>JAHLJT010008756.1:134260452-134721584 GCA_031308135.1 Acheta domesticus | reverse complement strand
GAATCAGCGGTTTCGCTGCCATCCAATCGGGAGCTTATATTTCACGACAGTGATGTCACTACGGTGACGTTCAAGCTCCCAATTGGACGAAACCGTCAACAGCTGATTCCTGTCTGGGACAAAGTTACGAAAATCGTAGTATAGGGTTCGAGTCCTGTCGGGAGCGGAGTTTTCACACTAGCGACATAGCTAGGTCGAATTCAGCCGCAGTCTGGAAGAGCATTCTAGCGACCGGTTGCTCGGATCGGTAGTCTTTCGTGTTTCCTCTTACCAACAGCCGGCGAATGCTGGAGTAGTACCCTAACAAACGGGTCCGTAAAGCGCACGATCTTTCCTTCTCCACAAGGTTTACATCACCACGCATTTCATTTCGAAATACCAGTCGTTATTATGAACGGTGCCCTATTGGGGGAGATACCTAAATGAAACACCAAGCAAGCGTTGTTGTTGGTCGGTACCAGATTTCACGTTCGAGCGGTAGAAAATAAAAAAGAATCCGCCTATGAGTGAGCCAAAACCACAGGTCGCTAAGCAAGAGAACATCACATGTAATTCAGAGAAGTATCCCTCCGCCGTGATAGCTGTTCAGCCACGCCTATTCGTAAAGTGTTCATGTTTTCTTTATGGCTGCCGTTAAAATGCTTCTCACGTTTCACAAATGTGTAATTATATAAAAAAATAAATTGATAAAACGCAAAGCACGGAACCACGGAACCTCTCGATCACAGTTCACCACATTACCGCACAGGAGCAGGAAACATGTGCACCAATACGCATCTCACTATTAAGACTCGGTTTTATAATAAACAAAATACTTATCACACAAAATTAAATTTATTGTAATGTTTATAATCAAAGAATTTTTACAGAAGAGCACACAGCACTGCACTTCCTAATTTCAATTATTTCTCGCGGCGTACTATTTTTCCATCGGAGCAAGCTATCACAAAAGGTAGTTAATGACAAGTTAGCCAACTGCACACGAAAGAATGGAGGAAAGAGTGTCTGATGGGCTCAAGGAAACAACGACTTGCCTTTAAAACACGCAAATATTGATGAAAAAACTGCTCATATACCACGCATACAATTAAAATTGTTATTTTTGTATTAAGTAAGAACCTTCAGTAAAGTTGCCAGCACTAGCTGTCAAAACGAGCCTTTCTTGTAAAAATAGCTCTGTAACTGTCACCTTCCGGGATATATACGTACACAACACCTACATGAATAATAATAAATTACGTTGATGCGTCCGAGAAACGCAACGTATTCTTCCTCACCAATAATATCGCTCATCCCCACGCTCGACCACGGCCCCATCTCCAAATCTCCGGCTTCCACCGACCCCATTTCGAAATCTCCAACCCACTTCAATCCATGACCCGGTTCTTCTTCTTGAATTCACCCGTCTTCGCCCGCTCCGTGAGCAATGGTTTCTATAACGCCCTCCTCCGAGGCTCTCATTCCGTGGAATCCCGTGCGCTGATCGCCTCTGCTTCGCTCGCGGTTGCGCGCGGCCGCCGCCGCCACCGCCGCCGCCGGCCGTTTGCCTCCGCAAGTAGCCCTTCCGGGAGCGAGTGGGCGGGGCGGGGGGCGGGCGATGAACACGTTGGCGCCGCGTTCGACCTCGCAGGTAGGCACGCCCTTCCCCCCTCGCTCTCTCGCCCGCCGGGCGGCCGCCTTAAAGCCGAGCGGAAGCTCGCCGGCAGAGATTTCCGGGGGCGCTGCCAACTGCTGCGTCCAAACATCGCCACTCTAAATAAACACCCGGCCGCACAGCAAGCGAAGCGGGATTTCCCCGCCTCTCCTTCGCAACAAAGCTCCTGAGAGTAAATACTGGTATAATTAGATAACGTAATATACATTCATCTACGATTTAGTTCGAAATGCGAGGAATAGCTTTGAAAATTACAATCTTTTATGGTTCCATTAAATGTATACGATTACAACAACGATGGAAATTTATGTTCTCCTTTAAAACACGCAAATATTCATGAAAAAAAACGATCACATACCACGCATACAATTAAAATAGTTATTTTTGTATTAAGTACCAGAAATGATTGCTTTCTGTTGATGTTTTTTTTTGTCGAGACCAACAGATCGAAGGGAAAAAAACAATCAAGTCCTAGCACGAAACAATCATTTTGCTAAAAAAATAAACAATTTTTGTGCTTTCATAGTAAAATGCTTCTATTACGAATCAATATTTCTATCGTCTCTGCTCGTCATGGTTATCGAAACCAGCGCACCATCTTCATTATCTCTCCGCGAAAAGTCTTTTTCCACGATGGCGGGATGCCACTGTAAAAGAAAAACTTTTTTCACAGTGGCTTCACGTTTTTCTTATGCCTACGGAAAAGACAAGCGCCTAGCGGTTCGTGAACTATTTTTATACAATCGTAGAAAAATAAGCTATCAAGATAAACATCTCACAGCATTATATATTAAACTATATTAATATGAATGTTAAACTCTTTCTTGCTCACCGATAAAACTATAACAAAGATACTGCATGTTCACTTAAGATTTCAAATTCTTCATTACAGATGTGACTTGAACATATCGTCTTAACCCTTTAACTGCTAGGAGCCGGCCGACTGTGAGTCACGCGTCTTGCGTATTGCTTCTCGCTGCCCTGCGGTGAGCTGCATGCACAAGTACACATAGATACGCGAAAAACATCTCAGAGATCAGTTCGTCCTAGCGATAGCCGAAAGCGCGTCTGCGCGAGCGAACTCATCCAGAGGCTCCCGGGTACATCGCGGTTCCGCGTACAAAATCGTCCAGAGACTCCCAACGACAACCTGACTGAGCGTAAGAACACGTCCAGAGGCTACCACGTACGGAAATATTTTGCGTATAATCTCGCTTAGAGAAGTCAATGGGATAAGGAGTAGAGTCCGCCGCGGACCAGCACGACAGCGCTCTCGAGGAGCTGAGAGTCAGCCTCCGTTGTTCGTCAGGAAGTGGAGCGAGTGCCTATGAAGAGTTTGAAACTCATGAACTAGAGGAAGGGCCTTCATGCACTTGTACAGCACGATATCACATTCAATACTAACGTGAATGAAAATGCAGGCTTTCTCTACGGAACCTTTGTTATTTAACAACATTAACAGTTGATCTACTACAAGGACTCCAAATCAGTCGATTTGTGATAAAAACGTAATAATAATGATAATAATAAGAAGAAGAGGAAGAAGAAAAGAATAAGAATACTAATAGGTTCTAATTATTTCTAAAGCAAAGAAGGATTTCTAAATAAGGAAAGACTGCAGAACCCAAGAATGTAATATGACGTAAAAGTTACTCTCTTGTGAAAATCCCTTTACAAGCCGATGACAGATGCACTCCAATGCATTTGAGGGCCTTCGACATGAGAATCACTGCAACTGCAGAATGAACAAAAATATTAAAACCGAAAACGACTTTCCATGATCTGGACAACAGCAATTCATGGCAAATTTCGCAAAGCTACACAGAGAAAGAAGTCCTCAACATAGCTTAGTTATAATAAATGCGTTTGAAAAAAGAATTAAATTGAACTGATTCCTGATTGCGTTAAGTGAGTGAGTAGTAAGTAATACAATTAACGCCCACGATGCTACTTAGCTGCAAAGAACTATTTCTTTTCAATTACCCATGAAGCTCATGTTGAAACACCACTTTAACTGCATCTGTTGTCAGATGGTTATCTCTAATCAGAAACAGAGGAATTCATAAAGGCAATCTAAGATGGAGTACGCCGAACTAGAAATTATGACATACAGACATGTATAAGAATACGTATAAGAATTGGTAGTTTTCTTTGCATGGCGTAAACCCACAACGCAGAACAGAATGCCGTGTGACGAATTGAACCATCTGAACCCACTGAACGTCAGAAAGCTGGATTTCTGTCTGTTGGCGACCGCAGTCCCACAGCTTTCGGTCCGTCGCCGCTACATTTCTTCTCACTTTGCGCCCGAAAATCGCTCCGTCCCGCCTAGCGCAAGACACTTATTCGCTATTAAGGCCATTCCGGACAAACGGATATGACGTACGCAGATTAGGGCAGCCATCTTTAATGAACGCGAGCGGCCGTTTTACAGCCACTAAAAACCGCGCGGTCGCCAGTTGCATGCGTACAGGGGGAGGGGCGAGCACCCACGCCTCCAAAAGGCCTCGCCCCCCTCCCCCTCTCTCTCTCTCACCCCTTTGCCTGAAAGAGCGAACAGACACACAACGTACTAATTCAAGACGATACATAAAAAGTGTTTATTGTGAACAATGGAAAATATATCCATAATTACGAGCCACGACTTTCTCAGACAAAGAAGCCACGCTACAGCCAATTTTATATTTTTTAAAATATTTCTTTACGATTAAGGACTTGGGAAGCACCAGATTTCACACTGAAGACCCGAAGAAAGGTGTCACTATTTTCTTCCGTTAACTGGCGGCAGAGGTGTATGAGGCAGGGATACCAGAACTCGTTTCACGATATAACAAGTATTTGCATGTACATGGTGATTATGCGAGAAAGTAATGCGCATGAATATCATTGTACAATAAAAGCATCTTCCACATACTTTCATTATTTGCCATTTAATTTGACAACGAATACACCCTACGGATGGCCCTCATATTTATATTACAGCCATATCTAATTGTTTAATGAATGTTTACGCGCATGGTTTAATAGCGATCTCCTTCGAAGAAAATGGTCTTTTGTTTCTCTATATATTAAATGCAAACATCTTATACCATGTCAGTAGACTACACAATAAACACGCAAGAATGTAAATTGAAATCGCATATTCCCACCAATTCATTATTTTGAAATTTTTTTTTCAAGAACCATTAAGAAGTAGGTAGATCTTTGATGAATTTCCATACAGTATGTACTGTTCTTCAGAGCGTTCAATGAGAGTTTGACGGAGATGGTTGACACATCAGCAATGTATTTACTATTATTGTTATTATAATTCGATGGTTTGTGCAAACATTTTGAAGAATTACATGATTTAAAAGAAGGTGAGAAAGAAAATACCCCACGAAATCTATGAATAAAAAAATATATGAGGTTGTAAAAAATCAACCGCAAATGTTTTAGGCGTATTTTCACGTCAACAGTGTTTTTTCACTCACCAAGTAACGTGGAACAAGATATATTGAAAAGATTCAACATGCGATTCTGGAGAACGCCATCTTGTACACAATATTTTCCCTTTGCCGTCCTTGACCCCTCCTTCCCAAAACACACTTGTACCAACATGCACTGAGCCCTGGCGGCTTAGCTCATTGGGTTCGATTGCCGGTCGGGCACGATTATAGTGTGATTTTTATTGCAATGCCCCAGTACATTTTGTATGACAATGAGAAACTTCACTTGAGAAGATGTGAAGAAGATTTGTTGAGAAGATCAGAATACGCGTGGGGAGTCTTCGCGCTAACCACACGTACCCCTTAACCCATGGCTACGGGGCTGGGACACTGCTGGTAGGCCATGGCCCGTTCACGGGCCGACGCGCCAAGTACAAACAAACACACAAAATGTACATACACTACTATACCCCACACGTCAGGAGACCAGTCAGAGCTTAAAGCTTCTCGTGATTAGGGTTGCCAAATGTTCAATATTTGAGTGAACTGTTCACTATCTCAATTACTGATTCACTAAATAGAAAATGACAATAGTGACACATAAAAATATATTTTTTAAACGATTAGAGGAGATTACTTTCTCCTTTTGGAATCCTATCCCTATTGCACAGGTCCACGCAGTTGTCTTAGTTTTGGCCCCAAATCTACTGAAATTGTTTCAGTACTGTGCGTCAGTTCCAATGCTAGCACCGAAAGAATTTTCAGTGTTATGAAATGTTTGGGGCGACAAACGCAACAGATTGGAGGTTGAGTCAGTTCGAACCGAGCTGTACATTTTTTAACAATCCATAAAAGTACAAGGAAGTTAAAGAAGAAATTCAAGAAGATTTATAAGGTAAAAGATGCTCAATCAAGCAAAAAGTATTGTCGCAAATAGTTAATCGATTGAGTTAAATAATAAGTCAAATCAAAGATAATTTATATACATAGATTCAAAGATAATCAAAGTTATGCAAAGATAATTGTAATAATGCAGGCAATTGTGATCTTAAAATTTAATTATAAATTATTGACTGCTATGGCATTATTAAAAGATCATATAATATTAAAGCAGATGATTGTTATATTAATATATGAAAATGTCATTGTTCAAAAATATGTCTTATAATACTATTCATTCCTCCTCGCCCCCGGTTCACAATTTTCTGAAGACACATCTGGCTACCCTAATCACGCCGAGGGAAACACCGGGAAGACGAAAACCCCGGAAGTCTAAGTTGGAACCTCCGCAAATCTATACTGCCATTTTCGTAACTTTGTCCCTGACAGGAATCATCTGTTTCCCTACCATCCAATCGGGACCTAATATTTCGCGACAGTGACGTCACTATGGTGACGTTCAAGCTCCCTATTGGATAAAACCGTGAACAGCTGATTCCTGTCAGGGACAAAGTTACGAAAATCGCGGCATAAGTTGGTCTAAGGGAGATCCCCGCTCCCTCCCGGAAACGTCTTAGCCCCCGCGAGCCTAACAGCCGCAGCCCCCGGAAGCACACGCTGATCGGCGCGCCGCGGCGCGCGGGGCGAACGAATCCAACAGATGTCGCGACGGAGCGAGAAGAGCGCGTCGGCGTGAGGCGATAAGGCCTGTCGAGACACCCGCCGCCGTCATCGCAGTAAACCCAGACGGGGCTTTAACGCGCCATATCCGACGCATAAAAATTATCAAGTGCCGCGATGCGCTCCCGCCAATAAAACTGTCTCGCCGATTTAATTACGTCTGCAAACGGTGACTTTCATGACTTTTCGAAAAGACTGTATCTTCGCCGTCGTAAGATTTCCCCCCCCAAAATGCTCTTGCGGAATGCATAAATGCCTAATACGAGATTAAAATTCCCTTCACGCTCACCGACGCATTTATGATCTTTCAGAAGTCGCGCAAAATATCAAATGGTCACTAAAAAGTAGAAATTTTAATGATTCGCCCAAAGAGATTTAGTGGTGATATCTGACAGTATTCCGCAATAGGTTACGCTCTTATCGCTTTATTACCCTTTATTATTCTGGCGCATACATTCAATAGCAAATGTGACAGCGATACGTTATCTAAGAGATCGAATCATTTGATAGAAAGGTTTTCTCGTTTCATTTATTGCATAATATCTGCACAGCGGAACCCTCGCAGGAATAAAAGAAGCTTAATATGGATAATTGTTCCGCAAATGAACACGACTTAATTCGGTTCGGTTAACTTTTGCAATAATATCAGCAATGTTTACAACGTACAAAGAGAAAATACAAATACATCTGGAGAATATAACACGTTGGTGAATTTCAGATGGATTGGAAATGCATTTTCTAGGGAAAAGTTTCGTTTCGTTGTCATCGATTGCGTGCTTGGTGATTCCGGGCACGTCAAATGCTATAAAAAAAAAAGTCCCGTAAGTGTAGTGCACGTTATTCCCTCCGGGAGGTGGCGGTGATCTCCCGCTGGACAGTTTAATCTGGCGCTGATCTACACCTCAGCTTGAGGGGTTTTCCCCATGGAATCTCTCACCACTCCAGCCAGGACAACCCTCTAAGCTCCCAAGCAGTCTCCCGGCATGTGCCGTAATTTAGTGTAAGTAAAAGTAAGCGTAAGGAAGTAAGGGGTGCGGATAGGACAAGGAAAGTGAAGGAAAAATCGCGCGCGGTCCGTGGCACCTTTGTTACGGTCCTGCTCCGGCATTCGCCTGGTATTGATCGAAAAAAACACGGAAAACTACCGATAGAGAAGCAGATCGATAGAATTCTCCTCCAGGCAGCGACTGTATTCGATCTAGCAATGTAGCTAGTGAAGAAATAAAAGAAGTCATCTCCGTCAACTTAATATATTTCTTTAGAGAGTCAGCATTAGACTGCTTTGCCGTCATCATCAATCTGGCTGTGTGTGGCACAAATCGGGAGACTGTGCCTTTTGCACGCCTTTTGCCACACACAGCCAGACTAACGATGACGGGCAAAGCCGTCAAAAACCGGCTCTCTAAATAAATATATTAAGTTGACTTCTTTTGTATCTTCATGTAACTACGTCAACAATACAGCATCAGAATTCCCGTAATTATGTAGCTAGTGTTGAAAATCCTTCCACCGTCGGGAATGAAACCCTAGGACCTTCCGGTCAAACGGCCTGCAGTGCCATCAGCTGCTGCACTGCGCCCCCTCTCCCGGTCGTTGTCACGGAATTTCGTTTCGCCGCGCGGGGGCGCGCTGGTAGGCCACCCGCGCGCCGGGGCTGTGCGGCGGGTTGCCGACCGTGCCAGGCGCCGCGCCCCGCCCGAACAATAACGCCGCGTGCACAATGGCGGCGCGAGCCCGCATGCGAACGCCGTATTACGCGGGGGCAGAGGACTGGTTTTCTGAAAAATGAAGCCTAAAAATATGAGGACGGGAGGGGGTGAGTATCGTGTGGTTGGACGAAAGGGGCAGGGTCTATGGGCGACAGGCTGCGGTGGACGACTAGTTTTGTGAAAAAAATCACCCCCTAAAGGCCCCTCTGCACAACGGAAACAAACATAAGCATGGCGTTAACATGAAAGTTAGGCGTATATCCATAAGTGGACTCATTCACAATGCTTTCGCATAAGCATAGCACGTGAGACGTTAACTTACAAGCTTGCAAGCTTCAAGCGTCTGTGCTTATGCTTAGGTAAGAAATAAAAACTTAACCAATCACAATACGTAAACTCAAAATCGAGTATCGAAGTTGATAGATCGAACAAAAAACTGTTTTTCGGAATTGCGACGGTTTTCTGCGTTGTTTTGAAGTGTACGATCTTTTCGTCATTTAGTTTTGTAGTAGTATTCACAGCAGTATCATTTACTTTTATTTTTCTTGGAATTCAAATCCCTAACCTACCCTAACCGTGGCCAACGAGAAAGACACTCTGGTTGGCCACGACCTAACCCATCAATTCTCACATCCAACCAATAGTAACTAGAATGACCACAGACAAGAGAAAATCTTTGCTTACGCTTATGCTGGACATTGTAAATACATCAGTCTATCACTTATGTTAATGCATTATGCTTCTGTTCACGTTTGGATTGTCAACGAGCCTTAGGCGCTCGAGAGCGAGAGCATGGGGCGGGGGGTGGGGGGCGGAGGGTGGTGGGCGGTGGTAGGTGGGCGAGGTTGCGATAACTGATCCTGCGCCCTGGGTTGAGGCCGAGGCAGGGATGGACGCAAGGAAAGAAGTCCTGAAATTTACTAAGCTGCATCGACCCTGCAGCCGCCGACTTATGATCCAAGAAATGGTCTGGCATTACGCAAATGCTGCCTTATACGAAGCGAAATAGCTCCAGCTCGTAGCGGAGATTTTGTGACTTTTCACAGTTAAGGACTGAGAAATCTACAGTTGTATAAACGAAACCAAAGAAAATTACAATCGCAATGCATTTAAGCCCTATTTACTAACATGAGAAATGTCACAATTATTTCAAGTACAAAATCGGAAATATAGTTTTTTCCAAGCAGTTTCCGACTGAAATGATTTTCGCAAATATCTAGGCATTTCGCCAGCAAATTGGCATAGCAGTGGTGGCTGCTACTTCGATTCAACGGTTGAATACCTCAGTTAACCTGAAAATACCTATTATATGTTAGGAACATATATTTTCAATTTAATGGCATTCGATAATCGAGATACTGAAATCAAGGAGCGCCCGTCAAATTAGGAGGATTGAAAATGTATTTACCGGGCATTACAAAATAAATTCAGTGTAGAATTTAATAAAATTTCTTTCTTGTCACATCGTATTGAAGAAAAACTGGAAATAAAAGGACGTGGAAGGAGTGTTCGAAGTTCTCAAAATTTTATTGAAAAAGTAAAAACTGAAGAACACATGCATTTAACCGAAAATTCAAATATGCTTTTTTATGTGTGGCAATGTGGACGCAATTCAATGCGGATCTGTTTGGTTTTTACTATAAATTATTTCGAATTAAAGATACATGTACGAAGACGGACTTTAATGCATAAAGATGAATATAACGAATATTTTTCGTTCTGTTTAAATAATTTAAACTATATACGAGAACGATCGAAGAATCATGAAACTTCTGTAACCTACATAAAAACCAGTTTAGAATTACCATTAGTAGGAACTTCCAGTAGAGCTGAACACTAGATAACGAAATTGTTGAAATTACATTTCCGTCATTAGATTGTTTTCCATTTTTGGGCGAGGGGCACCATTTTTTCGATTTTCGACCTCGAGAATTTTTTGGGGGGAGGAGCACATTTTTTTTCGATTTTCGACCTCGAACATTTTTAAGAGAGACATTAAATAAACATACTAACTATATAATTATTTCCGCAAATAAAATCCACTGTTCCGCAATAAAATCGATTGTTCTAAGAAATCAGAGAGTAAGGCATCATGAATAGTTATTTCAGGAATAAATTCACAAGCACGTGTTGTGAAGAGCTAGGAGAGTCACTAAGCGATGATGCTGCACCTTCCACTGTGAGAACGGGCTCGACTGAAGCTTCAAAAAATTAAGCTTTCACAACAATTAACCTTCAAAACAACGCATGCCGAGTAATTCACTCTTCGCTCAATGGAAAGTAACGTAATGAACCTGGGAGGCCCATTGCTGCTCCTGTCTATATGAGGGCAGCCCGAGTCTGTTCCTTGGTCGTTGGCTGCTCATACAAATCCCATTAGCCGTTGGTATTCGGGAGCGCTGGCCCACGACCGCTGCTGCAGCTGCCTGCCAGGGCGCGAGAGCGCCGCGCGCCCACGGCTGCTGGGGGCTGCACTGCACGCGCTAGGGGCAATGCTTCATCGAGTTACGTCATCACCCGCGCGAGCCAGCAAATACGCTAACTGTCCTGGTAAGACACAGCGTGTCAAAATAGTAGTTTATGCAATTAATTTATAGTGTTAAGCTTTATTGCATGAGTACATGTTTTGAAAACGAGTGACGTTAGGAGCGAGTTTTCAAATTTGTACGAATGCAATAAAGGAACATAACGAGTTGCATACGTGACCTAACGTGCACACTTGTGCACACGTGCTCAAGTGTACACTTGTGTAAGTGGATTGGCAATTGCCTGAGTGCTGTTTCTTATTTAGAATTTACACGTGTTTTCCAGCAGCTCAGGATGCGGTACTTCGGCTGATGTTACAGAGCTGAGAGGCAGGTCTGTGAGATATAATTCTGGTAGAAAAGTGAAGAATATCCATCGTCGCGCATCGAACCTTCTGGCAGCGCCATAGTCGTCTCTGAGCACTTTCAGCGGAACCGTACGTGTAGTGCGACGCAGGGTTGCCAGATTTGGGAATTTTGTCCCAAAAATGGGGATTTTTTTTCGTTGTGGGGAAAAAAGGGGAATATAAACGGATGGGGAAATGTTTGGGGATTCTTTTTGAGCAATTATTTGCATCCCGAGTCGAGATAGAAATATTCTCTCAATTATTATGAATAAGAAAGAGACAATACACGTTATTCTCCCTCATTTTTATGTATCAAAAAGAGACAAAATAAGCGACTGGCATAAAGAAAGGAAAATACGAGAAAAACGAAGATAGTATGTACACGGTTTGAAGCAGCTCAAACGACGATGATTGGTTGAATTGAATTATTTTGAGGTGACAGCCAATGGAATCGTCAGGCACAGCTCACGTTTGTCCGTAATTTGGAGAATATTTTTCGGTTCACAGTTGGGGAATGCTTTCTTATTAAGGAAGTTATTTGGGGAAATTTCATAGTAGTGATGGGGAAAGATCTCGCAATATATCTGGCAACCATGAGTGTACATTGCAGAATCCACGAAAAATACCGATCGGTAGGACCAGTGTCTAGAATTCTCCGGTATGCAGAGCCATGTCTGTAGCTAGTGTCGAATGTCCGTCGTCGCGCGTCGAACCTTCTCCTGTCGTCACGGAGCCCTCTCAGCGGGTCCGTCCCAGGATTGATTGATTAATTGATTCGTGTTTCTGGGCGCTATTTAGGTCATTAGTCCCGTTAGTGTAGTGCGTGTTTCTCTCGGGAGGCGGCGATGATCTTGTCTCCGCTGGATGGCGAGATCTGGCGCCGACCTACCGTCAACTAGCGGGGTTTTCCCCTCAACCAGGTATCTCCCACTAGCGGGACACCGCCTCAGCCGGGACAAACTCTAAGCTCCCGCCCGACCGGTCTACCGGCATGTGTGGTAGTGTAGTGTATGTTAGTGTAAGTGTCTGTGTAAGAGGAGAAGATAGGACAAGGAAGAGGAAGGAAAGATCGCGCGCGGTTCGCGGCCGGTTTGTTAGGGTACTGCTCCGGCATTTGCCTGGTGTTGATCGGAGAAACCACGGAAAACTACCGATCAGAGCAGCCGGCCGCTAGAATTCTCCTCCAGACACCGACTGAATTCGACCTAGCTGACAAGCTAGTGTCGAACATCCTGCCGCCGTCGCGAGTGGAACCTAGGACCTCCCGGTGAGAGGGACTGCAGAGCCATCAGGTAGATGCACTGAGCCATCTCTCCTGCGGCGTGCGGCGGGCGTCCCCGGCGCAGGTCGGGCCGAAGGCGACGGCCGTCCGGAAGGGGCGTGTCGCCGGCGAAACGACGTTACCCCCGAAATAGCTCCCGGCGGGCGCGCGGGCGTGCGCCCCCGCCATCAAGTGCCATTAGCGGGGGCGGAGCGGACGGCGCCGGCCGCCGCGCCGCTTATTAGTAACTAGTTACGGGGGCTTCAAGTTGCCTTAGTGGCGGGCCGGGGAGCCATCGGCCGGCGGGGGGCGGGGCGGGGCGGGGCGGGGCGCGGCCACGTCCGCGCCGTAATGAAGACGGGCCCCGCGGGAGGCGCGCGCACGTGACGGCCGCGTGACCCGCCCCGCCCCGCCCCGCCCCACCCGCGCGCACGCCCCTGCGCCGCGACGAGTTGCCAGGCGGCTGGCGGCGGTGCGACGTGTCCTGGGCGGCCACCGCCCCCCCCCGCCTCCGGCCACGGGCGGGCAAGCCTCAACACTCGCCGTCCGCGGCACCGGCGGCGGCTCCAGCGCTCCAGGCAGGATTCGCCGAAAAGCTACAGACGATCCGGTTAGATAGTGCGATTTCACGATCCGTCTTCACCATGGAATATGTCACGGTATTTCGCGTCTTTCTCAGTCGTGCCGCTAGATATCGCATTATCGCTACTGTATCAAGCAGTGGTTGCGATCATGCGACATCTAGCGGCACGACCGAGAAAGACAAGACATGCAGTGTGATATTTCATGGCGGCCATAGCGGCTTGAAGGGCAGAGCTAGAAAAATCGCACTGTAGTGAACTTCAGATGACTAACATTTTTGGTTCACTATATACGAGGTTCACTATGTCCGATGAAGTGAAAATTAAATAGAATTTGTCCATAACGATTGATTTTATTAATACAGAGATACAGCAAAATACATTAACAGAACGAACTGAAAGTTTCAATATATTTATTTGTTCTTAAAAAAATAAATTATTTTTAATTGCTTGCTTCGTACTTTTTCTTTAGTAATTTCTCTTGATCCTTCTCCAGAGTTCGTGCTCTCTCCATTCTTGATTGTGCATTCTGCACTGTTGGCACACCGTCCTACTCTCCGAAGGCCCGTTTACTCGCCTAAAAACATACGAGATGCTTTGGGTAGCGCGATCGCTTTCCCGGGGGAACAGCGGCCCCCACCCCCGCCACCCCCCACGCGCGGGAAGCCTCAACACTCGCCGCTGCAGCGGCGCTCACCGCCAGCTCCAAGGCCCCACGCCGGATTTGCCGCAGAGCCACATCCAACTGGAACGCACTCGCGACGAGAATTCCAGCGGATGGCTCTTCTGATCGAGAGGTTTTAGTGGTTGCTAATAGCAGTGACGTAGCTTCAGTTGCTGTCATCAGGGGCGAAGCTAATGGTGTCAGCCCCTCTTAAATTAAGTATAAAAATATCTATTGCTATTTGATTGTACATTATTTATTAAAAATACAAACATATTTGCACATGATTGTTATTTATACTATATTTAAAAATTCTATGTAATTAAGAATAATTGCAATATAATTGCAATATAATCATAATCTATGCTTATGATTTAAATGTATACTTAAAAAATTATTTATATTAATTTAATAACTAAACCATAAAAATTATGTAATTCCTACAATAAAATTTTCAAACTACTAAAACTAAGAAAACTAACTATTAATATATAAAATTTTTAAGTAAATGATTTAAATTATATAATTCCAACGAAAAAACAATTTAATTGGTATCACCCCTAGAATGGTGTCACCCGGGGCGTGCCGCCGCCCCCTGCCCCCCCCGCCTAGCTATACCTCTGTCTCATAGCAATACCCGTGAATGGCGGAGTAGTCTAACAAGGGGTCCTTGTTCCCTCGTCTCAGAGATACATTTGCATGCGTTACACTACCACACATGTTGGGAGGCCATTCGATAGCTTACAGTTTGTCGTGGTTGGGGCAGTGAGAGCTGGAGAAAATATTGGATGGGAAAGACTCTTAAGCGAACGTTTTAGTTCGGCGCTGAATCCTATGTTCCGGCGGGACACTTGGTCGAGTGGTAATACACTTCATAATCGTGTATTAACACCCACCATCAACCGTATTGTGTTTTTATTCCCATTCCAACACCCACCACCCATCATCGTTTCATAATATACAATTTCAGAATTATCTGCACCAAACACTGTGCATGATGGACTGATGTATACACATATTGAAAAATGTACCAAATATCCAAGTGCTCTGGAAAACATGATGAGTTGTAATTCATCCATAAATATTCAATACAATATTAATGTGCATTAAGCAGCAGTTGAATTTGCGTACCGTGCGCGTATTCAAATTATTAGTTTCAATTGCATTAATGTTTTACAAAGAGTCGTGATATCATGATGCTTCCTTTATTAGAGAACCAAAACCGAGTGAGGAGAGAAAAATACTTCGAGCATGGGAGCACAGTGAAGCCACAGGTTCTGCAATGCGAAGCATGCAATAAAGCGACTCGTCTGAAAGGACTTTGTCGCATTCGGCGCCAGTCGTTTCGCAAGCGTTATCTAATCTGCGTCTCGCAAGGCCGAGTCGCTCGCGGGGCGTCGCTGAGTTGTCATTTTACGAGTCCCCGCCGCTGCCGGCAGCCGTCGCTTCCGGCGCCCGCCGCGCGCGGCGCTGGGGTCGGCACGCGAGGTCGCGTCGCCCCGTCGCATCGGCGCGAGTGCATTGGCGTGTCACGAGAGGCCTCGTTCGGCAACGGCCCCGCCGCCGACCCGCTTCGCGCTGCGATCACCCCCCCCTCCCTGGAGGGAGCAGACTCGGGAGGGGGGGGTGAGGATATGTGAAGAGTTTGTAGGATAGAAGTTACAATATTATTATATTAACAGTTGTTATTAATACCAGAAACACGAGTATGTGCTATGTTAGCACCATTAGCAACGACTTCTTCCTTTTTTGATCGCGAATTGGCCATTCTAGGACCACGCAAAACGTGCCACTTGTACCCACCGAGGCTCAGTCGTTTTTCTTTTGGGGGAAAGAACGCGTGACGTTTTTTTGGGGGGGGGAGATCAGTATTTTTATGCCGAATCCACTTTTACATCTCAGGGGTTTTAACCCTTGGGGGATGAAGTGTGAAATGATGATGATGACGATGATGGGCCTCCGAACCTCCACTGCGCGGGTTCGATCCCGGCCGAGGTGCGCGGATTCTCGAAGGGCGGAAAATCCACAGTAGCCATGTCATACTTGTGGCAAGTATAAGAACGTTGGCACTACGCCCAGCAAAATTAAATTCCTCCGACAACATCTCGCCGTAAAGAAATTTCACTTTCTCCCAACCAGACAGATCGGATACAGTTACCCGAGACCGGCATCTGACGGAGAAAGGGAGAGTCAATGATTGTTGTTTCCGGCTCGTCCACTGCTATGGTCATTAGTCCCGTGTAATTGTGCATGTGTAGGGGGCCTCGATGGGAGAGGGCTTAGCTTACGGGTCTTTGAACCCCCAATGCGCGGACTCGATCCCAGCCGAAGTGCCAGGGTTTTCGAAGGGCGGAAAATCTACAGTCGCATGTCACGCTTCTCGCATGTAAAAGAACCCTGGCGGATGCTCCGGTAAAATTAAATCCCGCCCTAACGAGATCTCCCAATCAGACAGCTCGGCCGTAGTTAACTGAGCCTGGCGGAGAAAGTGAGAGTCAAATCCCAGGCGTATTAGGGGACCAAGCGCAAGGTGCAGATGCACGATAAAAGTGCCCAGACCCGCGTCGGGGGTAGGCTTCCAAGGAGCTTACGAGCAGTCTCTCCGCAAATAATCCCATAAGATAAATAAATAAATAAATAAATAAATAAATAACCCTGGAGGACAGGCGGGAGGGGTGGGGGAGTCAGAGGGGAAGGGAGCGGAAGGCGTGCCGGCTATTGCCGCTCAGCAAGCACGGGTGGCGAGGGCGGGGGGGGGGGCTCACCTATGAGTGGGTGAGTTGTAGAACGAGCGATAGAGCCAGTGATGCGACATTGAAAATGAAACATCGTGTTGCCAAACATCGCTGTTCAAAATTAAAACATCGATGTTAATACATCGACCAAAAACCATCGATGTTTTAACGTTGGTTTAGTAACCTCTTAACATTAAATTGGAAAATTTAATTTGGCAATTGCCGTGCTTATTTGTTTATATTTAAAATGTGAGCGAAAACAATATTATACAACGTCCTTCCATGTGTGAAATACAGAAAAGACGAAGGAAATACCAGACCGTCAGGATCATCTCCAGCAAGGGATGTTAGTCTGCTCGGGTTCGAGTCCCACTCCGGACATGGGGGTGTTTGTCTATGAGTTTGTGATTGTCCCTTGGCCATTCATTGTCATCATCATCATCATCATAATTTCATACTTCATACCCCAGGGTTAAAAATCCCGAGATGTAAAAAGGGATTCGGCATGAAAATGCTGATCTCTCCTCCTCCTCCCCCCCCCCCAAAAATAGGTCACGAGCTTTTGCCCCCAGAAGAATATGGCTGAGCCTCGGTGCGTAGAAGTGGCATGTTTGCGTGGTCCTAGAATGGTCAATTCGCGATCAAAAAAGGAAGAAGTCGCTACTAATGGTACTAACATAACACATACTCGTGTTTCTGGTATTAATAACAACTGTTTTGAATAAACTAATAATATTGTAACTACTATCCTACTAACTCTTCACATATCTCTTGAAAATCCTCAAGCCACGACGCCCAAGAGGATAAAAAAAATTATTTTACACTGATAGGTTACTGCTGTTATTACCTTCGATACGAGTTCATACCTCGATCATACGTCGACCTGTGTAACTTCTCTCGATCAAGAGGATCTTGATTACGAGGGAAATATGAAAAGAATTTAATGATGCTTCACGTTCTCTTATGAAGGAATTTACGAAAGGGTATTATGGGAGGGAAATGCCAAAAGACATATCAAGTCAACTTAACATTTAGTTAATTAGTAATTAAAATTAACATTAGATAAAAAAAATCTTGAAAGTTCTCGAGCCAAAGAGCCTCGGGCTCTTTATCGCCCGCCGGAACCCTTTTGACGCCCTTGGAGCATAAATGACAATAAATTTTGAAAATTAAAGTTGTTTGATGACAATCACAATTTTAATTCGTGGAGTACGTTGTGTACTTACAAAAATAAACAAAAAGTGACAGCTTTCACCACAACAAAATCATGCGCGAGTTGATGCTGACATTTGAGTAGGTAATAGGGACTCCCAAAACGCAAATTCCCATGAAAATCGCAACAATTTTTGCAGTCTTACAATGCTTTCTCTATACCACATATTTGAGAATGAAAACGTGAATCATACAATAGTTACATTATTTCGTCATTTATTAATATTTCATTTAACTAAATAATTGAACATTTATTGACGAATTATCAGTTTAAATTATAAATAGGAGCACATTTCCTAGGAAATGTGGCAACTCCATCAGAGGAATGACAATCGCATACAACAAAAGTCTAATATTTCTTTTGGATAATCGAATCCTTTCATGCACTACATCAATAGCCCAACACGAGCAACTCTGTACGCGTTGAGGAGTAACACAAGTAGTCACGTTGCCAAGAGATAAAATATCTGAAAGGGCTTGAGGCACTGCATTTCAGCAAAATGTGCAGCGCGCCGCGTGAGCGGACCAGCTGCCGGCTTCGTTACACAAACAGCGCGCGTCTCCCCGCGGGCGGCCAGCCCCGCCCACCCGGAATACATTCCAAACGCCCGCGTGGCCAGACCTAGCGCAACGCTCAGCGCCCCGCGCGCCGCGGCGCCGAGCCACTCCGCCCCTCTTCACGCACCAACCAATTCTATAATAATGATATTAAAATTGTTGTAGGTTCTTCCTGGGATTATGTAGTACATACGTAGATGGAATGATTAAATATGTATGGACCACATAGGATCAATCGAAGTTGATTCCAGGAATTAAAACTTTTGTATTATACATTTATTGAGAGCTCGACGTTTCGCACATTGACAAGGCACGTGCTCAATAAATGTATAATACAAAAGTTTTAATTCCTGGAATCAACTTCGATTGATCCTATGTGGTCCATACATATTTAATCGTTCCATCTACGTATCTATTACTACATAATAATAATAATAATAATAATAATAATAATAATAATAATAATAATAAGTCATTTGCCAAGAATGAAGCGATTCTCTCCCAAATGCTGTCTGTCGTGAATGACTTTAGCAATGACATCTGCATGAAGTTTGGTCTTGACAAGTGTGCAAAAATCAATTTAAAAAGAGGGAAACTCACAACGTCTGAGAACATTGAAATTGATACGCACACTGTGATTCAAGATCTTGAGCCAGGTAAAACTTACAAATATCTGGGCATTGAAGAATGTGAAACCATCTCGAATGACAGAATGAAAGAGAGAATTCGTAGGGAGTATTATAGAAGAGTGAGACTGGTCCTGCAGTCCGCTCTGAATTCCAGGAATAAAATATCTGCAATAGGTAGTTTGGCGGTACCTGTAGCCGAATACAGTTTTGGACTAGTGGACTGGACTGAGCAAGAAATTCGCACCATGGATCGAAAAACCAGAAAACTGCTGACAATGCATCATGTTTCCCACCCTCGAGCTGATATACATAGACTTTATGTGGCACGTAAGGAAGGAGGAAGAGGCCTCAGACAAATTGAGGCCTCCTGGCACAACGCAATAGTCGGGTTGGGTAAGTATGTAGTCAGCCATCAAGACGACCCTCTAATGAGGCAGGTCATGAAATCTGACCGAAGAATGGGAAACAGAGGCATTGTTAGTGTAGCAAGAAACATTGCGAAGAAAACTAGGCAAGACACGTCGAATAACACAGACACTGAACTTCTGATGCTGCTAAACATGAAGTGTGAGACACAAAAAATGTTAAAGAAATCGTGGAGAGACAAACCACTCCACGGTCAATACCTAAAAAGAATGGACAAGGTGCAGATCAATAAAGATCAATCATTTATGTGGCTTAAAAGGGGAAGGATGAAGCCAGAATCGGAAGCACTTGTAATAGCTGCCCAAGATCAGGCCTTGAGAACACGACATTATGATAAAGCGGTTCTCAAAATTTCCCAAGATGACAAATGCCGCATTTGCCTGGAGCAAGTAGAAACCATTGATCATATTGTCTCAGCTTGTCCAATCCTAGCAAAGACCGAATACCTTAAAAGACATGACAGGGTGTGTAGCTACCTCCACTGGCAGATCTGTACCGCCCTCGAAGTTCCAAACACATGCCCCAAGTGGTACGAACACTCACCGAAACCGGTGACGTCTGTTGGATTGTGTACGATATTGTACGACCAACAAATTCAAACTGATCGCACGATAGCGGCAAACAAACCGGATATAGTTATCCGGGATTTGGCCAAAAAATCGTGTTTACTTATCGATGTTGCTGTACCTTGCGATCAAAACGTCGTTACCAAGGAGGCAGAGAAACGTCTTAAATACAAGAGTTTGGAAATCGAGATCAGCCGAATGTGGGGCGTAAAAGCACAGGTCGTCCCGATAGTTATCGGAGCTCTGGGATTTGTTCCGCAAAATTTGTGTAAGAACTTGTCTAAACTCCCAGGTAATTCAAAAGACTGGGAAGTGCAAGAAATTGCTTTATTTGGAACAGCCCACATTTTGCGTAAAGTATTGTAGAGGCACTGATAGTCACCGAATCTGCTCCTTAGGTAGCTGGTTGCAACCTGGAGTAGATTTTATATTCAGCCGACTCATAAGATCTTTAGTCGTGATGTAATGGAATAATAATAATAATAATTTGTTTTATAAGTGGCTGAAATAAACCATTATGTGCAAGTGGCACTAACGAGCACATAATGGTGTTTAAGCTACGCGTAGTACACAATATTTTATCTTAACCAATCGCGTTTGCAACATTTTGAGCTTATTCTCTTCTACAAGCAGGCGTAATAATGAATACGTATTGATTTCGGCGGCACACTCGTACGGCGAAGACGTCAAGTATGTTTCGAAATCGTTCTGTCCCGAGGTGCAACAGATGTCACCGAGCCATCGCAGCTGGTACCTCACTCCGGTGCGACGCGACGGTGGCCGCGAGGATTAAAATGCATCTCCCGGCAGCCGGGCGGGGAAGGCGTGGCCGAGGGAAGGGGCGTGAGCGGGGGCGTGAGCGGGGGCGTGAGCGGGGGCGTGAGCGGGGGCGTGAGCGGGGGCGTGAGCGGGGGCGTGAGCGGGGCCGTGAGCGGGGGCGTGAGCGAGGGTATGAGAGGGGCCGTGGAGCGGAGCCGTGGGCAGGGCCGTGAGCGGGGCCATGGGCGGGGGTGGGGGCGTGAGCCGGGGGCGGAGGCGTGATCGGGCGCAGGGACGTGAGCGTGAGCGGGGGCGGGGCAGGGGGGCGGGGACGAAGCGAGGACGGCGCGGCCGCCGCGCAAACTGTCCTCGCCGCGCATGTTAAACGCGCCTCAGCGGCCGCGCCCCGGGGAGGACGGCGTAGGCTGGGCGGGAGGCGGGTGCGGAAGGGGGGGGTGGACAGTCAATCACCCCTAGGCCAAGTGGGGAAGGCGGACGGGGGCGGAAGCACGGCGAGCGGGGGGAGGGGCTAAAAATGGCGAATTTCAGGCGGCGCCGCGGCCGACGCGACGTGACCAAGTCGGACGCTGGTTGGAGGCTGGCTCTGAATACTTAATGCTCGGAACAGGTAAACCGCGTTCATTAACGATGCTACTTGCATGTCACACAGGTTCATCCGTTTTGAAGAGGTATGTTTCATCATGCATGTCATGTCTGAAATGTGAATTGGTGTTTTAATCCGTAAAACTTATTCATATGGTAAACACTGGACTCGAGTCTGGTGCTCATTTAAATTTATTTGTCTCATTTTGTTATTTATGGAGTCTTTATTTTTAGAAGCAACCATGTGTACAAGATTAATCGAGATTCGAATTCTGCTACGATTTCTCATCAAAAAGCATATCTAATTGTTTCTGTCTATCTAGTATGATAGCCCATACCTGTCGACCTATATCGCCGAGCCCCACACAATTCATGCGAATTGCATTACATTACGGAGAATCCATTAAACATTAAATTTAATTTTACTACATACATAATAAATTACAGACAAACATCAGAATCCTATTAAGACTCGAAGATGACAGGGATCGGGTTTTTATGCAATTGCATATTTCTTCCGCTTAATCATGGAACTTGGGAGTTCGTTTTTCTTTCTGAATGCGAGTCCCCAGAATATTTCGAAGTTTGATTTCGCATATATTTTTCATATTTCAGGATTACGCTAGATTATGTTGCATATTGTACAATCAATTAAGCATAAAATCGCTAATTTCAAGAACGATTTATTTCTTCACTCATTTAGCTTGATTCATCTATGGGCGAAAATCTGTTAATTATGAATTCAGATAAGAAGTTAATCAGATTATGATTTCTCTTGAACTAAGTTTTCTTTTATCGCCTCGAATACTATAACCTGTGTTGCAAAGGAACGATTCTGAGAATCGAGTAACGATAAAATAAATGAACGACAGCTATAATCCCAACCCCGTTTTCAACTTAACTGAAAGAGAAGCCCGCTCAAATCATATTCTTCGAGCATGGATTTTGTAGAATCAGTCGCTACTTATCTTCTACTCTCTGTCACTTCTAATTCTCATTTTGCATTGAGCTTCCAATCAGTCGCAATCTCTTTGCTCGCCAGCAGAAAACGAAGTTCATGTGAAAATGTCGAAAAGGGTTTCAACGCGTAGTTCGAAACTACGACATACATCTCACGATGTAATTTAATCCTAAAGTAATTTCTATATATTTTAGAACGTACTTCGGTTCGTTAGATAATGCTTTTACATAATTTCACTCATTTCTTGAGCTTTTTTTTCTTCATATTTTACGTTTTCACTACATATTTTTGCATATTTATTAAGTTTCACTGCATATTGTAATATTTTATACCGCATAAGAATCCGATTCCTAATGATAACCTATTTCAAATGAACTTATGGTGGGAAATTTCACACACAAGTTACACACGTGACAGTTTTCGGAGATGGATAGGCAGCTTATCATGAGGAGGTGTATGAGGGATACACGAAATCTGCGTCGGAAGGAGACCCGTCAAAAAATAGTGCGTGATGAGATGTTGACCAATCATGGACAAATGTGTCACCTGTGACTTAATTAAATGACACGTCACACCAAGTGGACCGGGAGAGGTGGTTCAGTGCATCAACTCTTGTCACTGCAGTGCCTCTGACCGGAAGATCCTAGGTTCGAGTCCCGACTCATTAGCTTGTCAGCTAGGTCGAATTCAGGCGCTGTCTGGAGGAGAATTCTAGCGGCCGGCTGCTCTGATCGGTAGTTTTCCGCGGTTTCTCCGATGAACAGCAGGCGAAAGCTCCGGCATTCGCCTAACAAACGGACCACGGACCGCGCGCGATATTTCCTTCCTCTTCCTTGTTATATCCTCACCCCTTACTGACACTTAAATGCACCACACTATCACACATGCCGGGAGACCGGTCAGGGGTTTAGAGCTTGTCCCGACTGGGCTGGTATCCCGCTGGTGAGATACCTGGTAACGGAGAACCCCGCTAGAAGACGGTAGGTCGGCGCCGGATCTCGCCATCGAGCGAGGACATATTACTACCACCACCTCCTCCTGATGAAAAAACATGCACTTCATTTACGGGACTAATGTCATCAGTAGCTGACGCGCCCGGAATCACTAACAATCAATCAATTACACCAAACGCTCCTTGACAAAAAGCGACCCCTCTGCATGCCCTAGAAGTTGCAACATTATTCCGAGGCGCCTGGCGAAAAGGCGCAAGTGAAGGGGCGAAGGGGGAAGAGGGCTGCTGCAGTGGCCGGTGCCGCATCCATCGAGAGCGAGGCCTCGTTACTTGCGCTCGCCCGCGGGCGGAGCGGGTGGGGCGGGGCGTGGCGGGGCGGGGCGGGACTGGGGCTGGGCGGGGGTGGGTGGGGCGGGTAGCGGGGCGTGGCGGGACGGGGCGTGACAGGGCGGAGGGGCGGGAGGGATGGGACAGGGCGGAGCAAGGCTGGGCGGGGCGGGTAGCGTGGAGGGGAGGGGCGGGGCGGGGAGGGTAGCCGGGCGGGGCGGGACGGCGGCACGGGCGGGGCGGGTGGGCGGAGCGGGTGGGGCGGAGCGGGGCGGGGGTGGGTGGGGCGGGTAGCGTGGCGGGGCGTGGCGGGACGGGACGGGGCAGGGCGGAGCAAGGCTGGGCTGGGCGGGGCGGGTAGCGGGGCGGGGCGGGTAGCGTGGAGGGGAGGGGGCGGGGCGGGGCTTATCAGGACGCGCGGCTGCTTCGATTTTCCTGCGCCCCGCGTCGATTTATGGGGGCGAAAGTTTGGAGAGCGCGGAGGCGCGTTCTTTATGCGCCCTCACACGCCCCGCCCACACGCGTGCGCCAGGGGCCTTGCTTCCAAGGGCTCTCTGGCACAACGGGACATTTCTTAGCAGAAGCAATTGCGGTGAGGGAGTGGTATTTAATGTTCCGGACGCGCCAACTACTATTCGCTTACTTATTGTCCGAATAATATTTCTGTCTACTCGACAGCTAGAGGCTGACATGGGAGAGAGGGGGTTCCGTTATCCACTCAGAGGCTTCAAATTCTGATGATGTCACTGCATACTTGCCGTTATTTATAAACAAACGAACGAAATCTAACAGCACAACACAACCGAAAATTGAAAACGTTTAAGAAGAGATAACGTTTAAGAAGATGTAAAGGAAAGAACATCGAACGAGAAAATAACTTCTAAAGCAAACTGCTGCGAAATGTTTCAAATTCTTTTTGAATGTTTCCGACATCACTCCATCCGATGAGATCACCAAGGTGTGTGTGTGTACATATATATATATATATATATATATATATATATAATTATCATTATTATTATTATTATTATTATTCTGATCTTCCTAATATATTTTGTAAATCACTGGGAGAATTGTACACAATTGCAGTTCAGTGTATCTCATCTTACAACATAAAGAGTACGTTGCAACATGAAATTAGCACGTATGTGTTCTTGAGCCCTCTCGAGCGCCAGCGCAGGGGAGGAGGAGGGGTCCACGGTCGAGGCGCGCTTTCAATCAGCGGAGTGCGCGGTGGCAACCTCCCCCGCCCCCCCCCCCGCCCGCCCGGCGCGCGACCGCCGCGCGCTCTGTGCGCACCCCGATGGGCGCCGTAATGACGGAAGTGGCCGCGCGCCCGACGCCAATCTCGCGCCGCGGCCAGCGGCCGACACACGCCCACGCACACACACATACGCACCCACACAGACAGACACACACGTACACACACACATGCGCGCGCACACGTACACACACGCCCACGCACACACGCACGCACACACACGCCCACGAACACAGAGACACAGATGGAGAACGGTTGACAAGGGGAGACAGAAGGACATAGGACGCGGCAGAAGCAAATTATAGACGGTAGGTGGTATTTCGCGCTCTCGCGTAGCTCGTTGGTTAGCTCGCTCTCCACGGCGCAACCCCGGGTTTGATTCCCGGCCCAGGCAAATTATACCTGTGCGCTTACCTTCCAAATGTCCCAGTATCTATTGGAGTATGACGATGAGAAAGCCAACCCTGAGGTTATGAAGACCAGTACATATATAGTGAACAGATGTCTTCGTGCTAACCACGCGAATCACTTATCCCATGCCCGAGAGGTTGGGTCGCCGCTGGTTGGCCAAGGCCCGAAGCGGGCTGTCGAGCCTAAGGAGAAGACGGTATAATATTTCGTATTTGCGAGTGCTTCAATTACTTTGGCCATTGACACCGTAAGTGTAGGGTATGTTATATCCCCCGAGGTTGCCATGTTCCTCTCCCGCTCCAACATGAGATCCGGTAGCGACCTACACGTGGGGAAAGCGGAGAACGCGAGGTCTATGACAGAAAGGTCGTGCGAGATCCGTAGGATGTTTGTTAAGGTTCTGCTCCGTCATTCTCTGGGAACGGTTAGGAAAAAACACAACACACTACCAATTAGAGCAGCTGCCCGATAGCTAAAATGTCCTGCAGACAATCCCTGAATTCGATCTACCTGCAGTATCAAGCTACAGTACCGGCAGCGTAAGCGACTCTTGACAGTTCGATGCGCTGTTGCCATACATTACCACGCTCATGGCACCACCTACATGACAGATAAATTAAATCTCAAAATATTAACACTTACTGATAGACGACGACACGGCTCGATATCATGTTGACAACTTTCGCCACAGCGGAACGTTTTCACCTACGCTACTTCGTGTATGTCAGAAGAGCGACAACGCAGAACCCTGGCTGTAAGAATGTAAACAAATCATTCGAGCGAGTTTCAACAATTCATTTCAATTCAACAATTCATTTCAAGCGAGCTCATTGCTCCAGAGCAGGTCCTATGACGTACCACAGCAAGTGGCGAGAGAACTGTCCGAGTTGCTTCTTCGCTGCCGGTACTGTAGTGTGGAAAATTCGCCAGCGAAGCCCGGGGCACCAGCGTTTGTGGCGGAGCCATCCGGCGTGGAGAGCGCCGCCGCTCGGAAGCAACTGCGTGGAAAGGATGCCAGGCGGAACGGCGATCGGGCAGCGCGGGGAGCGAGGGGCGGGCGCCTCTGCAGACGCGATCATAAAGCGCGGACGCCAGAGCAGCGCGCAGTCACGGCCGCTGCGGACCCGCCCACCAGCCTCGACCGTCACCCTTACACTATGGTGCTTTCCCCCGTCACTATGGCGCTTTCCCTCGCAGTGAACAGTTAGTTATGACGAAGTGTCCGGGTGACGCCGCGTCGAAGGCTGAGTTGCCGACGTTTCGACCATCTTGTCGTGGTCTTCCTCAGGGCTGGTCTGCCACTCTGACAGGGTCTTCCTCAGAGCTGGTCTGGAAGACCACGATAAGATGGTCGAAACGTCGGCAACACAGCCTTCGACGCGGCGTCGCCCGCACCGCCAAGATCATCCACAGTTAGCGATGGCACCAGATAAACGCGGAGATGGCTCATTGGCAACCCCACACTGCGTCTTGCACAAGGAGAGTCTAGGGTTCCAGAATCGTCTGTAGCACGTTTTCCACACGGGCAACATAGCTAGGTCGAAATCATTATCTGCACTAGAATTGGAGTGATAGGCTGTTCTCAACGGTAGTATTCTCTCGTTTCTCGTATCAGTACCAAGTAAATGCTCAAGCAGTACCTTAACAAAGGGGTGTTGAACCACACAGAATCTCTTCAACTGGTCCCCTCCTCTTCCATAAGCACTTACATGAATCATATTTCAACAAACGTCGTTAAACCAGTCCGAAGCTTAGATGTTGTCTTCGCTGGGGAGGTACCCCATTACATTACATGAAGGGGAAAGCTGCATTTATGTGAAAAGAATCATAGGACAGTAATCCGTATGTGACTACAATTCCACGATATCTTAGCTTTTTATTCAGAACCTCCACTGCACAGGAAGTGATGGTGATCTCAAAAGCGCGAAGAACAACTGAAATCTCCACCAGTACCAAAATGAAAGAAATCATTTGCATCACACTACAACACGTTTCCGTTCCTGTGGAACAACACGAACAAATTATCATTAGTACCTACTGAATGTTTTTAATACATTCGTACTTTTTCGATGCATTATGAATATTGCAGTCAAGAGCTTTCCCGTCAGCGAACGTCTGCATGTTGCAGAATGCTGACAAAGCCCTCGATCCCTCGGATTTCTTTTTTCCACACAAAAGCGAATTCTAAAGATTGCGCTGCACCCGCTCGATAATTCAGATTTCAATTTCCGTCATCTGAAACCCCCCGTGTCACGGGCCTGGACGGGGGGGGGGGACGGCGCGGAGTCGATAGCGCGAGCACGTCGCTCGCGCGCAACAAATGAATATTTATCCCTTTGCACTTTGCGTCAAGACGTTACGTAAATCAAGCCCGCCGCACAGAAACGAGACATGTAAATCACACCGGGACAAAAAAAAACAAAACGGAATAGCAGCGGGCGTAACAAGACAAACGCCAGGGACACAATCCCGCGCCGTGTGCACCGTCGCCCGACGAGAGGGGCGGCGTGGAGCGAGGAGTGGGGGATGAGGAGGGGTGAGGAGGGGAGGGGCCGTTTCTTTTCATTAGTGCGCGCCTCCGCCGCCGCGTAATTTCCGCGCGCCGGAAGCTGCGGCCGGCCGCCGCTGCTTGGCGGCCGCGAGGGCGAGCAGGGGAGCGGCGAGGCAGCCGCAGAGAGCAGGATGCAATGGACGGCTCCACGAGTGGGCGGCGCGAGGGTGGGGTGGGGTGAGAAGGGGCGAGGGTGGGCTGGAGCAGGGCGAGGGTGGGATGGAGCGGGGCGAGGGTGGGGTGGGGTGGGGTGAGGCGAGGGTGGAGTAAGTAGGGAAGCTCGATCCATGTAAAGGAATCGATCCCAGAATCGAAAAGCTCGAGTCGATACTAGAATCGCATGAAAGGAAAGGATTCGATTTTCTAAGAAATCGAATCATATGAGGACACAATTCAACGCAGTATCGATACCGGAATCGAGCAATTACTATTTAATATTTCCGGAATCGACTCGGTAGAATCGGAGCGTCCCTACGAGTGGGGCGGGGCGGGGCGAGGGAGTGGAGCGAAGCGGGGTGTTGGAGTAGTGCGCGAGGATGAGGGTAGTGCTTAGTGGTTGGGATGTGCGGGGTAGTCGGGTGTGTGAGTTGACGGGGATGGTGGGGGTGTGCAACGCTGTAAGGATGTGAGGGTGTGCGAGGGTGGTGCGGGTTGGTGGGTGTGGTGCAGGGTGATGGGGTGGTGCTTGTTGGTTGGGGATGTGGGATGTGCGGGGTTGAGCGGGGTAGTCGGGTGTGTAGGGAGACGGGGATGGCGGGGGTGTGCAAAGCTGTAAGGATGTGAGGGTGTGCGAGGGTGGTGGCGGGTTGGTGGGGGTGGTGCAGGGTGATGGGGTGGTGCTTGTTGGTTGGGATGTGGGAAGTGCGGGGTTGAGCGGGGTAGTCGGGTGTGTGAGTTGACGGGGATGGTGGGGGTGTGCAACGCTGTAAGGATGTGAGGGTGTGCGAGGGTGGTGCGGGTTGGTGGGGGTGGTGCAGGGTGATGGGGTGGTGCTTGTTGGTTGGGATGTGGGATGTGCGGGGTTGAGCGGGGTAGTCGGGTGTGTGGGGTGACGGGGATGGCCGGGGGTGTGCAACGCGGTGAGCGTGGTGCGGGTTGGTGGGGGGCGGTGCAGGGGGGAGCGGGGCGAGCGCGGCAGTCGAGGGCCGAGCGGACGTGTGGCGCTTGTAAGTGAAGCCAGCGGGTGAAGCGGGCGGCGCGAGGGGAGAAAGAGCGATACGCGCTGCGTAGCAGCGGTGGCGCCGGAGCGAGAGGAGAGAAGAGCGCCGGCGGCGATGACCGATCGAATCGCAAAGGGCGCAGTGGTTGAAACGAGGGGGCGGGGCAGGAGAGACGACAGGTGGCAGACGAGCGCGGATCGCTGCTTTGTGCGGCCAGACCGGCACTAGTGAGGGCGCAAGCAAGTGCGGAGTTGAAGCACGCGTACACGAGACAAGTCAACAGATACGAATATATGTAAAAGACGTCAAGCATTTGCAAATCTTACGAAAAACAGTCAAGTAAAGACAAAATGCACCAGTGGTTGAAGGCATATTATATTCAATTCTAGTATCAATTTGCACTTTATACTGCGCATTGAGTTTTAGTAAAGCATTTGGATTAAAAAACAAACCTTTATTTTCTAAATATCAAACGTTTTGTTTCCTGCCGCCGACAGGAAATACAAGTAAAAGTTAACGCGAAATAGCAATTTCTTTTCTATTTCGCGTTAACTTTTACTTGTATTTCCTGTCCTTGGCTCGACAGCCAAGGACTTTGGCCAACGGTGACCCATACTCTCGGCCGTAGGAGAAAATGGCTTCTTGTGGTGAGCACAAAGACATCCCTTTAACGTATACACTGGTCGTCGTAACTACAGACTGGATTTTTATGTAATTACATATTTTTTGTCTTTCTACTTACCGTTCTTAAAATTTTGAACTTGACAAATTGTCGCCGTCCTAACACAATATCCTACTTTTTCGTTACATATTTAGCACTATATTACACATTTTACATATTACGCTATTTTCTCAACATATTTTTTTTCTATCAATTTTCTTACATATTTTATGAAAAGAAATATTTTCAAAAAATATCTGGTCGTGGTACGCTTCGTGAAGACGCGGTCGGATATTCAAACAGTCCGACGCGCCTGCTTCAGTTATCTCAGGGGCGGGAAGTGCGCGTTAGCGACAGACCATACTCACCTTTAGGTCTGAAAAGTATCATTGACGTCCAGTTTCGAGACCTTTAACCTTAATTTCCAACAAACATCGGCGGTCGCCGTCGTGTAACAGTTCGATGAGAATATTCCTTGCTGCAGTGATTGTTTGCTGGTCGTAGATTTCGCCAGTTTCCTACGATGGCTTGTATTGCGTCTAATCTGGATGCTAAACTACATTCCTGAATAACAATCCGTGAAGGTTTTACTACTGATGGGGAAGTTGTATGGTGCAAGTGGGCATCAACTTGTGCTTTCCAAGTGATTTTTAAAACATTTGTATTGTTTTTAAAATTTGTATAGGAAATTTTCTATTAATGTAAGCTTGTATTATGTAAATAGTTTTATAATTAGCGTATTTTAATACTACATACATACGATTATACATATTTCTTACATATTCGTACTGTTTTCATTACATATTTATGTATATATTTTGACGTTTCATACTACATATTTTTCCGGTCTCTAGTCATAACATTAGGGTGGGCTTTCTCATCGTCACACAAGAATAGATATTGGGACATTTGTAAGGAAAGCAAACAGTTATAATTTTGCCCCGAGCGGGAATCCAACTCGGGTTTGCGCCGTGGAAAGCGAGCGCGCCAACCAACGAGACACCGAGGGCGATTTACTTTCCCAGGAAGGTGAAAAAAACATCCATCACAATATTTCCTTCTCAGTCATTCTTTTGTAACGGACGTGACATCAAGACAAGTTTGTTAAGTTAATTACCTTCACTTTCACAAACAATACCAATATATATTTTTACAAACAGGAAGGTTTCAACATAAATTAACAGTGTACACAATTGCATAAATTTTGATAAAACAGTTTAAGTTCTATAAAAGTTTCGGTGGCTATAACGGACGTGACAAATAAGACACCTGACCAGAGGGATAGGTAGTTTGTGATTTGAAATTCTCTTAAATTTCCGTAGATAATTTTTTAATACTGTTTAATTATAAAGTAAAGTAAAGTATCTGCACTAATCACCACTCTCCTTTGCTTTTTATTTGAGAGAAAAAATAATTTATATGTAGTAACGGATATGACAAACATTTGTAACGGATGTGATAAGTATGGGCTTCCCAATACGAAATAATCATGATTTTGGCAAGGACATCTTTATTTATTTTTATTTACATAAAATACATGTTAATACTAATTTAAGATCCTACTTTACAATCCTTAACCTCAAGCGCCTTGAAGCTTCAGGTTCCTCGATTACGCAGACGAGGTGCACTTTGTAAAAGAATAGCCCTTCCATTTCTAACTCGCCTTCACGCACTTGTGCAACCTGGCCTGCAGAAGGGGCTTATTGCGAGCGCAGGAGGAGATCTAGATCCCGTTCGCGCAATCGCACGCGGCGATCGACGGCCAATTGGCGGACGTCGGAGAGCACGCAGAGGGATTGCAAACCGTTTCAAGTGTTTGAATCGCGCATGCAAATGAGGCACGCGTGCGTGCGCACGCGGCCGACCGCGTGATCGGCGGCGCGGAACGGCGGGAGGCGCAGGGGCGGGGCGCGTAAGCCACATGCGGTGCGGGGGGGGCGGGGGAGAAGACGGACGAAAGACCACCCGCCGGTCTGCGAGACGTGCAATTGAGCGAACGCCGCTGCGGAGCGCGCATCAGCTCGTCACGATAGGGGTGTGGCGTCAGATGCGATATTCGCAGAGCGCTGCGGCACGCTCAGCGCTTCCAGATGAAGGTAGGTGATCATGAGGCACGTAACATTCGCTTGTATTAATCGCCCTCGGAGTTGGAGAATCAAACAACACTTAAAAAATTACACCACGGATGCTTTGGAAATTGTCGATAAATTCCCGACTCGCGAAGCGAGGAGGGGATTTATCTGAGAATTTCCGAACCACGAATGGTATTTAATAGGACTATTCCACGAATGAAATTATTTCCATCAGAGTTCCCAACTGCGCCAAAAATTGAAAATAACTGAAAGGTATCTTCAAATCGAAGATGTTATGTTACAGTACATACGCTGTTTACTGGGCATCGACCCAGCGGTCAATGTATATCGCCTCCTAAAATAGATGAGTCAATGAGTCACGGTTTATGATTGGACAGGGAGAAGTGGTAAGAAAAACTGATAAAAAAGCGATATACTTATTGAGATACACCGCTCAGATTGGTACATTTTGTACATATAGTTAAACACATGGTTTTAATTTCACCAGTAGTAGTATTACTTGCTCTTATACGTTTTATAAAATACAAACCCTAAATATTAATATCTTTAAACTATTGCAATAAACGTCTATTTGCCGCATTTTGATCACCATTACCTTAATTTGCTGTGTGAGTTTCAATCGATATATGGAAAGCAGTAGTAGTTTAATAGTCTTACGTGAGTATGGCGTCAGAAAACACTTGAGTGTGAGGTTACCCGTAGCGAAGCAATAATGAGAGTTTAGTTTAGTGCGAAAGTGAATGGGTGTTTTTAAAAGCGAAAACTATTTGCCAGGTTCCCAAGTTGTTTTATCATTACGTGTCTGTCTCTTGGCTCGACAGCCCGCTACGGGCCTTGGCCGACTAGCTCTGGCCCAGCCTCTCCGCCATGGTATGAGGGGATCGAGTTCACGAAGTCATCTCTCCACCGTATATACTGGTCTTCATAACCTTAGGATGGGATTTATCATCGTCACACAGCAATAGCTACTGGGGCATTTGTAACAACAGCGCAGAGTTGAAATTTTGCCACGACCATGAATCGAACCCGGGGTTGCGCCGTCGAAAGCGAGCGCCCTAATAAAAGAGCCTCCTTATTACGTGTCAACCAAGTGCAAAATCCTTAAATACAATGTTAATGAATAGGGTGATATGCGAGAGCCATCCGCCGCCGCTGTCGTGCATTTCCATCGGCGGGGGCGCAACGGCGCTGTGGGGGCGGCGGGGGCGGGGGCGGGGGCGGCGGCCGTGGCACGCGAGCGGCCGCGTGCCGTCCGACCGCTCCGCCCCCTTCCACCCGCCCACGACCCTGAGAGGTGGCTCAGGGCGTCAAATGCAGAGCCTTCGATCGGGAGGTCATAGGGCTCCATTCCCCTCAGTGGCAAGATTTGCGATACTAGTCTGACAGCTAGGTAGAAGTCAGGCGCTGTCTGGAGGAGAATTCTAGCGGCCTGCTGCTCTGATCGGTACTTTTTCCGAGGTTTCTCCGATCAACTCCACGCGAATACCGGAGCAGTACCCTGACAAACGGGCCACGGACCGCGCGCGATATTTCCTTCCTCTTCCTAGTCTTATCCTCTCCCTTTACACATACACTAACGTGCCCTACTCTACCACACATGCCCAGAGACAGATCGGGAGCTTAGAGCTTGTCCCGGTTAAAAGCTGTCCCGCTGGTGAGAGACACCTGGATGAGGAAAAACCCCGCTAGCCGACGGTAGGTCGGCGCCGAATCTCGCCATCTGGAGGGGGAAGATCACCGCCACCTCTCGAGGAGAAAACATGCACTACACGTACGGGACTCATGACCTTAGCAGTTGACGCGCCGGAATCACTAGCAATCAATCAATCCGCCCGTCCACGCAGAGAGCACCCCGCTCACGCCGTTCAGTATTACGTGGTGATACCTAATCAAATAAGCGACGTTCGCACAGGTGGAACAATACAATCAATATTCAATGTGAGCCGGGAGTATACACCTTACTGAATACATAAAGAAAATGTGTGTTTACCAAGATCTGTACTTGAATGTTGCAGGGAATTTTGGGGAAGTAATCCTGCTGACTGCGTTACCTGTAATGCACCACATGATGACGATCACTGTTTTGTTGTTGTGTCAGATGACTGCTACACATTTCTTCACAAATTTTTGTATTTACAAACACTCTTCGAACTTAAGAAAACTCTTGGTATTAGTCTCTATAAACAACCTTACACTGACATGTTTTCAAGAAGAGGAAGTGTCGTATGGTTTCAACAGATCGTTTACAACTCATACAATGAAATAATGAAAAAATGACGGCAGATTAGCGTTTGTTCCATTAATTTTATTAAAATTAGTGTATATGGTATAAATCCAATTAATAAAAGCAAACGACAAATCACCTTTCATTTAACGCACAAATTACGGAATTCGCAACAATTGAAAGCTCCAACTTCTTTCTAAACAAAAACTCTTAAGTGCTTTAAATATAAAGAAGTTTGCAAAATTCTACATGTCAGAGGTTTTACTGATAATAAGAACTCTACTCTAATTATAAATGCACTTTCTTCTACGTGAGCCAACAATTTCAAGAAAAATGTTCTGCCATTTTCCGGATAATGTTGAAAACGTCTCAGGGACTTCATGTAAAAATCCACCGAACATTAAAAATATATCAATGATCTTCGGAGTGGCACAACTACATATTACTCTTACCAAGTTCAGCTCATAAGCTTCTAAATTAACACAATTATGCGCGACACTATCGTCCATACAAGACAAATAGATTTTAGGTACAAAATTGCACATATCTCCTCTCAACGTGCACCAATATACTATAGCACACAGAGGAAAAGTAAAAATAGCGCGTAAAACCAAAGGTTGGCGCTAAAAGAGCATTCTAGTTGTATTATAAACCTACCAATTGCGTTTTTTTTGTTTATTTTAAGTCGCATCAACAAGAGAGATTATTAGCGACTCCATTACTAATTATTTAATACAATGCTGATTGGACCTTAACACCTTACGTTTAGAGACAGAAATCTTTTTGAAATCTTTTTACATGGTTACATACGCTAAAGCAACAATCAATAGATACAACAATTCAGAAATATTATTACAAAGATATATTACAGAGATATGGAATGAAGTGAGTGTAGAGACATAAGGACAGAAAACACGTAACAAAGAAGAAATATATAAAAACCTACCAATAGTCTTGACCAAAGTTACTTATCGTAACAGGAAATTCAAAAGAACCCTTGCTCTAAACGTCGACGTCCCCAAACTATGCAAAACAAAAGTATATAATTACTCATGTACCACAATGATGTGTTTTACTATTATGGAATTCATTACTTCTGATGTCCAATAATATGAAAATCGAATGTTTGTCATGCAGTGGCATCGGACATTAGGAAAAAAATGGCACGTGGCGTAAATATCGAATTTCGCTTTCCCGCGGACTTAATACTACAAAAGAACAATTTACGCCACATATACGCCCCATGGATGTTATTTCCATTAACGCCGAGAATCCTGTTAGCACAGGTAATAAATTAACTGTATTGGGGGGAGCGAGATTATCGATGCGGCGGCAAACATATGTTTGCACATACAAAGCAGTTTCCGCCGCGGGCAATAACAGCATCGATTTGTTGGGGCCCGAGAAAAGCCGTGTCTCGACAGCGCAAAACGAGCAGCAATCGCTCGGACGGTCCCGCGGCGCTGCGCTGCCGAAACACCCAAAAGCCCCTTCTCTTCAGGCGCGCACCCCGCGGACACGTGCACGTGAGCAAAGGTTTGCCCCAATAAGGTTGTTCTTCTGGCCGTCTGCCTAAATCAGTGTAGAATGGAGACACCACTCAGGGCTGAGAAATCGTGACGGTCCGCCATGATGGTGAACGTCTTTTCTTTCCTCATTATCTCAGAACCAAACAGCAGGAATCAGCGGCTCGTTAAACTTTAAAACATTTATTATCTTTTATGTTCACGAAAACTTAATAAAAATTTGGAGAGGAAGCAATATTTAATACTTTAAAATTGCAATTTACGTACTAAACTTTACCAATCTAATCGTTCATATCTTGGAGCCTTTTTTAAAAATCACGCAGTGTATTGTTGTTTGTTTAGTATTTTTAATAATTTCTTTAGTTCAACTTTTGGGAAATAAAAATTGTTGTGTAAAAAGAACTTTAAAAAAATATTAAAACATTGGCTATCAAATAATATGTAGTACTGCATAATCATTCCATTTTTCTTTACAGAGACTATTTTAAGCATCACTAACAAAACACAGGACACATTTAACTCCGTAAGAAAGTCTGTAGGTAGACGTTCACCGCAGCCAACCTAACGAAAAACGATCGTCACGATTTTCAGCCCTCCAAAGCACAGCAGTTGTGCATCCAGTTGTAACGTTGAGATCACTGGTCTAAATTCTCTGGGTTATAGCAAGGTTGTCCAACTGGCGGACGGCAGTACCACATATTGTGGCCCGCGAAAGTGTTTTGGTCACAAGTCCCTTGCATCCATATCGAGTGAGAACATAGCACGCATAGCACACAGGTATGGATCCTCGAGTCATGAAAATATGGTCCGCAACCGCATTAAAGGTCTTAGTTGTGGCCCTCGAGATCTTGCACGTTGGACACTTTTGGGGAAATTCGTGTTATATTGTGATAAAAGGAAATAATACGTCATTTTTGAATTTTTCGTCGATTTCGACTAATACACATTCTTTTTACCTTTTTCCGTAATTTTTAATGCATTTTTCGCTGATTTCGTCGATTTTAATTGCATTTTCGTGGTACTTGCTTCGAATAATATTTACGAGATGAAGCAAATGTTCTCCACAGAATTCTTGAGTACATGTTCCTGGTGGCCGATTGGATTTCACCGCTCAGAAGTTGAAATGTCAGCCATTGTGAGGATGTAATCTACTATTCACAAACATTTTCATCATTTTGGATGGTGCATATTACATACTACATGTTTCTTTCTACGTTCTTCTACAGGTGAATCTAGTTGGAAAGTATTAAAAAAAAAAAACCACCATATACTGCAAATTTCACAATTTATTTACACATAAATCTCCTCTCGTCTCTGAAACAGGAAAACCGTATTCAGTACCAGAGAGGATGAAAACTCACAGTAGCGAAACTTGATTTTTTAAGGCACCGAACATCATTTTTAACAAAGAAAATTAAGAATTCTTAAGAAGTATTTTTAAGTAAACTATACTTTTCATATATGTTGAAAAAGTATTCTGTATATAAAGTGTTTTTTCATAAATAAGCCATCAATAAAGTATAAATGCTCCAAAATAGTCCCGAAATGTGCCTAAATAAAATGGAGATGTATTCACTTTTTATGGAACCACGTATCTATCAATAAGAATCGTTAGAATTTCCAAGGAACCAGTAAGGCAGGCTCCAGGCAGAAATGCACGCAGCGCGATAAGCAAGACGGTCGTATATTTTACAACAGGTTTACAGCATGCTGAAAACTCTATCGTGAGGCTCTGAAATACACTGGAAAAAGTATGTTTCAGTAAGAAAGACGCCTTCACAAACTACTCGCTTAAAACATCCCTACTTTCTGCTTTCCTAAAAAAATGCACAGTGTATGAATTACAACACGCATATTACAATACCCATAATACAAATAATGAGCTTAAATTCAAAGCTCAAAATCAGTCACAGTACAAGTTGAAATGGCATTCTTTCCTAATGATGATTTTGAAATTTGCGCAAAGCTATCTAAACACGTTGCATAAAACAATGGCTACAAATAGTTTGTAGAAACGATGTACTTTTCCTCCAATTGTACTGACCTGATGGAAACCTACCAGTAAAACGTTCAAAAATTTGCAAGTGTTACACATGATATGATTATATGAAATTAATATTACACTGGAAAACGCACATGTGTGCAATCTCTTGATTACATGGAATAATACAATAAAAACATTATTTATATATGAAATAATTGAGAAGCACTGATTATATGAAATAATTACATGAGTAACTGCAACACAGACAACATTGTTTAAGTATGAAGTGGCAATTTACTGGATGTGTAATCACCGCAATTAAATTTGCAATTGAGCAACTGATGAATTTACGAAAGCACACAGGCGTAAATGTGAGACTAGAGGCGCAGGAGTAAATGTGCGAGTAGAGTAGGAACGTCATTCGAACGAACCTTAACGAACAGCCTGCATAAAGGAAAACGCATCAATAAAATACTATTTCCCCTTTCGAACACAGAACAAGCAAAACGTTATCGGGTTCCGGCAGCCTTGCATCGTTAACTCCATTTATCTTTGACTTCTTCAGCATAACAATGAGTTCGACAAATGCTATTGAAACAAAGTTACGCGAAATGTTGTAGACCTGGCAAGGGAGATAATGTTTGTACCTTCGGAATGGTTGTAGTTGTATTACAAGTGTCAAACTCTTGAAGCACAAGGTGATAACGCCGCACAGCACGAAATTTTGAATTACCCGAAATGAAATATTTCCACGTGTTTGGTTTCTTGACGTCGTTGATTAATAGTATGTAGAGTGTATTCTTGAGTTTCGGACAGTCAAAAAAGATTATTTAAGTTACCAACGTTATGGCTTTTATTAAGCCGTCATCAGGGCATTTTTACTCCGTAACTCTTGGACCTATCCACCATTCTCACGACACTTCCTTCCCTCATACTCCTTCCTGCACGTCCTGGCTTTCATTTCCACACATTAATTTTATTTATCAGTCCACTATTGCACTGAAGTTGCACTTGGCAACCGAGAGATTTGGAGTAAAAATGCCCTGATGAAGGCTTAATAAAAGCGGAAACGTTTGCAATTTAATTTTTTTTTTTACTGGCCAAAACTCAATAGAATTTCTCACTATGAAATATTTCCGCAAAGCTACCATTGGGCATCTTGGCAGAATCTGATTCCTTCGGACACTCAACAGACCAAAGCCGGTGCTTGGCCGGAGGGTGTGCGGCGCGCCACGCCGCGCAGCCGTCACCCGCGGGCGAGCGCCGGCGCCTCCGCCAGCCAATCTCCTAGCGCCCGCGCCCCGCCCCGCCCCGCCCACGCCACGCCGTCGGGGCGCGCAGGCATGCATGTATTGGATCCGACAAGAAACGAAATTGCGGCGCCAGGCGGCGGCCAACACACACACACACACACACACACACGGGCGGACGTCGCCAGCAGGCGCCGCGACGCTTCTCCGGGGGCGATGCGGTGGACGCGCCCAGACGGAGCGGGGGGCGGGGTAGCGGCGGTGAGGGGGTCAGGGAGGGGGGTGAGGCTGGACGGGGTGGGGCTGGGCGGGGTTCAGCGGGGTTGGGCTGGGCGGGGATGGCGGGACAGGGCTGGGCGGGGCTGGGCGGGGCTGGACTGGGCGGGACGGGGCTGGGCGGGGCTGCGCGGGGCTGGGCGGGGCTGGGCTGGGCTGGGCTGGGCTGGGCTGGGCTGGGCTGGGCTGGGCGGGGATGGGCAGGACAGGGCTGGGCGGGACTGGGCTAGGCAGGGCGGGGATGGACGGGGATGGGCAGGGATAGGCGGGGCAGAGAAGGGGCGGGGCGGAGAGGGGCGGAGCAGCACGGGGCGGCGCGGGACGACGCTTCTCCACGGGCGGTGCGGTGGACGCTTACCCGGAGCGGGGGGCGGGGCGGAGCGGGGTGGAGCGGGGCGGAGCGGGGCGGGACGGGACGGGTCGGAAGCGGGCGCCCACTAACGCGGCATGACGCGGCGGCCAGCGCGACATCACCGTTAATTTGACAGCGCGCGGGGCGCCGCCTCCCGAAGACCGTGGCGTCGCGCGGGCGGGCGCGTGCTCCGTAACGAGGTTACGCGGCGCCCGCGCGGGGGGCGCGGCCTCGCCGCCGCAACACGACGCTAACCGCGTTACTCGAGCAGCAGGTCGCGCGCCGCACATTATCCGCCGCGTCCGATGCCGCCCGCCGAACATCTGCATGCTCATCCGCCCGGGCCGCGCATTCATTATTCCGGAACGCCGCCGCAGCCCACGCGCTGCGCTGGCGCCACACGCTGCGGCCGTGGGGGCGGCGGTGGGGCCGGCGGCGGCGACAGCGACGCGGACGGCGATGGGTAAGGGGAAGGCGGCGGGGACAGGGACGGCGACGGGGACGGCGGCGGCACTAGTGATGGTGGTGGCGGTGGGGACGGGGGTGGCGGCGGCGGCGGAGACGGGCGTGGCCGCGCCGGGGACAGGGACGACGGTGGGGACGGGGACGGCGGCGGGGACGGGGACGGCGGCGGGGACGGGGACGGCGGCGGCGGCGACGACGGCAGCGGTTGCTACGGTGGCGGGCCGGGGGGGCGGCGGCGGGGAAAGGAACGCTGACGGGGACGGCGGCGGCACAAGTGATGGCGGTGGCGATGGCGGTGGCGGTGGCGGCGGCGGTGGCGGTGGCGGTGGCGGTGGCGGCTGCGGCGGCGGTGGCGATGGCGGTGGCAGTGGCGGTGGCGGCGGCGGTGGTGGCGGCGGTGGCGGTGGCGGTGGCGATGGCGGCGGCGGTGGCGGTGGCGGCGGCAGTGGCGGTGGCGGCGGCGGTGGCGGCGGCGGCGGCGGTGGCGGTGGCGGTGGCGGCGGTGGCGGCGGTGGCGGCGGTGGCGGCGGCGGTGGCGGTGGCGGCGGCAGTGGCGGTGGCGGCGGCGGTGGCGGCGGCGGCGGCGGCGGCGGTGGCGGTGGCGGTGGCGGTGGCGGTGGCGGCGGTGGCGGCGGTGGCGGCGGTGGCGGCGGTGGCGGCGGGGGGTGGCGGGGGTGGCGGTGGCGGCGGCGGTGGCGGCGGTGGCGGCGATGGCGGTGGCGGCGGCGGCCGGCCGCGTCAGGCACAGCTGGAGCTGCCACGCGGAGCCACGACAAAGATTAAATAGTTAACCGCTGGAAATGGCTGCGCTTGCCGCGCCGCGCCGCCCGCGCCACCGCCCACCGCGCTCGCGGCGGTGCGCGCGAGGCTCCTTGACGTCTCAGCGCGTGTCACATCAGATGCGGCTGCCAGCGGCAATGCGATACAACTCTATGATTATTCACTCGTCGTCGTTCGCTGTCAGTGTAATAGGGCGAATAATATACAATCGATAAGCAAATAAAACGAAGCCACACAAACATATAATTAGTATATAATATTGTTTGCGAAGGGCAGTTGGTGGTCAGTTCATATTTCCTTAATCAGCAATCCGAGTAGAAACTCATATAAAATAAAATTCAAAAATACTAATAGTAAAACGAAGAGGGAAGCAAACATAACCTTACATTTCCCTATTCCATTTGCTATGTTAATTTCCTCCTATTCACCGCTGACCGACCATCTTCCTCCGATCTCTTTTCATACTTCATTGAGCCTCCCGCAACCTCTAACTTCTTCTTCATGCTGTTCATTTGTTTTCTCAAAAAATACCCCTGCTTTTTGAAGAAGAAGGAGAAAAAGAAGAGTGATGAGGAGGCGAAAGAGAGACAGGATTGTGGGGAAAGAAGTAGGAGACGCAGTAGTGAAAGCTGAAGACGACGTAAGAGAGACAGTCTTGAGGATCTTTTGTGGGGAACAGAAGAAGAAAATGAAAGAGATGGACGAATGGGAAACGAAGGGTGAAAAGGGGGGAAAAGGGGGAAAAAGAGGGAGAAATAGTGTACTTATAATGTAAACGGGATGTAATATAATGTATTGCAAAGAAAATAAATGAGGAACGCAATGTAAGACTAAGGCTAATGCAGACTGTTATCAACTAACTTCTGCCGGGAAAGAAAAAATTCCATCCCCGCGAACATGCATCCAACATCCGAGCAAGCTGAAATAATAAATGGCAGCCACCGCTCCGCGCACCAGTGATTTCTAATGCAACCGTCGCTGTAAATACCGCAAGAGATCGCCCAGGGCGCGTGAGAGGTTGCCATGGCTACCTTTAAGCGCCCCGCTCCACCCACCTCACCATCCCCGCCCCGCCCCCCACACCCCACCCCGCACCGACCCGCCCTGCCCCTCCCGGCCCGCTCCACTCCGCCCCGCCCCTCCCCGCCCCACCCCGGACCGCCCCGCCCCGCCGCGCTCCACCCCACCAAGCCCCGCCCCGCCCCGCGCAGTCGTCCGCCGGCGGAAGCACAAAGCGCTCAGAGTAAATACCGCCGCGACTTCAAAGGCGCTCGCGAGCAGAAAACGGCTTCGGAAATCTCCGTTATAAAAACATCTTTCTTCGCGGCACGGGAGGGGGAGTGGGTCAAAGGCCGCGTTGAGGTTTCCAATTGAAGAGAGCGAGAGTGGACACCGTACAACTGGCGTGAAAGGACAAGATGAACGAAAAGGACTGACTTTGTTACGGGACATGTGTTTGTCATACCGTTTTACCTTCACCTTCAGCCTCATACCTGTGCTGATGGCTATGAAGTCGTTAAACAGTCACGAATATTTTGTCTGATTCCATGGCAAAAGTCTGATGGAGGAGAAGGCCATCGGAATCTCGGGAAATTAAGTCTTTATGAAATGAGATCAAATGGTCCCATTTCATAACTTGCAAGATTCGCGATGATAGTGACACGACTCGTTTTACAGCAAAAGGTCAGACGTGGGTAAGTTTTATCAACATCTCGGGCGTTACATCGGAGACGAATTAGATATTCTGGGAGTCGAACCCCAGGGCCTGACAGCCAGGGAGGCAGCCGAGGCTGCGATTTGATAGCTAGTACTAGCAACATATTGTTACTGAAGTTTCTCTAGTCATTGTGTCCCCGAGCTCCTTAGACTCTCCTTCCTCCATGCGTTCGTTTGCAGTTGGCCAACTTGTAAATGTCTTCGACGCTTCCTTTTGTGGCGGCTTCGTACGACGGAAATTTAGTGCGCCGCAAGAAATAATTGAAATTAGGGAGAGCAGTGCTATTTGCCCTTCTGTAAAACTTATTTTTTATAAACATTACACTGAATTTACTTTTTGTGTGATATTATGTGTTTTTTGTGAGTATTATGTTTATTTTAAAACCGAGTCTTGAATGTGAGATTCCCCGCAGGGCGTACGTCGCGGAACGAATGCCTGTCCTTCACACAATGCAAACTTCCGCACGCCCCTGCAGTAGAGGGAGGGGAGGGGGGGCTCCCCAAAGGGACGGCCGCATTCTTCCGGATCCGCCACAAGTGGCGAGTGCCCGCGCCACGCCGCCCGCCCCCGCCCCCGCCTTTCGCTCGCAGTTCCCAAACATTCCTGGCCAACTCCTCCCGCCCCCGGCCCCGCCCGCGGCCGCGCGGACCGGAGCGACGGGGACGAAACGGAAAACGAAACTCGCCGCCTGCCAGTGGGGAGGGAGGGACGGCGTGCGATACGACTCGGCAGCACTGCAAGGCAGAGGCGTAGCTTCAGTTGGTGTCACCTGGGGCAAAGATGCTGATGTCACCCACCCCCATAAATTAAGTATACACGTATCTATTGCTGCATAATTGTACATTATTTTTTAATAATACAAAAATATTTGCAAATGATAGTTATTTAATGTATTACAAATTCGAATTAAGAATAATTGCAATATAATTTTTAAATAAGCTATCTTTCATATTAAAATATTTATCAACAAATGTATGTTATTTATAAAACCTCTTTACGAGATTTTAGGCAAAATTACTTATAACTTCATTAAAATCTATGCTTATTGCAATGTCAATTTGTATTGACAATAGAGTCACATCAGCTAGTCTTGATTAATATACGCATTTTTAGGTAAATTATTTAAATTATATAATTCCAACAATAAAATATTTTAATTGGTGTCACCCGGGGCGCCCCCCCCCCTGCAAGGCACACCGCGGATAATGCCCCACAAATTCCGCAGCCCGAGGCTGGCCACACGAGGGAAACCACTTTAGCCGCAATTCCTCCGCAAAAGCCAAAAAGAATTTAAAGGAAATCGAATTATCTTTACGATTTTGAACACAATCGTAACGAAATTAAATCATCCTCAGTTAAATTCAATCTGTTGCGTATGATGTTGATATCTACATCATTTTCCTTTATGCGAGTCTTCCTGTTTGTTCGTCCCTTGTTTGGGTCAAGCGAGGTGCCGAGGTCTCCTAGCGCTTACACGATTGTTCCTTCTCCTTCAAGAACATTCTACGAGAACGGAATAGCCCTTTTGGGGAGAAGAGATTCGTACCCGAAAATGCGTTGGGGGGAGGGGCTTAGGCCATTACAAGTAATCAACAGCTCATTCCATTCCTCTCAACAAGGCGAATCTAGCCTACAAGTTAATGGAAGACAGTAAAAAAACAAGATTTTTAGGGGATTTCAATGCACGTTTAGCGGTAGAATGCTGTACAAACTTCCCGGCGTTATTTAAATCCTTAAGACATAATTAATATGTTCGAGGAGATATAAACTAATTATTAATGAAATATACTTTAAAACATTATATCTAACCAGGTTTTTCATGTAACTCTATATGCCTCACAAGAGACAAGGACTTCAACTGTACTGTGTTTCAAATTTCTTTTTAATGTGGCCTTCTAAAGTATAAATAAAAACAACTGATAGAAACCACCTGAAGCGCCAAGCAAAGCTAGTTTACTACTATAACATTAACGAAATACTTAGAAACAATCATGTTCCTTGGATAAAATATCATGCCCTGGTCGAGAGATGGCGTTATTGAGAACGACAAAAACTGAATTTATGTAATTAGTGTACTAATCGTTTCAGAAATCGTTCGTCAGAACCGGAAGGGGGAAGACTAAGGCCCCTCGTACGAAAGCGTACTCTGCGAAAATAGATTGTGCCGAAATGGATGGAAACGAAAGCCAGAAACGGAGAAAAATAAAACCGGAATATAAAGGTCGAGATATTGAATTTAAAACACATCAAGAGAATGACGCACGAAAGAAAAAAAAAACACGCTAGGACGTATGAAAACAAAGATTAGATCTTCCGCTGTCTATCGTTCATCTTATTTGCTCGCTCGCTGTTTCTTTTCATCGTCCATCAGAGCTTGTGTGTGGGGGGTGGGGGTGGGGGCGGAGGAGAAATATTGCCTCCCCAGCCAATCGGGAGAGCGCGCGGCGAGCGGGTGATTCCCATCACGCACCGAGTCACGCACGTCGCCGCCCGCGCGCCCGCCAGCAGAGTGCGAGCGGCGAGGCCGCGACTTCCCTGCGCTCAGCACCATGCGTAGCAGTACCCTAACAAACGGGCCACGGACCGCGCGCGATCTTCCCTTCCTTCTTCCTTGTACTATCCTCACCCCTTACTTATACACAGACACACACACACACACACACACTAACATGCCGGGAGGCCGGTCGGCAGCTTAGAGCTTGCCCGGCTGGGGCTGTGTCCCGCTGGTGGGAGATACCTGAAGACTATACTGCGATTTATTTGCAGTGGCACTTGACGTAAGTCATCTATTACGGTGTCGTCCAATCGGGAGCCTCATCGTTACTACAGTTACGTCACTATGGTGACGTTGAAGCTCCCGATTGGCTGCCACCGTAACATCTGATTTAAAGTCAAGTGCCATTACAAGTAAATCGAAGTATAGTCATTCGCCTGGCGAGTGTAGTACATCCTGGAGCCACGAGGTCAGAGACGTTCCTCCCGCGCCGGCCTTGACGTCGGCTCGTGAGGTATCCCACCCAAGGTACCCACTCAGCCCCCCCCCCCGCGGCCGGAACAAGTGCTAGGCACCCCACATGTGTGTTAGTGTAGTGGACAAAAGCATTAGTGTGTACAGGAGGAGAAAGCGACAACTGAATTCAGTTCAATTCAATGATGCCTTATTTTCCGTGGCGAGGCTCGGGCCATGAGGCCTGCTCTTCCACCTGACCATACAAAGTCCGCTACGCTCCTTTCCATCTGTCGGAGAAAGGAGGCATCACTCGAGAGCGGAAACAGGCGTTTTGAATTTTGCTCAGAGGCGTCATTTAGGCTTGAGGATCTTTGACATCCAGTAAATCTACATGGGACGGCCAGCTTTACTTCCCATCCGAAGGAAGGCGCCAGAAGAATTTTTTCGCTTTCAAAAATCCATAGCTTCGATCGGGTTTGAAATCAGGAACTTGGGTATAACGGTCAGATACGCAAACCGTTCACCATAAGTATGAGGAAGGAACCATTGTCCGGGACTCATGGCCCGTTTTCAAAAGTACTGTTCCGGCACTCCTGGTATTAACGAAAACCACCAATCAGAGCAGTCTGAGACTAGAATTTTGCTGCAGGCAGCGTCTGCATTCCACCTAGCTTGTAGCGAGCGTGGAAAATCACCCCCGCCGAGACCGAACCCTGGGAGATCCGGCCAGTGGCGCTGCAGCAACAACTTCTCCGAACTCGACCTGGGGCCGCGCGGGCACCCCGCCGCCGATGGCCGCTTCCCAGCGCTCCCCTCCCCCCGTCCCCAGCGTTCCTCTCCCCCACCCCCAGCGTTCTCTGGCGCCCCCTTCCCTCTTCCCGGTCCCCTTCGCAGCTGACGTACGCAACGAACACATCGTCGTCGTAACCGCAGTAGGTCATATGTCAAATCCACCGTAGTTTTCAGGAAGAATGAGAAACGTTCCTACCACTCCGTATAAAAAAAAAGTATTAAAAAAAACAAAAAAAAGTGCATTTTCATCTTGGATGTCAGTGGAAATCATTTAGATAAATGAATGATCCGGAGTCCGCACTCTACCTCGCAGACGCATTGAAGTGAAGTACTAGGATGAACCTCTAGATCTCGACAATGTCGAATCGGCGTGCTATGTGTCCGCCCTTGCTGGTCGAGCAGCGCTGCTTATCAGTCGGCGTTCCGGCGTTTTACGTGTTTGTACCCTTAGCCACCAGCCATACTCCTCGTCACGTCTCTGCCCCTACGCTAACCGCACTGCTCCGGGCAATCCCTTTGCAAGTTCACGACGATCAAGAAGATACGTATTCATACGAAGCAAAAAAGGGACTGTACGTTCCGCTCTTTCCAGCGTAGCTTGAAACCAAACAACACCCCAGGGGCGGATCGAACCGATCATTGGCCTCCCCCCCCCCAATGATCGGTAGTAAGGTAGGGTAGTAGGGTAGGTGGCTGTAGATTTTGTTAAATAATAAATATATTTGTTATATTGTATATTATTTGTGTACAGTAGATATTATATTCTACGATATTGTTTAAATAGCTATATAATTCGAATATAAATATTTAATTTTTTTCAAATAAAGGAAGGTAAATAAAAATTCTAGGCCTTTGGGGAGGGGCATGGCCACCTGGATCCGCGAATGCAACACCCGAGGATGACTTATGAATTCGCGGCCTCGTTCCATTAGCCGCCGCCGCCGGCGGGCGCGTGCTAGAGCCAAGTGGGCGAGGCGGCGGCGGGCGCACTACAATGCAAGGGCAGCTGCGTGGACTTGGCGGCGGCGGCGGGCGGGCAGCGCGCGGTCCGCATCCAGGGTATCGACCGTGGACACTAATAACGCAGAACTAATACCCGCGGAGCCGTCCGCGCCCGGGGCCGCTAACGAACGACAGCTTTCACAACGACTCCGTAATATACTGCCCGCCCCCCGCCACCGGCCACACGCCCCGCCCCGCCCCGCCCCGCCCCTCCCTGCCCCGCCCCGCCCCGCGCCGCGCCGCTCGCTCGCGCAACCGCCCGGGGCCCCGCCCACCCGCCGCGCCGCCAGCGCGTTAAAAAAAAGCGCATTTGGCCACACCGAGCGCTTTGACCGCACGCCAGGACGTAAGGATGTCGCCTTCGTCCCGGCACACAACACTATCATGCTGTGAGGCGTTCAGTTCGCTCGCTCGAGATGTCTATTCTCGAGCGCGGTAAGCTCGAGCGTCCTGTGCTCGTTTGCACTCAGAGCAATGGCTCTAAAGGCTTCACTTCGCTTCGCCTCTTCAGGAAGCAATAGGTGTCATGCGCCATAGCGTGAGCAATAGACATAACCGACCTTTGAAGTTATTATCCCATTTATTATAGCTACATTTACCACACCTACTAAGTGAACTGAATGAATGTAATTTAATTAATAATGTAAATGTTATCATATTTCTTTTGAAAGAAGTACATCAGAAAAATGTTATTATTTCTTTCCACAACAATACTGCACCTATTACAAAAATAAGGTTTATGAAATGCATTTAAGTTTGTTTTACTTCAGTTTCACTAGCGCCTGCCTCGCCTAAACTGCAGTTTTAATTCCTACATTTCCATATCATCTGAACGCCCCTTGTTGAAACTTTCAACATCACGGGGACTGCGCTTTGTACTAGCAATCGCCTCCGCTGGCGGCGTCACGGGGTCTGACGCGCGTCTCTCGGCCGGCGCTGTCGGCTCGCGGCGCCCGCTCGTCCCTCGTGAGGCGAACGAAAACACGGCACACCACTCTGCCCTCAGCGGACTTTGTGTCGACTGACGTCGCACTAGAGCGAAATTGTTTCTTGCAGGCCCGCAACACACCACTCACTCCCTGGGCAGCATTAACATTACGCACTCGTGTGAAGATGGTCAGTACCATAGCATAGCCGATGGGCTTTTTTGTTGCGTTTGGAACCGACGTATCGTCTCCTGCATTATTTCAGTAGTATACCTTGCCTTTGCGGCTCTCACACGCAACCATCTTTATAAATGAGGTCTCTAAAGAAAGAATTTCACGGCGACGTGACGAATTACACTTTGACTTTAAAAATATGAAGGATTTGTTTTAAAAAACGCATATAGACATGTAAAATGCAACCCGCAACGCACGTCAGGAATTTTGAACTTATATCGTTAAAGAACTACTAAACAATGCGTTCTAGGGCCTTAAAAACTAAAATTTTGAGGCTAAAGATCTCAAAGAAACGTTCCTCACACCGCAATCTACAGAATGAGATCTTCTTGACCATTGTAAACCAATTTTGATGGTTCAGCGCTTATCGATTCTACCCCACACGTTCAGAGCCTGTAGAATCTGCAACTGTATGTAACATTACTAATTATTTGATATTCTATGCGATTGAATTACACGGGTGAATTACACCTCTTTTCTCGATATTAAAGTTAAATAAGAGTAGTTTGTATTGACAAGGGTGTATTAGATTGTTATCAAATACAAGGTGACAATAAAACAAGTGACGGAGGATAAGAGGGTTTTCAAGAAAAATATATATTACAGGCTTAATATGGAAATGGAAAAGTAAGAAAGAGGGTGGGCTACAGCATGCAAGAGTTCTCGCAAGGGTACGCTAGTTCATATAAATACAACTCTGTATAGTTTCACGACCACGAAGAAGCCACTGGAAGGACGCATGGATTGCTCTCCGTTCTCTTTCATACGTATGTTTTATTCATTAAGTATTGACACCACAAATTTTATGTAGTTCAAAATGTGTGCGCGATGTGTCAACGACTTAGCAAGGAAAAGAAAATGCTATTACTCGATGCTGCGGTTGACTCAAAATGAAAGTACGGCATCGTTGAAATTAAAAATAACAATGAACACTGAATATAGGGAGATTAACCATAATAAATCATTCACTAACTTGACTTCACAGATAAGATAGTCTGTAACATATTTGAGATAATGATTTCGTATGAACGAACGTACACAACGTAGGGACCTGTACTGATACAAAACGACAATTTTTGTCCCGTCACTCGCATGCTCTTTAACGATTTCCGCATTAACCTCGATAATTTATACATTTTCTTGTTTACGTTGCAAAAATGTCTTCTAGTTATGCGACATACAGCGGCAGGACCGAGAAAGACGCGAAATGCCGTGCGATATTTCGCAGTGGCCGTAGGGGTTTGAGAGGCAGAGTTAGAAAAATCGCAGTACAGAACGACTCAATTCGACCACGGCTGGCCACTCACTACGCCACCCCTCACCGCGTTCACGTCACAAGATAAGGAAAGAGGGGCGACGCCAAGGCGGGAGGACGGGGTAAGGGCGCACAGACAAAAAAAAGCAGCAATCTTAAAGAGACATCTAGAGATCAAAGATGATCGATCTTTGCCATTGAATGTGTGTTTGGAAGTTACACAAGACACTTGTCCATGACTGCTAGACAGCTCTCCGTGCGCTAATCGGTGTGTCTCGTTCAGGAGCAGTCAAGAGATTCAGTGCTCCTGCCGGACACCGGCGAAGATGAATCGTCCAACAACCACGGGCAAATGTCCTATGTGTGACTTCCTGACACGAAATGTCCGATCACAGATTCATCGGCAAAAGATCATTTTCTCTCTTCTACAAGGCCTAGAAGTTTATAACTTTTTTTCCTGAGACACCTGCATATGATCAAACCTGAATTAATCTCAGTTTCCTCTCTCCCCGTCACTTCCTTTCTAATGAGAGAGCCCGCTGAATACCATTCTTCGCCAGGGCATCGTCGCTAGACAAGAGTAGCTTTCTTCTCACTTCCACAAATGACCTCACGAAACAAGAGATGAAAAATAACCAAAAAGTAGTTAAAAGGCTTGTACATACGAGATTAATACTTCTAATTACATACTTTGAAAGGCAGAAAAACAAGGAGGCATTCTTATAGCAGACACGTCTTACTACACCGCAAGAAGAAACTTAAAAGTTTGCAAAACGCGTGTATCGGACCGTCGGGGTCGGAAACGTTTTTCGCATCTGTTTCGGGGGTCCTGCCCAATAATTCCAGAAGACAAAAGCGCGAGTGCGAGGCGTGCGGCGCGCCCGCCTCATCCGGCCCGCAGCCGCTTCCAAGTGCGAGGAGGAATGTTATTGCAAAAGCGGGCGAGACGAAGCGCTCGCTTTTTCCCGCTGCTGCTTTAAATGGGGGAATTGCCTGCCTCTTTAAATGGCGGAAGGCGGAAATAAATGAAGTCCCGCGCCGATTCTCGCCAGCAGCGCTCGCGGCGGAAGAGGGACGGCCGGGGGGGGGGGGGAAGGGAAGGGCGGGGGTGGGGGTTGCTAAGCGCTGCGCCGGAGACGCACGGCAGGGAGGCCCTAAAGGCCGAGGGAACGGGCTTGATGTAGGCGGAGGCGCTGACCTGGGCGAGGGCGGGGCGAGACGACAGTGGGTACCAAAGCGGGAATACGGCGGGGGCAAAGAAAGGGCAGGGCGAGGGCGAAGGCGAGGGAGCGTGCGAGGTCACGGGCGAGACGCAGGTAGAGGCGCGGACCTGGGCGGGGACAGGGTGAAAGAGGGGCGAGGGCGAGACGACAGTCTGCACGAAAGCAGCAATACGGCGAGGGCGAATGTGGACGACAGTAAAGCAAGAGCAGGGCGAGAGCGGGGGCGAGGCGAAACGAGGGCGGGTGCAGGGCGAGGGTGAAGGGGACGGCGAGGACGAGAATGAGGGCGAGAGAGAAGGCGAGGGCGAGGGCGAGGGCGAGGGCGAGGGCGAGGGCGAGGGCGAGTGAGAGAAAGAGGGCGACGGAGAATTCGAGGGCGAGGGCAAAGGCGAGAGCGGGGGCCAGGGAGAAGGGGAGGGTAAGGGCGAGGACGTGAACGAAAGCGAGGGCAAAGGCGAAGGCGAGGGCGAGAGCAAGGGCGAGAGCAAGGGCGACGGCCCTCGGGCGACGCGTGAGAAAGGTCTCTGCGTTCTAGTAGTCCCCCTCCCACTCCCCGGGCGCCGAAAGGGGAAACGCTGCACTTGCACAAACACCGCAGCTGTTAAAGACTGTTCCTAGAATTCTGCCTTTTGCTGCACCTCTCTAACATCACTATTCATTAAACCACATTTGTTTTTGAGAGTTTGATTAAAACTCTACAATTTATTCACCCCCTTTGTATTGTCTGTAACTAAATAAAAGTAATAAACAGCAATACAGTGGTAACATAATTTTAATAACATCTTTTCGCATGATCAGAGTGAATGCACTAATGGACAATGTCTCAAGGCGAGAGTTTACGTCATCATTACTTTCAAAGCACCGTATTACACTGTTCTATAAGATACATAAATTTGCAACATTTTTCACCTGAACTGCACTCTTAAATCAGAACAGTTTTTCGTACATACTTAAGTGATAAAATTTCAGATAAAACATTACAAATAAATACAATGATTCGATTAAAAAATAAAAGGTGTATACATTTTAATATTTATTCAAAAAAACTTCAATCAATCTTGGTTTAAAATTTAGACGCAATGCCAAAAATACACTCGTAGTATTTCTACCAACGCATTTTACTTGGACGCACACCCAATAAATGTGACTTCGCGAATCGGCGAAGAGACCATTAACATAAGGCAGAGAGGGCTCGCCGCGGCGCTGCGTCGATTCTGTAGCTCCATTGCGCACCTCCATCTGCGAGCCGCGCAATTGGCCCTGACAGATTGAGACGGGCGGAGATCAGTTCGCAATTTGCGCCGAGGGGGGCGCGCGGGCGGCGCGGGGCGGGGCGGGGCGGGGCGGGGGGGGGCGGGGGCGGGGCGGCCACGCGGAAGGCGCCCGCAGCGGCGTCTTCGGCGGAAGAGGCGGATCCAATTATGGGGGATCCGCGAAGCTGCGGCTCAGCGCCGGAGAGCCATTTTCCTCGCTGGCGACAGCCCTTGCCGCCCCGCTGACGCCGCCGCCGCCGCTACGGAAGCGAAGCGGGGGAGGGCAGACGGGGTGGGACGGACGGGTTGGGGTGGACGGGGTTGGGCGGACGGGGTTGGGCGGACGGGGTTGGGCGGACGGGGTTGGGCAGTCGGGCTGAGCGGACGGGGTTAGGCGGACGGGTTGGGGCGGACGGGTTGGGGCGGACGGGTTGGGGCGGACGGGTTGGGGCGGACGGGTTGGGGCGGACGGGGTGGGTTGGACGGGGTCGGGCGGACAGGGTGGGGCGGACGGGGTCAGGCAGACGGGATCGGGCGGACGGGATCGGGCGGACGGGATCGGGCGGACGGGATCGGGCGGACGGGGTCGGGCTGAAGAGGTCACAAGGACGGGGTTGAGAGGACGGGGTTATGTGGACGGGGTTGGGCGGACAGGGTTGGACAGGGGCGGGCAGGCTTCAAACTAGTGGGTGAGTGGGCGGGCGGGGTTGGCCGCTCCAAGAGAAGAGCGGCGGGGAGGGGAACGTCGTCGATGCCGAAAAATGCGCTCGCGCATTCGCTGAGGAGATGAAAGCAACCACACGCGGCGTGTCTCCGCGAAACGACACAATTCATTTCCGTTGAGCGTTCTTTGAGCGAGGAACGACGGGACAGGGGCTCGAGTGTTAACAGGAGGATGGCCAAGTGACGGGGAGAAAAGAGGAGGCCGTGGTGAGAGCGGAGGGCAGCAGGCAGGGGCGGATCTAGCCTATCATTTTTTTGCGGGTGGGAGGGGGGGTCGTAGATTTTACTGTCAATAAACATATTTTTTACATCGCATGTTATGTATGTACTGTAGACATGATACTATACAATATTACTGTGCCGCTCCGGTGGACGAGATCGCTAAAGCAGTAGTAATCTCGGACCGAGGGGTCGCGGGTTCGAGTCCCAATATGGGCATGGTTGTATGTGTTTGTTCTTTCACCCCCTATCACCACAATATTGTTTCATCATCACAGATACCATCACGTTAAAATCCAATAGTGGCCGCTAATGACCTAGTAGTTGATGCGACCTTAAATAAAAAAAATATTACTGCTTACATAATTCGAACGTAAATAAAAATTTTAATCAATTGTGCCAAATAAACGAAGGTAAACGCAAAATCTGGGCCTTTTTAATTGAATTAATGCATTATTTTTAATGGCGAGACTCCGGCTATGAGGCCTGCTCTTCCTTCTGACAACGCAAATTTCGCTACGCTCCTTTCAGCTACTAGCAGGGGAAAAAGGTATTCCCTGGGCAAGGAAACAGGCGATTTTGAATTTAGTTCAGAGGCGTCATTTAGGATTGAGGATCTTTTACATGTAGTAAATCTACTAACATGAGACAGACGGCTTTAGTTCCCCTCCGAAGGAAGGCATACGAAGGATTTTTTCGCCCTTAAAAATCCACGGCTTCAATCGGGTTTGAACCCGCGAACTTGGGTATAACAGTCCGATACCCTAACCGTTACACCATCTCCGCCGCCTTTTTTTTTTGGGGGGGGGGGCGTGGCCCCCATGGATTCGCCAGTGGCGACAGATGCAGGCGGATGCGCATCGGCGCACCGGTAACGAGCAAGGCGTCGGCGAAGGCGTCGGCGGGGGCGGTGGCGGTGGCGGGGAGCCGAGGAGCAAGCGCCGCCCGCTTTGTCGCCGGCTAATGATGCCGAGCACCACGCGTCAAGACAATACCGCGCGGGCCACGCGCTAACGAGATGCGCAGCGCGGTTGGCTTTGTACCCGCCCCAGCGCGGAGCTTCGGGGGGAGTTGACGGACGAGTCGACGCTGCAGGCGCGGGGAGGGGAGAGACGCGAGAAAACAATACGGAAAAGTTGCGGCGCGCGCATTGTGCGGGGCGCAGCTCATCGCCGCCGCCCGCGCCAGATGGATATGCCTCTAATGGGCGCGCGGAGGTATTGTATCCAGCGGCCCTGCCCGGCCCGCCTTCAAAGACGCGGCGACGCCGCTCACTGGGCTGAAATGGGCCGAAATACGCGCTTTGGAAGAAAAAAACTAAATTCTCAGATACGGAAATTATTGTGAGTATATATCGTCGTGGTAACCGCAATAGGTCGTATATAAAAAAAATCATTTTTACTTTCCCGTATACGTACGTATACACGGAGTGATATACGTAGTATAGGGAAAGTTATGTAACGCTGCGCGAAAAAATTGCCAATTTTCGCCAGAAAAAAATTCGTTGCTGTGCCGTGATAAAGAAAAACTGGATAAATCCAGTTGCTAAATTAAGAAAAAAAATCCCGTAACACGTGGAGTAGCCAGAACCCCTCTTTGGTGGGTCCTGGATACCGCGGTAGATTTGACATACGACCTTTTGCGGTTACTACGACGATATGCTACTTATGAGTTCCTGAGTCCAATTGCAAGTTTTAAATCTCATTCTGATAGCGAAATTTACAAGAGAAAAGCATTCCAAACGAAGCATTTTTCTCAATAAAATTAATTTCTAGGTTATTTAATTGGGAAATTCAGTCTCACTTCAAAAGGCTGTCACTTTTTTGGACCTCACAGGGCCCAACAAGTATTTACAGAAAAAAATAGTTAATTTAAGCATCCACATTTCAGGCTTAAATGTAGTTGCGGCTACCGACGGCCGTGAAAACGCCTGTGGAATCTCTGTCAAAACAGCGTGGAAGTAATTGTTAAAATTTGGAGTGGCGCCATCTGTCATTTATATTTTTTTTACAAAAATTAGTTATTTTAGATCTAAAATAAAACATCTGTAGATAGACCATGTAGCCCGCATTAACATCTTGAACATTCTGATGATCTTGACCTCTTCTTATAATTATAGTGTGGATACTCGTGAGGGTATGTCAATGAAATTCAGTTATTCTTACAGTGCCAACGTTTCGCTCATTTATTTGACCTGCTTCAGGGTTATAAATGCAAAATTGTTGAGTGACATATTACGAAAATTACGCAAAATGACATATATGTCATTTTGCAATTGATCTACTCCCGCAAACGGGATGCGAGGAGTCAGTGTCTGAAACGTTGGCACTTTCATTGAATTGGCAATTTTATTGAATTGAATTGCCTTATTTTACGTGGCAAGACTCAGACCATGAGGCCTGCTCTTCCGTCTGACCACGCAAATTTCACTACGCCCCTTTCACCAACTAGCGGAGAAAGAAGGCATTATATCGGGCGACGAAACAGGCGATTTGAATTTAGCTCAGAGGCGTCATTTAGGCTTGAAGATCTTTTACATGCAGTAAATCTACTAACATGGGACAGCCGGCTTTACTTCCCCTCCGAAGGAAGGCGTACGAAGGATTTTTTCGTCCCTACAAAATCCATGGCGTCGATCGGGTTTGAACCTGCGAACTTAGGTATACAAGTCCGATACGCTAACCGTTACACTATCGCCGCCACAAACTTGACCTACTCTCACGAGTATCCTTCATTGACCTACCCTCACGAGTATCCATACTATAACACCTTGAACGCGTTATTTTGACAGAATGACTCGTGAAATGCAATGCGCGCGTTTCAGCCCACTGCGCGCCGCCTCCCTCCCCCCGATCCCCTTGGTCCGTCAACGTTCGGGGCTGCGGTGTCTCTTTCGCGCCGCTCTTCATCGCAGCGTGGGTCCTTTGCAGCCGCCGCTCATTAAGGAGCCGCCTCCTCTCGAAACAACCCTCGGCTGCGGCTTCGGAGGGCCGTCGCGCGCGCGGTTCGGGATCCGCCCCTCCCCCTCCCACACACGGACCATTCAGCGCGAGGTGGAGAGAGGAGGGGCAGGTTGCAGACGTCGCACGCTGTCCTACACAGTGTTGCCAGGTTAGGGGTTTTTCCCCCTAAATTAAGGGTTTTTTGGTCTCTAGATTTTCTAGGGTTTTCTGGGGTGTCTGTTTTCTACGGTGGATGTGAATTTGGAAGTTTTTGTTAGGGATTTCGTTTATCTTTTTTAAATTTAAATTTTTCTAAAAATATATTTTGTGTATCACAAAGTCCCAAAATAGTTCCATACAATATTGCGGTGAATTTATTGAAACATAACTACGGGGCCGTCCATAAATTACGTAATGCAAATTTCGAATGTTTTCAATACCCCCCCTCCTCCTTGTAACACACTTCCCTATCTCTCTGTAATGCAGAGTAACGCTGCCTCAGAACCCCTCCCTGCCCCTTTAGCGTTACGTGATTTATGGATGATCCCTAAGCGTAGTAAAAACACTTGTAGGCATATAACGTCATTGGAATAAATTCTCTCATTTAAAATTGGGCGGTTTTTTGGCACGGCCAAAGATTGCTACAAGAGCGCAACAAATTTGATGAAAAGGAACGAATTACTAATGGCGTATACTGTGGACTACCGGCGGTAGCCCGAGAAAATTGCGAGAACGAAAATATGTCACGATAAATCATATTAAAAATAATTACAGAAACATTCTTTTTCAGTGACATACATTTTTCAAGACTCTGTATAATCTGTTGTGTTGAGATCTGTATTCAATCGCTCGGTCGTCGGCGCATCAATCTTGTTAAGAGACGGCAACCGCTGCCACCCAGCGGTATCGGCACAGTGTTTGTTCGTTGCATAATTCACCCCCTCTCCTACTCGTAAGATATGGGCCATCCAAGCGCTGAAGATCCTGATTTCCCGCACAATTCTTGACACGTTCAGAGGTAGTGGTCAGTAAACGGACAGAGAAAATTAGATGATTAGGTACAGTTATATAGTGAAAGATTATTTCTAAAATCAGCGCTAGCCAAGACCATTAAAGCAGTATACGTCACTGCGAATCACAGTAACAAACAAGTAATGGAGACAACGATATCGGTTGAAGGAAAGTTTTTAGAAAGAAGTTTCTTTTTCTTTTTCAGCCTTTACAATGAGCGAGACAAAGATATTTCTTACATTTAATAAATCGTAGTGTGCAACTTCTTAAAACAAAACTTATACAAATGTGCACGTAAGCTACCGCGGCGCGAGTCCATGACTTCCTGGCTGTCCGGGTGACGCCGCGTCGTTGGCTGAGAGGGCGACGTTTCGCCTGTCATATATAATACTCAGTATATAATACCGGACGCGCAGCAGTGTCATTGCCCTGAGGAAGTCTGCACGTGACAGGCGAAACGTTGGCCTCTCTGCCAAAGACGCGGGCGGCATCACCCGGACAGCCAAGAAGTTAAAACTTATATAAAGTGTGAAGTATATGTACATTATACAAATATTTGTTCTTTATTTTTCAAACATTACAAATCTTGCTGTTATAATATAAATATCAGCATATACAATTAATAATATTTTCGTATTTCTTTAATTTCCATACCCTCATCACATAATTTAAACATGATTTTTTTTTAAATTTTACGTTTTGGTGTTTTTCACAGCGATGTCTAGTGGGAAATCTGGAAGACCACCTGGCAACACTGCTGCACCTTCCCCACTCCCCCTCCCCTCCCAGAGAAGCACGAGGCGCGAATCGCGGCTGCTTCTGCACACGTCCCTTGAGCGTTGCCACCTTCCCTCGCCGCCTCGATCGACTCGGCTCCTCAAGGCGCGGGTTCGAAACCAGCCTCGAGCATGTATGTTAACTCATGTGTTGAGACATGGTGAAGCTCTCCCAATTCCCATGTATCGCCTTTGATCCTTTCACAGCTACGCATTAGGCGCGCTGGCCGCTCCGCAGTGCTGAATACTTTTTCGTGCGGTCTTCTCTCGCGCGCGCTCTCAGTTGTTGTTAGTTATTATATATTTACCAAGGTGCATATTTACTTTCCGTCATTGTTATAGAACCAGGCTTTATACTGGCACTGACGAAGTTGAAAGTATTCAACCCCACAACACTTCTTCAGTAAACGTAGACCTCCTAACCCGAAAGAGCAGCGCGACGCACCGGTGCGTCGTTAGCAGTGGTGGCACGGCGAAGTCTGACGCACCGGTGCGTCGTTAGCAGTGAAAGAGTTAAAACAGCATCCTTCCGTTTCTGCCAGCCCGGATGGCGCAGCAATCGGAACATTTCCCCCCCAAGTGCGCGTTACATCAGGCTGTGGGTCCGAAGCACGCAAAGCACACGGAAGTAGAGTGTTGTGGCGTCCACTCACTGTATGTCAGTTTTTAAAAATCCTTTGTTTCCTTGCCATAGATACTCTCCTTCCAGAAACCGCCATATGCAACCGAGATGGGCCTAAGATATGCCTCGGTTAAGTTTCGAAGTTGAGCTACCAACGCTTCCCCCCCCCCCTCAAAAAAAAATTCAGGAATATAAAGGTTCCCAAAATGATCTAGCTTGTAACGTTAAGTGATCCGAATTTAAAAACACACTTGTAACATTGAACATTACTACTTGAACTTAAAGTTAACAAACAAATTAACTACCTTTGTGTACAAAATAAAAATTAATGTTATACAACCAACCGTTTACAGCTTGGGATTGTAATAGCTATCCGATGCTTTTATCCAGTCAGTATGCTATATGACGCCATGTTATAAAACAAATTAAAGAAAGTAATTATGAACGCACGTTTAGTAGAAAAAACTATGTGTAAAAGTAATTCTAATCTCGAATGAGGATTCGGAATAAAGAACACACTTACATGACATTAACAAGAGCTGGCTGTAATAAACAAACAGCACAATACTGTGCTATGAAGTGGACGACCCCAGTATGTTTCAATTTCAAAGATATACAGTATAATTATTTCTTCCTCCAAATCTTACTTACGAAAGTCTTCTCCAAATAGAACCAACAATCACGACTGGATACTGACCTGAAATGGAAAAGAAAATTCATATTAATCTTAACATACAAAAATGTGTGCTTGTATGATTATTTTAGCTTAACTCTGACGCATGAAGCAATTTCAATCAAATTTTGCTGGACTACTTTTCAACGGCGGAGAAACACTCGACTTGTTTATTTCCAACTTCGGTTAACCCAATGTGCGTATGTATTCAGGCACTGCGGAGCAGCAAGACGGAGCGAAGGGAAGGAGGTGGGCGTGGCTAGGACGTAAACAAAATAATACTAGCATTCTACGAGGGTTATTTTATAAATAAAGTCCGTTCGTTTATAAGAAGGAAAACATTGAACGTACCATGAAAATACGAGTATACTTTTCTCAATAATCTATAAACTTCCATTTTCATTTCTACATATTTTCATTTTTGTTCAAAAAATCTGTTATACCGTGCAACAAGATTTTGAACTCTGCATCAATGAAATCCGCCGCCTGTGAAGAAGTCCAATCCCTAACTGCAGTTCTCATTTCTTTGTTGTCGCTGAACCGTTGACAATCAAGAAAATCATTTAAACATCTAAACATTTGATAGTCAGAAGGTGCAAGGTCTTCACTACAAGGTGGACGATCCAGTTGTTTCCATCCAAAGACCAGTTTAGCCTATGTGTTTGTTCAGACACATGGAAGCATCGGCGGGAGACACAATTTTCTTAAACATTTTAAAGTCCTATAGCTGGGCTCACAGACATGCCATACGGCTGGGAAATCGTCAGAAGCCGGGCAAAGTTCGTTGGAATCATGCACACTACGGCGATCGCGCGTCAATCTCACTATCATTCGCAAACAGATCTTATTTAAAAAATAACCTACGTACATTGTACATAAAATTAGACCATTTCCTTGTGTAATTAAACCCATCTGACACATAAACACCCGGAAAACACCAGGTTGATTCAGGTAGTTTTAGAATAAAATTACAACTCTTAATTCAACTTTTATCCAGTGACAATGATTCAATAGACAGTCTCTCTCTGCTGACAAGTTAGCTATTTACGAAAACAAGGCATAGTAAAAATATTTACTTTGGTGAAGTAATACTAATAAAATTCGCCATACAATGACAGCATATATTTGTAATCTCCAGCTTCCATTTACAGAACCGAGGGGCCAGATCCTTCTGCAGATGCGAGGAGACTGGGGTTGGAGCCCCAGAGGCCTTAAACTTGTGTCAAATACGAAATTCTCAATTCGTATTGCAAGGTTGTCTGAAATTTCTGGACTAATGTAGCTGTAGATCTTAAAACTCCTTAATATTAAGCCTGCTTGTTTTTTAATCATCTAATATATTAGATAATGACTGCATATGTCCCATTGAAAAGGAAAAATTCAGTGAATGCACAACATCCCTAGATACGGAACAATTTCAATGACACCTTCAGTGAAAGTGGAAGTACGCATCGTATGTTACACATAACCAAGATTCGCCGGTTAAAATCACCCTGATTTAAAAACACTTTTTTAAAATTTATTCTTTCCTCTTGAAGCCAAAAGTGTATTGAATGTTTTGCGTGACGTACACTATGTGCCGTTGCATTTCTTTCACTGAGAAGAAAAACTAATATTCAAGACTTCTGGCAACCATGAGTAGGTTGGGCAATCGCCAAACTACGTTTTTCGGCGATGATATGGAGGGTGGGGACATGGACTAGATAGTGAGATAGTATTTCCAGTTGCGTCAATTATGAGGGGAATGGCCTTTCCCATCTGGTGTTCGTACGCTCCACCTTCAAGATGGACCATTTCCGATCATCAATGGAGACTGTTTAAACTGCAGTTCTTCAATAAGTGTTATTTACACCATGTTAAAAATAGTAGTATGTTTCAAAAGTTTTCCAAAACACCCACTTTCTGTCCTTGGATAGCACAGACAGCCATGTTGCTGTTTTCGTGCACTTTCCAAGCTGATGAGACGAATTGAAGTCGAAACAGAATCTGGAAAAGATGACATAGGCGTAAGCCAAAGAATATGTTTGCCTTTTTCCACATTACCACTTCACGTGCAAACGCTCTCGGTGGATTCGGCGGCCCCAAAGACGAAGTTTGTCAAGGGACTTTGCCGTTTTCCAAAACCAAAAGGCGAAGCATTTGTGATTGGGGATGTGAGGCAAAATGGGATAAGATATAAACCCAGTTTTCCAATTTGTTTTCGAACTATTCGGTTCTCTTCAGCAAGGCGAAGAAGCCTTGGAACTAAATTGATTGAAGCTTGTACTTCTAAAGATGCTAAAGCCAAAGCAAAGGCGTGAGCCAAAGCCGGCATAGCTTCGTGGGGTACGAATGGTATCAAAAGTTTTCCAAAACACCCACTTTCTGTCCTTGGATAGCACAGACAGCCAAGTTGCTGTTTTCGTGCACTTTCCAAGCTGATGAGACGAATTGAAGTCGAAACAGAATCTGGAAAATATGACATAGGCGTAAGCCAAAGAATATTCTTTATTCTTTGGATTACGCCTATGTGTTTTTAAAACTTAGTTACCCTCCAGAATGCACGCTGAGGAGGCGAGAATTTATTTGCTTAACTGGTATACACGTAAACTGCTGCCTTGCGGCTAAAGCAGCTGAGAGGGAGGGATTTTCTTAATAATTAACTAAAACTAACTTAATTTTAGCTTAAATCTAATTTATTAGTTATTAACGTAGCACTTTGGCAAACCTAAATTTAACAAAATGTTTATTATTATTTCTTAATCGTAAGTAATGTGTTGTTTTTGTTTCGTGTTGGTAAATTCTAATAGCGGTACAACACTCCACTAGTACTAGTCTTGAAGTAAGTATTTTTTTTCCTGCGAAGCGGCTGACGAGCACAGGTGGCGGGCCAATGCTAGAGACCGCCCTCCGTCGTGCCCCTCGCGTCCCCCCCCCGAGCCGTCGGCGGCTGCGAGCGCCGTAAATCCTGCGGGCGTCGACAGCGCGCCCCTCGCACCCCGCCCCCGCCCTCCCCCGCCCCCGCCCCGCCCCCGCTCGCGGATCCGGCGCTGCTTCCGGCTGACGGCGCCTTCTTGACCCACATCCGCCCCGCCCCTTCCCCGCCCCTTCCCCGCCCCTCCACGCTCGTGCGCCGACGTCTCTGCCACCCAAGAGCACGTGGACGGAGTGCGGGCAGGGGCGGATCCGGCCGATCAGTCTGGAGGTAGCCATCGTAGATTTTTGTTAAATAATAAACATTTGTTATTATACTGTATATTATTTTTGTAGTTTGTACATAATACTGTATACTATACAATTTTATTATATACAATACAATATTATCATATTATTATTTATTTGTTAGAATTATGTAATTATTTATATAACTAATTACATAATTTTAACAAATAAATATTTAAATTAATTTTGCCAAAGATCACAAGGTAACAAGGGAAACCTCTACACCCTTTTGGCCCCCTCCCCGAATCCGCCACTGAGTGCATACAATGCAGATATTCTTTATATACTATTAATGAACGTATGGATGTTCTGCGTGACCAGTGTAAATGAGAGAATGAACTGGCGACGCAAAGGGTAAAAAATCTAAGTGACATGCGACTTTTATTATTAAAAAGAAATTTTTTGCGTTCGAGAAACGGCCAATGTTCCATTTTTTGACAAGGTGGCTTATTATGACACAGCAGCTACAAGTTCGCAGTAAGATTATCATGAACTGGAATACAAGTAATCTCTCCCACTTGTGCCGCAAAAGTCAAGTAGAGCTACAGTGGACAAACAAACTGCCCATGCACAAAATGTATTATCGCCTCACCACAGACAATGGTGCGGTAAATTTAAAAATGGGCAGGTTCCACTCTTTCATAAAGAAGGCTCCAGCTGAGAAGTCGGATCACGCGATAACTTCTCCTCTAGATTACGCAGTGGTACATTCTCATAATGAGCGTCGGCATTTCTTTCTTTCGCTGGTGAGGACGTAAACCTGGGAGAGTATGCCGTCTGATTGTGGCATGCGGTGTTCCAAGAAAACATGAAACATAAGATTTTTTTTTAATTCCTTTTGGTCGGCATTTCTACCTTTCAAGGGTTTTGATACAATATTTGCATGACATTATAGACTCAGTCATTGTCAATACATTTCCCATACAAGGGCGTCGGTGGGTGAGGGGTTAGCTTCTGAACCCCCAGTGTGCGGGTTCAATCCCAGCCGAGGAGACAGTGTTTGGGCGAAAAATCCACAGTAGCCATGTCATACTTGTGGCAAGTATAAGAATGTTGGCGCTACGCCCGGCAAAATTAAATCCCTCCGACAACATCCCACCGTAAAGAAATTTCACTTTCTCCCAACCAGACAGCTCGGGCATAGTTAACTGAGACCGACATCTGGCGCAGAAAGAGACAGTCAAATCCCAGGCGCATGTAGGGGACCGCCCGCGAGGTGCGTCTCCTGGATGAAGGTCCCCAGACCCGCGTCGGGGCTAGGCTTCCACGGAGGCCTGGGTCGAAAACAGTGGAACAGCTGTTTTTGTTCTTCTGGGTTTTGGGCCTAGAAGCGAGAATACATACTACAGGAATGATCCTGGGAAGTATGATTCTACCTAAGGGCAGTCTCCCCGCAAACCGGACGGACGGACGGACGGACGGACGGACGTTTTGCCGTCATTCAATTTTTCGGGATCAAGGACCCCAAAACGTGAAATCTGGCTACACCATGTGTTAGAGGGTTTTTTTCTCTTTAAATTTGCAAGCGTTAGCGAGAAAGTAAGAATGAAAATACGAAAGTACAAGTAAAATTTGACTAATACATAGAGCTATTTATCCACGTTGACATTTGGTCGCTGCATGTTAGCAGGCACGGGAGCTACTGAAAATGAATGCGACGTGATCGAGACAATCTACGCAACAAACTAATACAAATACAGGCAAACTATACTTATTTATTCATATTTATTATGATCAAAAGCTCCATGCAACATGCCAATGAGGAATATACTAAACAAAATGTGAGATTAGATCGCTCTAACAATGAATTTTTTAGAGAGAATGAAAAAACACCGGAGCTTTAAGCTTCACCGAATACAAAAATACAAATAATGAATTGACCTTTTATTATTTTCTTAGGTGTGGATTTCTTTCAGATTAATGGAGATTAAAACAAATTTAAAGAAAACTGAACACAGGTACGAACACATGCTATAAGCTACTCTCCCGGTTTACCAATGACGCATTTCTCAAGTTCGGTGGTGTGGTATACTTTTGAAACAGCCCGTCAGCAAGGAAAGTCGACCACTTACTAGAGGTACTGCCAAGAAAAAGAGGCTGTGTTCCAAACCAGCTAAGATCCACAACGTCACAAGAGGCCACATTTAAATCGTTAAAAACTCAACACTTGATTCAATATTAAAGCGATGTTTGTATTTTAGGAGCGAAGTCACAATATGGTCGCAACGTAACCTAAATAACAAAGGTCAAATGTTGACGTCGAGAAGGAACGTGCGTCTCCTACCTAAAATAGACCAAGGCCTTCTTTATCGCATCGCCAGCTCAAAAGCATGAAACTGCAACACAAACAATTCAACGAGGACTTTGATAAAAAAAAGGATAAAGGTATCCAAAGAAAACAGGCAACAGTGGCACCAACGCAACAAAGCATTTTCACTCAGAGATATATTCATTTCACAGTGTGGAAAACGGCATCGTACAGAATAAAACGAAAGCAACGTAGAAATGAGACCATGATTTTCTTTTTAAAACTCAAAGTATACATTACCCGCTCATGATATCAAAGTAAACACTGTTACTCTACACTAATATTAAAATGTGTCTCATTAAAATTGTTCATTTTATCTTTCTTTTTTGTTTTCTTTGTAGAGTTCGAACGAGATACCTGAGGTTTCGCGGACAGATGAAGTTCGAGCAAATGCTCCCATTTTGTCGGTCAACTACACAGACATCTCGTGTGAACAACATATTGTTAGGGTACTGCTCCGTCATTCGCCTAGTGTAGTTCGGGAAAACCATGAAAAAACTATCAACCAGAGCAGCCGGTCGCTAGAATCTTCTTTCGGACCGTGGCAGAGGAGTTCCGCACTTCGAATCTAAACCGCCGCCGTCGGGACTCGAACTCGAGGCCCTCCACCGGGACGGGTGGCTCAGGGCATCACTGCAGTTCCTCTGACCGGGAGGTCATAGATCCGAGCCCCGACGGTGGAAGAATTTTCGACAATAGCTTGTCTGCTAGTTCGAATTCAGTCGCTTCCTGGAGGAGAATTCTAATGGCCGGCTGCCCTGATTGGTAGTTTTCCGTGGTTCCTCCGATCTACACCAGACGAATGCCGGAGCAGTACCGTAACAAATGGACCACGGATCGCGCGCGATCTTTCCTTCCTCTTTCTTGTCCTATCAGTACACATCCACACATGCCGAGAGAGCGGTCGAGGGCTTAAGAGCTTGTCCCGGCTGGGGCGGTGCCCCCACTGCTGGCTGATACCTGCTTGGGGAAAACCCCGCTAGCTGACGGTAGAGCGTGCCCGATCTCGCCATCCAGAGGGGGAAGCCCACTACCCACAGCCCGAGCAATAACATGCACTACACTTACGGGACCCCCTTAGTAGTTGCTCGGAATCAGTAGCTATCAATTAATCAATGGAGGCCCTCCGACCATAGGCGCAGCGGCGGCAACGGTTGCCACAGATCAATCTCCGGCGGAGCGGTCGCCCGGAGGGGGGTGGCGAAAGGGGTTGGGGGAAGGAGAGGGGGAAAGAGGAGTTCGGCCATCCACCACCCTGACGAGACTCTTCTTCCGCACATCCCCAGCAGAAGTACTGGGAAGCGCCCGAATGAGGGGATCTCTTCAATTGGCCCCAATTTAAAGACTTCTTTACTCGCACCCAATCAGCCTCTCACCAAATCCACCAACAACTGACTTCTACTGAGGCTCTCCAAAGAGCTACAATTCCGATAAGCTTATTCACATAATTTAGCTTATACGCTGTTCTACATTCCTTCAAACTCGTAATAACAAATAAAGATAAATAATTGTTAACAGTGAGTTAGCTTTGAACTTGCGTTGAAAAGGAAAATCAATTAGAAAAACAACGGCCGATTTACATGATGACTAACACTTAGACTCTGTTTGGGGCCTTTTCTACCTCAGGCGCAAATAATGTTTTGCAACGCTCTGAAAATTATTCACATGAACGTCCCTTTTAGATATGCTATTTATGTCGAGTTTTACAGGTGCTGCAAACTTTTCAGTTTTTTAAGTTTTCTTGGTTTGAAGTAATTTGATTTTTAAGCAGTCAAGGTTAGAAATGCTCCCAAATAGATTCCACGTTAAACGTCTAAATGATCAGAAAAATTTTTAAAAAGTGTTCACTTCCGTTTTGCAATATTACTAAGTATGTTGTTATTTCTGAATGGTATATGCGAATCTGGCATATTTGTCTATTACGAATTAGTAGCTCTGTATCAGACATTCTCAGGCTGGTCTGCTAGACCTATGTATAGTTAGGAGGATATGCTAGAATGTTTCTTGGGAAATATTATTCTTTGTTTTTTAGTAGGATGTAGAAAATAAAGCAAATAAATCATATTTTTAATTCATAATTCGAAATAACATCCGTGCATGAAAGCTATTGGGCAATGCATGTGCAGTCAAATTTGACCCCACACAGAGTCCACGTAAGTAATGGGAAACAGAGTCGAAGGATTAAACGAGTCGCTATAAAAAGAATCCGCCCCCTCCTCTGATGACCATTATCCCCGCAGGCAGCTCTTGCGAGGGGCAGCAGAGGCCGGAAACATCAAACAAGGAGCCTCGCGCCAACTTCCGCTTCTCGCAACTCCACGCGAAGCCTCGTAATCCAATTGCGAGCGCCAGGGTGGGATGGACGAGGCAGGGCGGGGTAGGCGGGGCGGAGCAGACGGGGCGGGGTGGGCGGGACGGGGTGGGCGGGGCGGGGTGGGCGGGGCGCGGAGGGGAGGGGAGGGGGTGGGATGAGGCGGGGCGGAATTGAATAAGGTTACTCACGAAAAATCGAGGTACGGTCAAATACGGTATAAAAAACTCACAATTGTGGCTCATGAGTGACCCTCATTGACCAATTCCATTTTTAACCCTTCTTCACGTTTTGGGGCTTTTGGGGTTCGAAGAACCCAGATTTCAAAATTCTCCGTTTTTTTGCCCAGAAACGCCATTTGGATATCGTAACAAGGCTAATTATTGCTAACTTCACACATTTCAAAATTGACAGAAAGGATATTGATACCCTAGAAAAAAACCGTTGTCGTATTCATTCAAATAATTGGCCTGCTTTACTCTGAGATATCATGGACGTGCGTAACGAACTGATTGGCCCAGTCGTATTATCAGAGAATTCGCTGACATTTGACAAGCTGCTCTGGTTTGGAATTCGCGAAGGTTCTAGATTCCCGCAACCCTGCCCCTGCGTTGTAACGCAGTCACAGAGCCCTCGCCGCTCTTTCATCTCTGTTTCGCTGGCTGCGCATGTTGCCACTTGATCCGAACGTACCAACACACCGACATTCGACGCGTCGCGTTCTGTCCCTACGGCGGCCACCAAGCATTGTCACATACTGTGCGGTGCCACATACGGACTCTCATTAAGTACACTACTGGGTGTCACGGAATAAATGTTAAGATCGTCTATAGGATGAAATGTATAGACGCCGATGTATAGACGATTTTCGCCAGTCAACAAATGGTGGGAAATTTCATACGAAGAATTCACAAATGCCACGTAACCCCGATTACTACTAATCAAGCCATGATGTATGAGCGCCCGGCAGGTTCACGAATCCACTTTGACCACTTTGAATGCCTCAGAACGTCTCCTGCAATGCAACACTCCACGCTGTGTAGACTACTCATCAGGGCAAGCGCCACCCGAGTAATCATCGCTATAAGAAACTTCTCACCGTATGTTCATTAGTAGACATCAGATGTTTAGGGAAATACCCATTTTTTTTCTAGCAAACTTATTTAAAGGCTGATAATATATGTGCACGAATCATGGCAAATGATACCATATGACAAAGTTTTATAATGCTTATTTTTGCTTATTTTAGCATAAATGCCGTTTTTTGCATAAATGCCTTTTCATTAGAATTATAGCATGTTTTTGCCTTTTATTTACTATTTTTATATACCATGCTAAGATATCAAAAAATCGGTCATGGTCTCCAACCTAACCATTCATCAATAAACCTTCAATTCACGTATTTGTATTTTGAAATACGAGAGAATTCCTGAAAGTATATCAACATATTTTTTTTCTCGATTTTCCTATTTCATAAATACTAGCCATGTTCTGAGAAAATGGTCAATTGACAATACACCGAGGGCACGTTTTGAGTGGAAATAAATGTAAATTCCCAGAAGGTTTCAGTGTTGCTAAATTTGGACTTCTAAAATATATTCCAGACACATCAGTAGATCTCTGTATTCAAACTGATTTTGTCGCCCAATCGTTGCACATTGAAACTGCGATCCTTGAAAAGTGACTGGTAATAAATTTCAATTGAAACCACTAAGAATACAATGAATAAGGGTTGTAAATATGTATGGAGTTTTACAAATAATTTTTAATATTATTGTGAATGTAATTTATGACAGTGTTTTTTTCCCTCCTTATTCATGACTATCTCAGTGCCTTTTTAGGCGCCTAAAAGGCGATTTTCTAGTGCCTAAATTGTCTATTCACTAGCAAAAGGCAGTCATTTTTGCCGCAGACGTCTGAAACACGTATCGCGAGCCACTCCGCGTACGAGGCGGGCGGCGGCGCCAGGAACGGAAGAAGCGGCGTGGAAGCTTGCGGCGCTTGGCGCGTGGGGCGCGCGCGTTCGGGACAAATGAGCAGCGCGGCGCGCGCGTCCGCAAACGCCCCTCCTCGCGCGAGGACGATCAAAAGCCGCGCGCGCGCAGACACTAATGAGCAGCCCACGGCCCGCGGTGGCCGGCGCCTCCGAACAGCTGGCCAAAATGCATTGCAAAAAGCACTGAAATCGTATACGAATATGTTATTCGTAACCGTTCCATATTTTTGTTATAGAGAGCCAATTTTATTCAATAAATTTATTACATTATATTACCATGTTGTTCTCTTCGCCTTGTAATTTAACAACATTGTAATATAATGTAATAAATTTATTGAATAAAATTGGCTGTCTATAACAAAAATATGGAACTGTTACCAATAAGATTAATAATAATAATAATAATAATAATAATAATAATAATAATATAAGAAGACTGACAGTCTCTAGGTTAAAGAAGTATACGAATATGGATACAAAGGTTTTCAGAGTCACTGAATCGGAATATGTCATTAACAAAATTCAAATTGGCGGATTCAAAATGGCTGATATATTTTAGAAATAAGTAGTGAAATTCCATGAAAATTTGATTATAAGTGTTTCTCGTGTAGTAGAATTGGAATTTATGATTGTGAATTATGAATGTATTGTATTATTTATGTTTTATATGTTATATATTATGAATTAATTATATTACTGAATAAATTTTGGAATTTTAATCATAAATTCGGGTTATACATCGGAAAAAATACTTATAATCAAATTTTTGTACAATTAAACTGCTTATTTCTAAACAAAGTCGGCCATGTTTAATCCGCCAATTTGAATTGTGTAATGTTAATCATAAATTCCGATTCTACAACACGAGAAACATTTATAATAAAATTTTCATGCAATTTTACTACTTATTTCTAAACAAAGTCGGCCATTTTGGATTTTAATGACATAGTCGGAATTAGTGATTCTGAAAACCATTATATCAATGTTTGTGTACAATTGCAAAGATTTTCCGAGTTTTGGCCGGCTTCTTCCCGATTCCGACCACCGTGCGGCGTCAACTCTCTGCCGCGAAGGGCAATATGCGAGCGCGCGCGGGCGCGGGCGCCGCAAACACACGACGCACGCGACGCGGCGGCGGCGGGCAATCGGAGCGCCCGGAGCGCTGACTGCTGGTGATAATGTGCGATCATCCGCCGCTGCGTGCGACAGACAAGCACATATCCCACTGGCACAAGGACGCCCGCCAACTGCGGGTTCAGCCCCGGCGGTTTACAATGCTCCAAGAGAACACTCCTCGAATGTTGACAGTGTCAGCGGACCTTGCATACACTGCAGATTTCTATTGAAAATAACACATTGATTACTGCACTATTTTAAAGAAACTTCAACGGTATGCCAATAACTCGATTTTAATAAACGAGATAAAAATGTGAATAGTGGCAATTGCGTCTCTACCGGTAAGTTCTAGCACAACATTGGAAAATGTGAATTGGGAGTCTCCGCATTTACTTCTAATCTGCACAACATGAAGATTACGCCTTCTAGCGGTAAGGATTAGAACGAAGATAATTTATTTCTTTTCGCATTTTTATTAAAGAATAGTAATTTGAACACAACATATTAATTCTGACATCGCAATATCATAACATGATTTTTGTTGCAACGTTTTTTGGTTGCAAACTCGATCAAGGAAGTTGATAATCCAGTGTCCATTACCGAGTCAAATATGTAATCGTTTTCAACATTTTGCACATTTTCAAGCGGCAATACAGGACCAGAAAGAAATTTTCGAAATATATTAAAAATTAGAACAAGTTGAAAATTGGCCATTTTTACGTGAGGGAGCGATTCGAAAAGAAATACTGTAGCCCCAGAACTTTAAGAAACGTGCGGAAATGTTCTTAAGCTCACCACTAGTGCTTTTACCCTACAATAGAAAAGAGTTCCGGTGAGTCAATCAAGAAAAATGCCTCTATAATCACGTAATTACTTAGTAATCGTCAATACTTGAAAAACATGGTGGCGTCTCCTTCAGGGGCGGATGCAGCCGATCATTTTGGAGGTGGCCATCATAGATTCTTGTTAAATAATAAACATATGTTGTATTGTATATTATTATTGCAGTGTATGCATGATACTAGAGAATATTATTGTTTAAATAATTACATAATTGTAGCATAAATAAATATTTAAATCGATTTTGACAAATCTAAGAAGGCAACAAACGAAAACTCTAGGCCTTGGGGGGGGGGGGTTATAGGCCCTTGACCCCCCCGGACCCGCCGCGACTCTCCTCAACTACAAGTTATCTGATCATTAGGGATCACCCATACGTAACGCTAAAGGGGGAGGGAGGGGGTCTGAGGCAGCCTTACGCTGCGTTACGTAGAGATAGAGAAGGGGGTTACAAGGCAGAGAGGGATATTGAAAATATTCGAAATTTGCGTTACGTAATTTATGGCCGGCCCCTCACGTCAGCACGTGCGAGGCACAACATATGCCGGCAGCGCATATCACCGCCCACCCCAAATCATAAAATAAATTGACCTCTTTTCCCATATACACCCTCCCTTTACTTCTAGACAATAAATGCAAATCTTCCGTTAGTCAAGTAATTCAAATATGAAATTTTAAAAATAGTGAAGGGTCGCACCAAGTCCCACATTTGCCTTAGGATGGTCCCGTAAATTTATTGTTGTAACATTGTACCCGTCAAAATCCCCGGAAGACGAAAGTCAAACGGGAAGAAAAGATGTGAAAAAAAGCGCTTATCTTCTCGTGTGTATCACAACCGGAGGGGCGTGGGTTCGTTTCCAAGCTGGACGCTCGCGCAAGGGTCTGTCCCGGGGGAAGGGATTGAATTGAATTGATGCCTTATTTTACGTGGCGACACTCAGGCCATGAGGCCTGCTCTTCCGTCTGACCACGCAAATTTTGTTTCACTCCTTTCACCAACAAGTGGAAAGAAGGTATTACTGAGGCGACGATTTGAATTTAGCTCAGAGGCGTCATTCAGGCTTGAGAATCTTTTACATGCAGTAAATGCACTAACATGGGACAGCCGGCTTTACTTTCCCTCCGAAGGAAGGCGTACGAAGGATTTTTTCGCCCCTAAATATCCATGGCTTCGATCGGGTTTGAACCCGCGAATTTGGGTATAGCAGTCCGTAACGCTAAGCGCTACACCATCGCCGCCGCCCAAGGGGGGGGGGCGGGGCTCCGAGGAGGGGGCGCGAGCGCGTGCGAGGCGGAGGAGGACGGCTCATCGATCGGGGCGGCCACGGCGACGGCCGCCCTCAGGAGCGCCACCGTCGCCCACCATCTATTATGTACCGCCACACGCCCCGCCCCGCCCCGCCACCGCCCGCTACGCAAAGAAACACATTCCACGTCGGCCCCCGCTCCTTCAACAGAACGCGCCGCACCGGACGGGCTGAGATGGCTCAGAGCAACTAAAGTTGCAGCTGCCGCGTCGCCGACCGGGAGGTCCTGGTTCGAGTGCACACGGTAGAAGACGACAGATCAGCTGCTGTCTGGAGGACAATTCTAGGGATTGGCTGTTTTGATTATAAGTTTTCCGTGATATCTCCGATCAAAGGGGCCACAGAACTTCCGATAAATTTCCTTCCTCATCTTTGTCTACTCCTCTTCCCCGGCTGGAGGGGTGCCCCGCTGGGGGAGATTCCTGGAGATGGAAACCTCGCACGCTGAGAGTAGGTCGGCGCAGGAACTCACCGTCCAGTTGGGGAGGGACACTTCCATTGCCAGGAATCTAACACGCATTGTACCCACGGCACGAACGCCCCAGCCAATGTGGGCGCGCCCGGAAACAGTCAGCACCTCGCACCTCGAACTCAACGAATGCCGGAGCAGTACCCTAACAAACGGGCCACGGACCGCGCGCGATCTTTCCTTCTTCTTCCTCTTTCTTGTCCTATCCTCTCCTCTTACACACATACTTACACTAACATGCACTACACTACCACATATGCCGGGAGACCGGTCGGGAGCTTACACCTTATTCCAGCTGGAGCGGTGCCCCGCTGGTGTGAGATACCTGGTTGAGGGGAAAACCCCGCTAGTCGACGGTAGGTCCGCGCAAGATCTCGCTATCCAGCGGAGAAAAGATCATCGCCACCGCCAGAGAAAAAGCACGCACTACACTTACGGGACTTACGACTTGAGTAGTTGACGCGCCCGGAAACACGAATCAATCTATCGCCACCTGCGGTGGTACGTCATGTGACCCGCCCTGAAGCGATCAGCTTGCGAGGATTTGTTACATTCTCACAGCTTCAGCGTTGCCACTCATCTGACTCTCGGGATGATGCTCGAGACTCGAACCTAGTTTCTCCCGGGCAGGTGGCGAGCAAGCTGTCCGAGTCGCTTACACGCTGCCGGTTCCGAAGACGAAAGAGGAGATTGATGCCACGCGCGACGGCCGCGTGGCGCGTGCCGCGCCATACAGACGCGCGCGCTCGGCGCTTGTGAAAGATGCACTGCGCGCGTCCCCGCCCCACACACGAGGCGCGAACGGCCGGCTCTCCTCACGCGCGAGCATCGCCCTTCTCTTATTCAACGCTTATTCCTGCTGCCACTCACGTGACGTCTTCAGCGGGAATCCCAAGACGACCTCTACATGCGAATCAAGTCTCCCGCCGCGCCGACTCACTTCATAAATACCAGATTCATTCCCACTAGTGAATAGTGGCGTAGCTAGGGGGGGGGCAAGGGAGGCGGCGCGCCCTGGGTGACACCATTCTAAGGGTCACGCCAATTATTTTATGGTTGGAATTATAAAATTTAAATCATTTACTTCAAAATTTTATATATCAATGGTTTTCTTCGTTTTCGTAGTTTGAAAATTTTATTGTTGGATTTATATAAGTTTTATGGTTTAGTTAAAAATTATTTATATTAATTTAATAAGTATACATTTAAATCATAAGCATAGATTATGATTTAATTGCAATTATTCTTAATTACATATATTTTTTTAGTATATTATAAATAACTATCATGTGCAAATATGCTTGTATTTTTAATACAATAATGTACAATCAATGCAGCAATAGACACCATTAGCTTCGCCTCAGGTGACACCAACTGAAGCTACGACACTGCTAGTGAATGTACAGAAAATAAACGTAGACGCTAAAACGCCTTATCTCCAGCCAATCCCCTTACCTTAGCTTCAATCTCAAAGAATCGAAGATATAAAAAGGGACGTATTTTTTAATCACTTTAAGATCAACCCGAAAGATGGATTAATTCTATTTATTTTATTAAAAACTAACAGAATACATATTAACAAACTAATTAAATGAAAGACTGGTAATGACAACCATTTTCACATAGAACAGGGCCGAAGGAACACCAGCACAGAAGAGCATACTGGAAGTTTGTACGTTTTAAGAGATTAAATCAAGGAAAAACAAATGTGTTGAAACAAAAATATTTGTATTCGGTATAATATTTTCCCATCCATTCAATCGCCTCTAAAGCTCTTTCGTTCCGTTTGTAATCGCTGATCGTTGTTCCACATCAATACTCTTTTCATTCAAATTATTTTTTCACACATGAGCAGAATGGAAAAATGTTCACGGAAATATAAGAGTTCAATATCCATTAACTCATTAGCAAAAACTCGTAATGTCAACAATCCTTCAGCAATGCTCATGTTTGAATTAAAACTTCCAGGATGATTTATTTTTATTTCATCAATTTTTTTATAGATTTCTATTGGATGTTATCAACCCGCTATATGGATATCGAACAGCAATGTTTTGAAACGTCCGTTGAAGAATATACAAGTACGTAAGAAATGGGTTCTTAAAAGTGCATGAAAGTTTCGTGCAGGCGACAAAACGTTTTATCATGTCATCAAAGCGACATACGAAACTTTTATATCTCATCTCAAGCGAACTCCATCCTCTTCGTATATACGAGGTATATTTCAGGCCGCAGTATACTTCATGTATTGTTCAAGGGGTGAACATTTATCTACATCACGATTATTTGACATTCAGTTTCTGGAATACAGTATTCGATCACTCAACACATCACACTCACGAATACAATTTAATGTGTTAAGCTCTTGTACTTCCAACTCGGTACTATATTGGTTCATCGTTACTTTCTCTTTCTTTCATTCACTTAATCAGCGAACGATTTGATAATAACGAAAACATCATCTGACCCGAAAGCTTATTAAAACTCTTATATACATCATTCACCCGAGCAATTAAAAGGCACTTCATGCACAATACAAAAGTTTATTTCTCTCCGAACGTAGAACCCAGTTCAGTCTTAAGACGCAACGTAAGCGGAATGCATGCTTTCTCTTTGCTTGCAGGTGGCCGTGTGGCGTTTCAGGAACGCTGCGAAGGTAAAATCATCTCCAGTGACGATGATGAAGGAAATGTTTGTAGTTTTCATAAAATTCCTGGGCTTCAAGACTAAATTCGTTTGGTAAAACTCATTAAAAATTTGCTAACTTGTTTCTGAATAAATTCCTTAACTAAAATGACCAATTTTAATGTTATATTTTTATCCTTTTTTTCAGAACCTATCTTGATCCGGTATGACACATTTGAAAACATGAAAATTTTGGTAATGGTCAGATATTTTACAATTTATTGGTCACTCGATATTCTAGCACCTAAATGAGTTTGAAACATCAAAATGTTACCTCTCCATGTTACATGACTACAATGCCGTTATTAATAAGATTTTAACTTGTTATTTAAATATACAATAAGGGGAAAATTATTTTCGTTTAATTCCTCGCTACTAAAAGGCGAGGTTCACGCTGTGCAAGTTTGAAGCAAGTGGGAAACCTCTTATTTTTCGCGTTTCGTGCTCGAGCACAACAGCGAGCGCGGTCGAGCTGTTCGGCGCGTTGAGCACAAAGACGCCGTGCACCTCCGGCCGCAACCGAAGTGCAACTCGAGCGCTGCGCGATAAAACAAATGAAACAAAAGATGGTGGAGGCGTCGGTCGCGAGCAACAGTCAAGTATAAAAGCAGCGCTGCGGCCGCCACAATGCGGCGGAATTAGCCCGAATCCACGCGGGGCGTATATCATCCCCCACCCCCGAAATTAACCCCACACGCCCTCCTCAAGGGTGAGGCCGGGAAACGACGGCGAACGAGAGCAGGGGACGAAGGCGAACGACAACAGGGGACGAAGGCGAACGAGGACAGGGGTGAAAGGCGAACGAGGGCAGGGGACGAAGGAGAACGAGGACAGGGGACGAAGGCGAACGACGATAGGAGTCGAAGGAAAACAAGGACAGGGGTCGAAGGCGAACGCGGACAGGGAACGAAGGCGAACGAGGGTAGGGGACGAAAGCGAACGAGGACAGGGGACGAAGGCGAACGAGGACAGGGGACGAAAGCGAACGAGGACAGGGGACGAAGGCGAACGAGGACAGGGGTCGAAGGCGAACGAGGACAGGGGACGAAGGCGAACGAGAACAGGGGACGAAGGCGAACGAGAACAGGGGACGAAGGCGAACGAGGACAGGGGATGTAGGAGAACGAGGATAGGGGACGAAGGCGAATGAGGATAGGGGACGAAGGCGAACAAGGACAGGGACGAAGATTTTGGCGATGGAAAAGCAGGTGAACGCCACACTCGAACAATACCCAACACGTCAAAAAACACGCAAAAACATTACGGTTTAAAATACATGGAAATTAAGACGCATCAATGGAAATTCTACTATAATTAACGTTTGTAATGCCTCACAAACGAAATACGCAAGAATAGAAATATGAAGAAAACGAGAGTAACGGAAAACACTAGAAAAAAAGGAAGGAAAAAGGTCAAGAGAAAAAATCAAACAAAATATGAAGAGATTCAAACGACAACGTACTTAAACATTTAAATATCAAACACGTGGTAACGAATAATGACTGAAAATACAACTGCGAACCAACCTAACACGAAGACGAAAAAGGCAAGTGAAGAAGCCCCCGCACAAACGAGGCCGAGTCGGTGGCAAGAGGCGCGAGGTGCTTCAACCAACTTGCGGCGCCCGCGAGAAATAGTGATGAACACGGCGCGGCACTGCGGCGTTAACACTGCCTGTACGCTCATTCACAAACCTTTCGGCGCAGCGGGAGATAGCATCTGCAGCATGCGAGCGAGCGAGCGGCGGGCAGAAACTCTGCAAACGCAAGGAATGCGGCCAATGGGAGGCAGGGGGCCTCCAGGCTAAAACCACACACGAGATTGAGCCGATTTCATTTCATTCCTCGCCGTTTGTTCGCACCAGAGGTTTCCCATTCCTCTTTTTAACATCGACCCCTATTAAAAGAATTACTTTTCTTTTAGAGTCACTGTCTTCAATGTTTTTTACTACAAAATACAGCTTACAACGTAATCATAGTTGCATCATAGTAGCAAAAAGTTGCACGTAAATCATTTTTATATAACTATAAGGCAAAAATATTAAGAAACGCTTTGCAAGAAATGGTTTATCAGTTTTTTTGTACCAGTATAATTTTTAATTCCTCAAAAATAAAACGAAAAAATAAAATTGGGTTCAAAAATAAAATGATAGATTCTAATTGCACAAAAGTTCCATTTTCATTCACGGGAACGATATGAAATTCAAAGAGGAGCGAATATATAATTTATTATTTCATGAGTTGAAACGTCATATGAAAAACAATTATCCACTGTTGTTAATATACCGATCAACAATTACCCGTAAGTGTTATCATCGTCCCCAATTAAAATTTCGTCGACCCTTACGGCAAAGATACCGACTCCATTGAGAATTCCTTTAAACATTTCAACGTCTGCCTCGTTTAAAACGTAATATAAAATCCTCACACTCTGCTGTTCCATTCACAGTTAAGATCGCAACAGTTATGTAAACGAGCTAAAGCTTTAGAGATTAGCGGACCTTCTGGAGTTACGAAGAAAATTCTTAGGGAAACAAAAGGAACCTATCAAGATTCCACCAATGTGAAAAAGAACGAAAAAGTGCATTATTACACAGCAAATCGCGGATACAGAAGAGAAACAATGATAAGAGAAATTCATTCTCATATACTCCACAAAATCAAATACAAGGATTGCTGACCCCCGGTGGCCGGGATCAATAAGCCAGTAGTATCGTAGCGAGCTCGGACCCAAGGATCGCGGGTTCGAGTCCCGCCTCGGGCATGGTTGTATTTGTGTACGTCCTTTCACCCCCTTTCACCACTACATCATGTCATCTTCAGCTGCATAACATTAAACCCAATAGTGGTCGCTAATGGCGTTGATGTTGATGCGACCTTAAATAACAACAAAAAAAAATACTAGGATTAATTGAGAGAGATTTTTAAGAACAATATGAATAAGTTAGACCGAATTACCAGAATTATTTTAAAATTTATCTATTATTTGTTACTTCCCAATAATATATTCAATAATGAATGTACCATTTATTATTTTCATATGAACGTGTACTTCCAAGATCTTGGCTTGATTTTCAATTTTCTAATCGGTTCGCTGATAACTTCTTGACGCTCCCTTCAACATGAAGGCATTATCTCACGAGAAAGCACATCCAAGAAAAAGAGGCCTATAAAATTCATCGCGATTATACTAAGAGCAAACGATAAAAAAGTCATAGGACTCAACATCACTCGCGCAGCTGTCAATGTTGTCTGTCCACCCCAAGGGAAGTGAATTCCACACTTGGGAAGTATCATGACATGCGTCGTTTCGAATCATTTTGCAAAAACGTACTTAGCTGCTATGCCAGTGATGAGAGAGACTGGTATAAAGCAAATGGTGGTTGGTCCGCACCAATGTTTATGGAGGTTGTGCACGTAATGTCTAACTAGTTTTACTACTTATTTTAAAAACAAGTCGCTCATGTACGTTAAGTTTGGCAATATATAGAACGTACTAGTTGTACATTTTAAAATAAACAAAAACGAAATGGAGAAACGTTGGACACAGTTGCAGCCAAAGAGCGCTCCTCACGTGCGGCGTAATTAATGCAGCCATAAATGGGTTATCACTCGGGCCAACTATCGTTATCACGTTGATTTATTGACTGATTCATTGACTGATAAGCCCGAACACGTCAACTGCTATGGTCATTTGTTCCAATACGATGCAGGGGTGTTTCTTCACCCACTGGATGGTGAGATCCTGCGCCGGCTCTCACGTCAGTTTGTGAGGGTATTTCCCCCATCTATCTCCTAACAGCGTCCCAGTCGGGACAAACTCTAAGCTTCCGACCAGTCTCCCGGTATGTGCGGCAGTATAGTCCATGCAAGTGTGTGTGTATAACAGGAGAGGGATAGGACAAGAAAGAGGAAGGAAAGATCGCGCGCGGTCCACGTCCCATTTTAAGGTACTGCTCCGGCATTGGCCTGGAGAAACCACGGAAATCTACCGATCAGAGCAATCTCCGCAGGCCTAGCTATCATGGTATTATTGAAACCCGGCACCGTCGGACTCGAACCCTAGAACCTACAGGTCAGAGTTGCTACAGAGTCAGCGGCAACTGCTAGTTCTGAGCGAATTTCAGTCGGTGATATTGTGCTAACATTACTGCCCACTCCATGGAAGGGAGGAACAAGAACAAGAGCGAAGTGGTGCTGTCGATGTGTTCGTTTCGGAAAGAACGTATCCGAAGGCCTCGTCCAGCGTTTTCGAGTAGAGATTGCACGCGTCCGCAGCATTGGCGCCATTTAAAACCGCTTCGCCGCCCGCGGGTGTGGGAGGGGGCGTGGCGCCGCTCCGCCCCCGCATGCAAATCCAACGACCACCGTCCTCCGTCCGCCGCCGAGTTTGTCGCGCGGTTTCAGCGCTCGCGTGCGCGGCCGCGCCGCCGCCGTGACAGATACGAATGAGCCGCCGCGCGGCCGTTTCATAACGCGCGCGGCCGGGTGGGCGGGGGAGACAGGCGGATCTGAGGAACGAGCGAGAAGGGAAGGGCGGGGACGGGGCGGGCGGTGCGGGACGGGATGGCTGGATGGCCGGGGCTGGGTGCGTGCAGCAGGAAGGGAAGGGCAGGGTGGGGTATGGCAGTGGGGTGGGGTGGGATGGAGTGGAGTGAGGTAGGGTGGAATAGAGGGGGTTGGGAGGGTGGAGTGGGGTTGGGAGGGTAGAGTGGGGTAGGGTGGGGATTAGAATGTGTTTTTTGGGAGCGGGGATAGAATGGGGGGGTAGGTTAGTTGGAGCGGGTGGGGTAGGGTGGAGTAGGATGAGATAGGGTAGGTGGAGTAGTGGGTGGGTGGAATGGGAGAGAGTGGTAGGTCGGGTAGATGAAGAGAAGTGGGGTGAGGTAGGTGGAGTGGATGGGTAGGTGGAGTGCAGTAGAGTGGGGAGGAGTGGGGGGATGGGTGGAGTGGATGCAGTGGAGGGAGGGGGTGGAGTAGGATGAGTGGGGTAGGTTAGAGTGGAGTGGGCTGGGTGGCCAAGGGGCGGGAAGGGTCGAGGGAGAAGCCGAGCGGGGCAACGCTGTGGGCCGGGGAGGAGCGGGAACGCGGACGGACATCGGGAGGGGAGGGTGCGGCGGAAGCAGAGCGTTTCGATGGCCGGAGGCGGATGAGCCAGCAGGACGCGGCTTAGCGACGAGCGAAAGCGCGAAGAGACAGCAACAGAGGCGCGAGAAATTCGAGGCGTCGGAGAACATGCCAAATACCAAGCACATGTCATAGAATGCATAACAAAGTTGGGATGCGCTTTGGTCGATGAGTATCTGATCACCGTTTTAGTTTCCCTTACGAACAGAGAGACCGCGGACCTGCGGGACCGCGGGTGAATAGGGGGCTGGACCAGAAGTGCGAAAGGTTGGGGCGGGAGCGGAGACTGGGGGTGGGACTGGTGTCGGGACCAGGGGTGGGACCGGGGTCGGGGCCGTGGGTGAGGAAGGGTGGGACCGGGACCGGGGCGAGACCGAGGGCGGGACCGGATCGGACGGGGAGAGTCCAGGGGCAGGAACGGGGGCGTGATCGGGGGCGGAACTGGGACGGGCGGGGAGAGGCAGGGGCAGGACCGGGGGGCGTGATCGGGGGCGAGAGCGAGGGCGGGAAGCGGCGGCGGGACCGGGGAACAGGAGCGCGGTGACCGGTGGGTGGGCCCGGAGGCGGAAGCCGAGAGTGGCCCGGAGGCGAGGCAGGGGGCGTGCCGGCGGGTGGGTCCAGAGGCGGGGCCGGAGGGCGCAGACCGCGGCGGCCGGGGGTGAGGGCGGGCCGGGGCGGGCAGGGCGCGTGCACGCACCCGATAGCCGCGCTGAGCCCGAGTAACGCGGCAGCGAGCGGCTCAGCCTGCGCCGTAAACCGCTAATGCTGCACGCCGCCACCGCCGCCGTCGCTCCTTCGAACGGCTATCGACAACGCGCTCTCAAGGCTACAAGTAATCCCTTCATTTATAATGTCAAACTTACTCTCGAATCATAAAAAAAATCATTCCTCACCCCTCCGAAAGTCTTCGAGCGTGCAATCGTTGCATACTGCACAACACGCTTCTTAGACAATGCAATAATTTTCTCTAAAGAGGGTCAGAATAATCCTTACAGACTGTCTGCTACAATATATGTTACGTATTAATACATTATAATACGTATGATATATCATATTTTAACATGTTGATACGTTATATTAAACAATAGTACACACATACTGTCCATTTGAAACTCAGAATCCTCAAGTAGCTGTTGGTGCCTAGTAGTGTTGTCATAGGGTATATCTGCCAAAGAAAGAAAAGTTCCTCTCCTCCAGTGAGAAGGCAGCAGTGGGATGGGCAATAAGCAAAGTGCCATCCGCGGCCTGCCACGCCCACCGCTTACCCGCTGATCTACGCATTCAGCCTTCGGATATTTATGTTCATGGCGCGCAACAGCTCTCAAATACATATCGTCCATGGGCGTAGTGCATGTTATATCCCACGAGGTGGCCGTGTTTCCTTCTTCCGCTGGGGCGCGACACACTTCCGCCCTTCGGGAGTTTCTCCCTCCAGGATCTCCGTCAGCGGTGCACCGCCCAACGACCTGCTCGCTCTTCGATCCTCAGTGGAATCCCGGCTCTTGTGGAGTATGCTAAATAACACAGAGGTAAGGAAGTTTCACGCAAATGAATAAGAGCGGAAAATATGGGGAAAGAAAGATGGTGCGCGATCCAAGACTCGTTTTCTTAACGTGTAACATCAGGATTTGTCTAAAATTAATGGGGGAAACCACTGAAAACGACCGATGAGAGCCGCAAGCCGCTAGAGACGCAAGCGTCGAACATTCGCCCCCATCGAGAATGCAACACCACGGGTGAGACGGTGCAGGGGCACTGGCAAAGCTATTTCTGAGCCCGCCCGCCACCGGTCAGGGGAGCTTTGACGGATCGGGGGCTGGGCTGGGGCGGGGCTGCGCGCTGCAGGGGGTCTCTGCGAGCTGCAACGCAGAATAGAACTTGCACGCACAAATGCGCTTTAGGCTCTGATAACGAACTTATTTTTACCAGTCGATTTGGAAGAGAGAGACGTCACAATAGCATTTCAATATGCAAATAATAGGACATTATGAAAAGATGGTGTAATGCTGGTTATTATCACAAGAGTATGAAGCAATATTACGATGCGGGGGGAGGATTGTGAACTTCATACCAGTGTATTAATACCTATTGCATCGAGTTTCATTCAGTTCCTTTTCTACGACCTAGCTATAACAAAACGTTTACGTTACGGTTACTGGCAGCTGACATGCAATATTTAGTCAACGCCACTTAGCGGACAGTCATCTAGGTATACTTAGGTCACCTAGGTGGCATTGGTAAAAAATAAGCACAGTTCGACCTAAAAAAATCTACATGAACCGTGTTAATATTCAATTAATGAAATAAATGTAATCAAAGTTCAGTATCTGCTCTTCTTTACAATCAGATTAATAATTGATACAGTCCCCTTAGAATATTGATAAGTCATGATTGCATAAGTCATCTGATTTTCTTCCGAGTTTTGAAAACAAGGGCGAGCTTGTGGCGTTTACCATCACCACCACACCGTTAATCTCGGCACAGTAATGCACACAATCCTACGTAAAAATGAACACAACGATGACAAATGATTTATTACTTCTTAACTGCAAATTTATCTCAGACTGACTACACACCGGTAATGTAATGAAGCTGTATCACAATGACACTGAATATGAAACAAGCTGCAGCCATCTAATACGAGATTTATAGAAAAGGAGTATAAAAACATATTTTCCTAATACTGCGCCATTATATCGACGTAACCAAACAAGATCCAATTTACGCTTCCTTTGGAGAAACGATTGCGAGAGGAGAGTGTTAGCGAAAGGGCGCATGGGGGCGTAGTGGATTGTGAGGCGGCAGATAAGCTCAACGCATGCTAACGCTCCCAAAACTTTTTCTCAAAAGGAAGCGAAAATCCGCTCTAATGTAAAAAAGAAATGAACAAAAATTCGGAGTAAAGAGTCGGCGTCCGTTAAGGATATAACAGTCCACAGTCGCTTAAGACCAGCAGAAACAAATAGGTAGTACATGAAAATAGCATTACTATTCAAGAAAAGGTATTTCTCGAGTACATCACTTTTTATACGAAGTTGCTATTATCACGGAAAGTACTGAACAACACACGGCCGTTAACGCAAAAAACAGCCTCAGGTGAATTCTGTAAACGGAGGCGAACAGCAATTCAGGTCGTCGTTCGTGCAGGGCACAGAGAATCGTAGAAGACGTTGAGGGTCTACCTGGAAGGTACGTCTGTGATTTCTTGTAAGTCGAACCGCTACCGCTGAACGCGACCCGTCTCGCGAAAGAAGGCTCGTCATCCAGAGTAAAGAGAGAGAGAGAGAAGGCAGCGTCGCTCTGTCGGGGGAGAGCGTGGCGCCCAGACGGTGCGTCGCCGCCGGCGCGAGGGCGGGGCGGGGCGGGGCGTGGCGGGGCGCGGAGGGGCGGGTTGCGGCGCCGGCGCTCTCACGCGATGGCAAAACCCGCCCCTGCCTCCCCTGCCCTTCGCGCCCTGCAGTTTAATTAACATAAGGCGCACGAGACAAATGCGCGGCGGGGGCGGGGGAGTGGGCGGGGGGGCAGGTGCGGCGCGGAACGGGAGATTGATAACCCGCCGGAGCCGCTGCCAGAGGCGCTGCGTGCGCGAGCGGCCAAAGACGGGGCGGGGCGAGGCGGGGAGCGGATGGGAGTGGCGAGGCGGGGCATGGTGAAGAGTGGCGGTTGGGCGGTGTGGGGCGTGGGGTCGGGCAGCGTAGAGCGGGGCGGGGAGGTGAGGCGGAGTGGTTAGGGGGGTTAGGGCGGGGCGGGGCGGTTGGGCGCGGTAGGGCGGGGCGGTTGGGCGCGGTAGGGCGGGGCGGTTGGGGGAGGGAGGTTGGACGGGGAAGTTGTGCGGGCTATGGCGGGGCACAGCGGGTGCGTGGCGGAGCGGGGTGGGGCGGTGCAGTGCGGTGCGAGGCGATGTGGGACGGGACGGTTGTGAGGGGCGGTTGTGCGGGTTAGGGCGGGGCGGACCAGTGCGGGACGGGGCGGGTCGGTGCGAGGCGGGCAGTGTGAGCGGGGGTGCGGTGCCGGGGGGCGGGGCGGGGCAGGGCGGGATGGGGCGTGGCGTGGCGGGGCGTTTGAGTGGGGCGGTACGGTGCGGGGCGATTGGGCGGGGTGGGCGGGGCAAGGAGGGGCTTGGCATGGAGGGGCGGGGCCAGCCGTCCCGCGGGGCCGCGGCCGCCGCTACGCCAGCGCCCGCAGGGCAGGGAGTTTCGCCGCCGCCGCCGCCGGCAAAAATACGGGCTTTTAAAATACTTTCTCCAACTTTGTGTTTTCATTCCATTACCGTTTCGTATTTTCATTGCCAAAAGTTGGGTGAAGTTGAGGGATGGAGCGCGCCGCGGCGGCGGGCGCGGCATTGTCTGGGCGGGGCGAGGAATTTGTCAGCGCGAGCGCGATGTGATTGATTGGTTGGCGCAGAGGGGGGGGGGGGCGCCCGCCGCAACCGGCCGCGCATACGCGCCCAAGAATGCGCTTTAATTAACTATCAGGCTGCGAAGGGCGCTGGAGGGGCAGCTCGCGCCGCGGTCAGAAGCCTCCCCGGCACTCACAAGACCTTCTACAACCTCCTTAACGTATTCATTTATTTGTCAAAAAACAGCAAAAACTGTATATGACGTATGGGGTAAGAGATTATACGCGCAGTTTTTCTTGAGACCCAAAATTTTAAAAAAAAAATAATAAAAAAAGATAGTGAAATTAGCAACATTAGAAAAACTAGAAAAATAATTTAGAAAAATTATTATCTTAGAAAAATAGAAATTAGAAAAAAAATTGTTCCGGAGTTATAGAAAATCAATTTCAACGGTAAATGAACTGCTGATTTAATTTTTCTGCATTGCTAAGAAATATGGTGACGAACATCAGTTCCACTCCTACCACTACAAGCAAAAGCAGTGCTCAACAAAACGTATTTCTCCAAGTCAAGTCACTCTCCGACCTTTTTCACCTCTATCAAAAAGACCATAAGCATATTACATACGTATGGCGTAACGATATGAATGAGTTGAGTCAACCAGGAAACAAATTTGACACGAAGTCCGTGACATGCTGTCACTCTATTATTCACAACGGATGTCTAATTCGTTAGTGTGATTTCAACTAGCATTTACTCATAAATGTAATCATCCACCCTCTTCTCTTCTTCTCTCAACCACTTGTTTCTCACATCATTTAATGAATTCATAATTCAAATTCTGTTTGTGATTTCGCAATGTTAATAAATGTAAGGTATCAACAAAAAGTTAAATTACAAATAAAATGTGACAAAAATGTAAAGAAATACAAAACAAAACTAGTCAAACAAGGAGAATAAATGTGAGGTACTTCTAAGTTTCTTCACATTACTAGCAATCATTCCCAATGCCCACAGAAATAATATATCCTAAACGACATACTCAACAGTATACTAAAAAGTTACACCTACTTTGAAGTATTTATTCTGATTAATAAAAGTAACAGGAACAATCTACGAACGGCACTCGCATATTTCCTTTCAGAATTACAAAATTACGAGGAAAAACATGTCAACTTCAGGAGTATAAATAACGTCCCCTAACTGATCCAAACCCCTTCAAATACCCCTGGCACTGCAGAACACGGGTCTAAAACCTTGAAAGGGAGAGGCCCACACGCGGAGGGGTTGGTCAGAAGCAAGCATAAAGAGGTAAAAAGACACATAAAGAATGTTCCTGGCTGGAAGGTAGACATGAAGGGCGAATAAAGCCCGGGGGAAGCGGGCGGGGCGGAGGGTATTACAAGCGTCGTCGGCTGCGGGGGCGGGGGCGGGGGCGGGGGCGGGGGCGGGGTCGTGAATGCCGCGCCGGGCGGCGGCGATAAGCTCGCCCGCTAATGCGTCCGCCCGCTTTCACCCGGGCCCCGCCCCGCCCCGCCCCGCGCGAGGCATTCACCGACCCGCCCACGCCCCGCCCCGCCCCCTCGGCCCCCGCGCTATCGGCGGCCGCCACCGCCGCCGCACCTGCGGTCCCCCCGCCCCCGCCCCGCCCCACCATACACAGCGCGCACTGCGGATTTTCCACCCCACACGCCCGCCCGCCCGTCACAGCCCCGCCGAGATGGCTCGGGGCGGCAGAGATGGCTCAGTGCATCAACCTGATGTCACTGCAGTCCCTCTGATCCGGAGGTCCTAGGTTCGAGTCCCGACGGTGACAGGATTTTCGACACTATCTTGTCAGCTAGGTCGAATCCAGTCGCTGTCTGGAAGAGAATTCTAGTGTCGGCTGCTCTGATCGGTACTTTTCCGTGGTTTCTCCGATCAACACCAGGCGAATGTCAGAGCAGTACCCAAACAAACCGCGATCGATACTTCCTCTCCCAACGTCATCCCCCACTCTGCTCCTCACACTCATATTTACAACTGCACGAACTACATAACAGTCTGTTGAGAGTTGGCGGTGCCCCATGGGAAACAAAGAAGGAAGAAGAACCCTCGCAGGGCGAAGGGGAGGTCGGCGTTGGATCTCACGCGGGGGCAGATAGCACCCCGCCTCGCGGGTACATGATGCACTCAAGTTGCGCTAAAAGAAACCACAGCAGCTGACGCGGCCAGACACAAAATATTCGAAGAAAACTCTCAGCACTTTCGCACTTTTTAAGTTATCATTCCCAAGACAAAACAATTCCATACAATTCCAATTGACATTCACCTAATCATTAAAATTTTCGTTCCGCTTCGATTATTGCCTAATAGGAGAAATTCAACAGCCTCGAACCGATTTTATTCCCCTCACATTTCGCTCGTAATGCATAAGTGCTTCAGGAAATGAATGGGAATTCCAATTAAAGGGGGATTGGCCGATTAGGAGATAAATATTTAAAGTGGATATTGCGGACTATCGAGGACCCACCATTCGCTGGCGTATGTGCTTGTTTTCCGTTTTTCGTGTTCAGTGAAATTTGCAGGAAGGACAGATCACCAAACTATTCATCAACATAAAAAGTAAATGAAGCGGAAGAAAATCTACTTTAAAAATATTATGTTTCAAGTGACATGGTACGAGATCTCTAAAATCCCGGCAGCAGGAATGAAATTTTTGAGAAGCACTAGGATATAACATCTTCGATAAAAAGAAAAAAATACGGATTAAGAATTAAACTGGGGGGTCGAACCACTGCTGCATATACTGGAAAGAAATAAGAAAAGATGGTATGAACATCTAAGGAGAATGCGGTCTACCTCCGAGACTATTTCAATGCGGCCCCGGGCAGTAAGTCACACACAGGGAAAACACTTTTATAGCAGAGGGAATTCGACTCACCCTCACGCGGGCGCCAAACCATTTTGCGCATATCCTCACTCTGCTGTCCACTTCCGGAAACGCCCGAACACAACGGTCCATTCAGAACGCCTCCCCAATTGAGACTGATATAGAGGTGTTATTTCAAGAAGGGACCACTTTGACAGGTCGGTAAACAAATGAACGTGGAAGACGTAGCAACACATAGGGATGACGTCATTTACAAATGATCAATCTGTGAACGATCGCGCCGACAATATGAGTGTATGGACATAACCTACATTTACGTTGCCAGCAGTGGCCAATCAGTAGCTGTCAAAGCGGACCCATCTTATTGTAATCTCTCTACATTGCCCGCCCCTCCAGCTCGGACTACCAACCCTCCAGGTTGGTAGGACGATGAACCCAGGAGCCTACCCGAGGGCCACCCCTCCCCCCGCTGTCCTCGCCGTAGAACTTACGACGTTGGTGACTGATTGATTGATTGGTGTTTCCGGGCGCGTCAACTACTTTGGTCATTAGTCCCGTTAGTGTAGTGCGTGTTTTCTCTCGGTAGGTGACGATCTTCTCCCGGCTAAATGGCGAGATCTGGCACCGACCTACCGTCGACTAGCGGGGTTTTCCCTCCACCAGGTATCTCCCACCAGCGGGACACCGCCCCAGCCGGGACAAGCTGTAAGCTACCGACCGGACTCCGCATGTGTGGTAGTGTAGTGCATGTTACTGTGTGTGTGTGTGTGTGTGTGTGTGTAAAAGGAGAGGATAGGACAAGGAATAGGAAAGAAAGAGCGCACGCGGTCCGTGGCCCGTTTGTTAGGGTATTGCTCCGGCATTCGCCTGGTGTTGATCGGAGAAACCAAGGAAAACTACCGATCAGAGCACCCAGCCACTAGAATTCTCCTCCAGACAGCGAGTGAATTCGACGTAGCTGACAAGCTAGTGTCGAAAATCCTGCCTCGGTCGGGACTCGAACCTAGGACCTCCCGGTCAGAGGGACTGCAGTGACAACGTTGGTGACACCGGCCTCCGGGCGCCCGGGTGGGAGATGTCCACTGACCGCCAGCACTGTTACATGTGGGATTCCGGCCAAGCCCTCGCCCGCGAGTGGGTGGGAGGGTGAAGCACTCGTCCCCGCTGAGTGTTTACACTGCGATCGCGACAGATTTCGTTCGATCGCCGCTTCCCCTACAACGGACGGGCGAATGCGACAGGGGGAATGAGATATCGGGGCGACCGACGAGAGAGCTGGCGTCACAGGCCAGGGTACGACAGCAAACAAGGGCCACTGACCGCTCACGAGGCCATGCTTTTGTGTGCTGTCATGTGGCAGCAAGGTGACACTCCTCGACAACCCACCGTATGCGAACAGACATTTTCGTTCAGGTAACTCTATTTTAAATAACATATGACGATCCCAAACACCTCCCGCTATCACAGTTACTGTAATGAGAGAAACTAGCATACACGAAGTATAAAGAATTTATTGCCACTATAACCATGAAGACAAAACCTAAAATGCAATCTCTAACATCATAGCAGAATGACTCCCAAAAACCCTAGTTTAAAGTGAAGAGGATTAGAAACATGAAAGATATGTTACGCATGTATGACACTGAAATTAATGGAATTAATTACTGTACACTGGTGTAAGGCAACGATTGCGAGAAGCAGGTCCAAATCCTCGGTGTATTCCTGCAAGCGAAACGCAACCCACGACGCACGGATGTGATACATGCTGCATAGCTGCAGAGAGCACGCCAGTGTTCTGGAAGAAAAACTGCCCAATTGCAGAACCATTCCTTTCTAGATTTTCGTACAATACAAATGATTTCGAAAATATTTCTACAAGTGTAGTGTTTAAATATTTCATTTCCGTATTATTTAAAACCTACTGAGTTAAGTCAATGAATATTTTGTCTTTGCGCGCCCCGACATCTTCAGTCGTTGGTCCCATGACCGGAGTGCACGATACAGCCGGGAATGGCGCCATTCATCCCCTGCAAGAACGAGAGATCCAGCGCAGACCTACACCTCGCCTTCTGGAATTCCACCGTCAGGTGATTACCTCAGGTTACTGCAGGGTTCGCCTCAAAAAGGATAAGCTCGAATCAGCGATCTGGTCTCCCGAAACATGTGTAACGTGATGCATGGAAATGCATGTGTGAACGGGTTGAGGTGTTGACAATCACGAAGAGCAGCTCGCGCGCACTTCGAGGTTCGCTTGTCGAGGTTCTGCATTTGCCTGGTATTGATCGGAGGAACCACAGAAAATGACCGACCAGCAAAACTGTCCGTTAGAATTCTCCATCGCACCGCGCCAGAATTACGTCTCGCTCTCCAACTCGTGTCGAAAATCCGGCACTGTCGGTTGATTGTTCGTGATTCCGGGCGCGGCGAGGGATGTCATAAGTGTAGTTCATGTTTTTATCGGGAGGTGGATGACATCTTCCCCGGCTGGATAACGAAATCCGGCGCCGCTCTATGGTCGACTAGCGGGAGTTTCCCCAACCAGATATCTCCCACCACCGGGATACCGCCGAAGCCGGGATTACTGCTCCGGTATTCCCCTGGTGTAGATGGGAGAAACCACGGAAAACTACCAATCAGAGCAGCAGGCCGCTACAAATCTCATCCGGATACCGACTGAATTCTACCTAGCTGTATCTAGTGTCGAAAATCCTGCCGCCGACGAGACTCGAACCTAGGACCTTCCAGTCAGAGCCACTGCCGTAAAACCAGTTGATGCACTGAACTATCTCTCCCAGTCTGGCAGCGTCGGAATTTTAACCCAACGACCTCCCGGTGCAGAGGCAATAATCGTTGTCACAGAAGCATCTCTGTTTAAACGCAATGGAATACTTACAAGTGCGAACGTTTATGGATAAGCGTTGCAAAGCCAAGCGTCGAACGGCGTCAGGCGCCCCGTAAGAGAGAGAGAGAGAGAGGTCTCGTTCAGCAGCGTCGACCCCACCCCCCACCAGGCGTCCCGCTCCCCCCTCCTCCTCGCTCCGCGTCGCGCGTTTCATCTGTTTCCACATGCGGAGACCGGAACAGCGCGCACGTTCGCACACTTTGTTCGCGTCGCGCGAAATTAATTTTCGGGCATTATGAATGCGTTTTTATTTGACCCCTTCCCCTGCGCGGGGCGGCGTGCGGTGGCGGTAATCAGATTCCGGCGGGGCAGCGCGGCGCGGCGCGGCGCGGAGGGCGGAATAAGCGAATCAGGGCCATCAGCCGCTGCGGCGGCGGAGCGCCGGCCCTCGCAAAACGCGGCGGCTCCGCGGCACGTCCTTTCTCGCATTATTTGTAACTCTTATGTAATAGGGTAACACTAGTTGAAACTGCAAGGTTTCCAACCCGCAAAAATATTTAGAGGGGATAGGCTCCTAGGTCAGAAAAAGTTAGTGCAACAGAAATATGACCAGCGCAGTTTATTATAAGCGATTCACGGCCGCAACCCCTGCGGGGAGGGGCGCCCGCCTTCGCAACCAGCGGCGGCTCCACGGCACGTCCTTTCCCGTATTATTTGTAACTCTGACGTAATAGTGTTACACTAGTTGAATCTGCAAGGAGGTTTCCAACCCGCAAAATATTTAAGAGGGGCTAGGCTCCTAGGACAGAAAAAGTTAGTGCAACAGAAATATGACCAGCGCTATTTTATTATAAGTGATACAGGGCCACCAACTGCTGCGGCAGGTGGCGCCCGCTCTTATAACCAACGGTGGCTTCAACGCACGCCCTTTCTCGTATTATTTGTAACTCTAACGTAATATAGTAACACTACTTGAATCTACAAGAAGGTGTCCAACCCGCAAAACTATTTAGTGGGGCTAGGCTTCTAGGTTCCGTAAACTGCGACCTTCTCTATTGACACAGAACACAATCTCAGAAGCAATAGTTCAACTTCAAGACTGGCATTATTCGAACCAAATCTTGGAAAGTACGCGTATAATTTTTTACGCATTTGAAGGCACATTCAGGCACATTCCAAAACATGGTGCCTGTATTGGAAAATGTTCTCATTGTAAATTATTTACTTCTGTTGTAGTCAATTATAAACATTGTGTAATTATTCAGTTACCCTCATATATCTTTACTGAAATGGCGTGGAAATAGTTTTAAATTTAAGTAAATCAAAAAGTGAAATAGTAAATGTATCTAAAATATTGATATTTCGTTTCACTCCTCGGCCAGTGCCGTACGCACAATCTCCAATTTTCCGAATAAACGCGTAAATTTCTTACCTAACTTGAAGTGATGAGTCTAGACATTGTGCAGCCGTCCACGCGGTAGGTTCATCGTGGGAGTGTAATGGGTGATGAAACAGTTGTGAGAACATTCGTCGCGCAGGTAATTGGGCGTTGAAAGAGCGAGCGAGGCCAATTTCCGGCGGGGGTGGGGTGGCGGCGCGTCGCCTCTCGCTGCGTACGCCCCGCTGACCCGCTGACCTTCCGCGCCCTTAAGGCGCCTCGGGTCTTCCTTCCCTCCGCCCGCCCCCCGCGGCCGGTTCCCCCGCAGGCGAGAGCGCTCGGCGCACGGGCGAAAAAGCAATCTCTGGCCAACCTACGGTGTACGTTGGCCTCTGGATCGAGGCAGTCTCTTAGAGCTGCACACACAATTGTTGGATTTGGACGATACTTCGCAAATGTTGTTACGATTGTGACGGAGTTATATGCTTTCCGTTAATTCCGCCGTAGATGATAATTGGAGGGATTGAAGTTTGGTATTTTAAGTTCTGACTTTCTTAAGTTTCTGCATCGTTTTCTTCAGTTATTCTCTTGATGATCTCTAACATAATTTATGCATACGTGTATATTCCTATGAATTCCTTTCGTTTATGTGATTTGGAATCGAAAATTCTTCTTTGTTACCTTTATTTGTAGAAATGAATAATAAATGCCACAAGAAGTTCTGCAAATCAAAGAGTGTATATGAAAAGAGCGGCTCTATAGCCCCTGTTTTACAAGCACACCTAGATAAGTCAAACTAAATGATTAAATATTAACTAAAGAAACAAGTAATGATAAACTATCAAAATAATAGTAGTAAGAGGTATGAAGACTGCAGCAGCTTTCGCTGCGGTTTCACTGTAAGGAGAGAAGTAACTCCCCAACTGAAAGCTGTCCGTGGCAGTGCAGAACGGAGCGAAAAAGCCTCTCGCGTCGTGTCGTGCAAATGCAGCACACACTAGTCGGCGCAGGCGAAGGCGATGTGGGGAGGGGGAGGTGGGGGAGGGGGGAGGGGGCGGAAGGGCGCGGCGCCGCAGGTAAATGTCACTCGCGCCGCATCGATCCGCAGGCCACGGGTTCGCGCCCCGAGAGGCACCGCGGCCGCCGCCGCCGCCGCCGCGCGGTCTGCGGCGCCGCCCGCTTCCCCCCCGCCCCGCTGCCACTTCCCCCGAGGCGGCGGGGGAGCCGGTCACGCCAAACCGCGAACCCCCTCCCCCTCCCCCTCCCCCTGACGCTCCTACGCCCCACGACCAACACCCCAGCGCCCGCGCCGCCGACCGCCGCTCCACCACCGTCTCGCCTGTTTCCCTTCCAGCCCCCCCCCCCACCCTATCGTCTGCGATGGCTCAGCACAACCAACGCGTTTATTCGCAAAATTGAATATTGTGCGTCCGGCCCTGGTCGAGGAGTAAAACGAAATATCAATATTTTAGATACATTTACTTTTCACTGTTTGATTTATTTAAATTTAAAACTATTTCAACACCATTTCAGTAAAGTTATAAGTAAGTGAATAATTATCTGCACACAATGTTTATAATTGACTACAACACAAGTAAAGAATTTACAATGAGAACATTTTCTAATAAAGGCACCATGTTTTGGAATGTGCCTTCGAAAGGGCCTTCCGATACCCTCAGAAGAAAGCATCTTCGATGAAACAGTCAGCCATGCCACTGCATCCTCAACCGTGCGTCGGAGACAAATCTTCGGCCTCTTAAAGCATCTTTGAGTGGACCAAGCAAATGGTAATGAGACGTCACAAGCTCGAAGCTGCACCTGGGCCGAGGTGATACCTCGAAATACACATTTCGAAGAGCTTGGGCGGGGTTCGTGGATGCGCGTCGTAATAAAAACAATGTTTTTCCACAATCCATCTCGGAGTCTTGATAAGCAGAACCTGCCTAACATACATACAAAGTTTGTCACTTCGTCAATAGCCACTCGCGTATTATTCAGAATCAGGGTACGGACTTGCTCAAAATTGGGAACAGTAGTGGATGAGGCTGGACATCTTGCTCTTCTCTCAACCTGTGTGCTTCTTTGGCTGCTTCTGAATGGTTCAATCAGCTGGCCCAAGAAAAACATTGGGCAAAAAGTCTTCTGAGCATTTCTGCTTTTGATACACATTCAGATCACAAAAACAAAAGCCTATTATTTTTCTTCAAACAGAGTGACGCAGTCATATTTAGGTGGCAACACTTCAAGTTAGTGATCATTAGGTGATAACGCTAATCATAAACAAAATGAACAATGCCATCGCAAGGCTGGTAAGTGCACAAAGCTGTACAGACGATTAAAACAAACGTGCGAATACTTATCAACTTTTCGTAAGCAACTCACCAAAAATGGTGAGATATAATGAATATCTACCAATCACAGGTCCACAAAAAAGGCTCCATTCTCAAGGGAGAGGGTCAACAACAGGCCAAGGATTTGAAGCGAATTGCTGCTGGTGTTTAAGTTGGGCGCAAGTGGTCTTGGGTGAAGCAGCGGCGACGAGGATGATGATACCGGGAGAGCGGTAATTTGATTGGAGGTGGGAGGGTGCTCCGCAGCGCCGGGGGCCGCCAATTAGGCGGGCGAACAACTCGCCCCGGGCGGCGGGGGCGGGGCAAGGCGCTTAACTTGGCGCAACTGTTATGGAGCCTTCTGGCCAAGTCGAGCGCGGCATTTCCCGCTCGTCGAGATAAACACTCCCACACCCACGCCTCGGCTCACCCCGCCACGCCCCGCCCCGTACTCCTACACCCACGGCTCTCCCCGCCCCGTACTCCCACACCCACGGCTCGCCCCGGCCCGTACTTCCCAACCCACGGCTCACCCCGGCCCGTACTCCCACCCCCACGGCTCTCCCCGTCCCGTACTTCCACACCCACGGCTCGCCCCGTCCCGTACTTCCACACCCACGGCTCACCCCGGCCCGTACTCCCACACCCAGGGCTCGCCCCGCCCCGTACTTCCACACCCACGGCTCACTCCGGCGCGTACTCCCACACCCACGGCTCGCCCCGCTCTGTACTCCCACACCCACGGCTCGCCCCGCCACGTACTCCCACATCCACGGCTGGCCCCGCCCCGTACTCCTACACCCACGGCTCGCCCCGCTCCGTACTCCCACAGCCACGGTTCACCCCAGCCCGTACTCCCACACCCACGGCTCGCCCCACCCGATACTCCCACACCGTAATTAATTTCAGCGAGCGGACGGACGCATCCACAAGTTAGGGCAATATGCTAATAATATTACATTATGCTTCTTGGGAACATGATCTATAGATTATATAGACAAACCACCGGAAATAATACGGCAACATCAATCACAGAAAATTACACTGAGAAATATAGTTTACAGCACAGGCAGCATGAAAGCGACTCTGACAGTTCAATGCGCAGTTACCACACATTACTATACACATCACCTACATCACAGATAAATTAAATTTAAAAACATTAACACTTACTGGCTATGACATGTCTTGATATCATATTCGTAACTTTCGCCAAAGCCGAACCTTATCGCCTCCGTGACTTCGTGTGAGTCACATGAGCGGCAACGCTGAAATCTTATACAATGCTGATACAGTAGAACGTAGTTAGGTCACAGAATAAATGTTGCAATCTTCTAGAGCACGTAGAAAGATCAAATATGACCGCTCTTTGCTAATGAACATTGATGAAGAAATGCCATTTAACGATCACTCATGTGATATTCCTAAATACTCTGCTGGTGCACTAGTGTTTGTCAGGTACCGTTCTGACGCAAAGAGGTTTCGTGAACCTGCCGCACACCAGAGCACGATGAGTTGCGTAACAATGAGCGACAACTGTCAATGAGTAATTCATTACATCAAGATTCACACCACACGTTCTGTACTGTAATGGAGCACATAAGAAATGAAGAAGCGCGTGTCGAAGCTATTCAGGCGTACAACGATATAGACACGCACATGCATTTAGATTCCAAATTATTTAAATTCATAAAATTGTATATAATTTAATTTCTAAAATGATGCGTCACGTTTGGAAGCTGTCATGTTAACGTTGTATTGGCATTACGTATTTATAAAATAAGGGTGGCTAAATACTCCCAAACATTTGACATTATTAATTATACAGAGTCAAGCCGTCCTGTTGAAGTGACAAAATTTTGAATGTCTGTTGCAAAAAATCAACCTTCTCTTCTACTAATTCCATGAGATATTTTTCAATTAATACAAGAGGCAAGCTGCACATTCACTCTTCTCCGTTTCTTTTCTTTTAAAATGATATATTATTTTTAAAGTAGGAAAAACTTATTTCTACGAATACTCTTGGTACTGGTATTATGCTTACTTATTTAGCATATTTAGCACAGGTTGGAAAATATGTTGTCAAGTTTTCGTTTTTCAAACATTTTACCCTTTTCGTAAAATCCGTCTTAAAATGTTGCAATTCTATTATAAACAATCAGTTCATTTTTTCCCAAATCCCAGTAATTTAAAAATATTTGTATGCTATGTACGTTATCAAACATATGGTCACAAAAATTCTTCGTATGATGATCAAAAGCAAACATTTTATAATCAATCAAAAGCGTTTCTTGAAATAAGTGAACCAAACAGTTTTTGTTTCAGCTAAATCACGATATCTTCAATTTCCTTCGCAGTGCACATGGCAACTTAAAAAAATTAAAAATACTAATAAACCCGGCAAAGGCACTCGATCAGGTAACACACAAAACAAAAACACCATGCAAGTTGATACTAATTCCCACTAACGCGTATCACCGGGCAAAGCCACGAGCAGTCGAAATGAGCAGCCAAGAACTTACGAAAACAGCGATGCCTGGTGTGCTTATGGCCGTGCATTATCTCTATGCTACGGCACGAAGCGGCCGGATAAGTCACCTATACTCTTCCCTTAAATATTGAAAATACATTATTTTTATAATTTATCGCCGCATTTATCAACAATGGAACGGCTCGTCACAGTTGTTACCACACTGCTTTCGCATTTTCCTTTACATTTGGCGCCTAACTTCAAATAAACATTTATAAGCTCTCCTTGACACAAATTCAGGCTAAACTCGTGCACTTTTAAGTCCTGCGCCCTGGAAACTGTTTTATTTCCCTCCAAAATCCGCGAGCCTGATTGCAGAGAGAGAAACCACGCGAAGTAACATTATACATTCAATGTATAGTACTTCTCAGCGTCGTTATCACAACGCAGCACTGTCTGGACGAACACTTGACGCGATAATTTCTCGGACGTCGAACCCGAGAAAGATGCCGTTCGCTCGCATTGCTGAAATGCGAGAAGGGCAGCACCTGACAGCTGTATTGTTTCCACGTGGAGCAGACAGTATTTTCGCGTCATCAAGAGCCGTTAGTCGCCAGTCAAATATCAGTGCATTATTGACAATCTTTGCCCAATACATAATGTATGGTCCTTGAATGCATACCGATATACGCGCACTAAACGTGGACGCTCAGGTGACGGGAGCCACGAGGAGATAGGTAAAAAACACGTGAATATAACGCCAAGACAGATGACACACAATTTCGTTCTTGAAATATTTAGTGTTTGCAAACATATTCTAACGCTTATTGTGACAGTAACACAATTGTTATATTTCAGGAGCATGTGGACATGTCAGTCGACATTACCAATTTCATCTTTATTGTCCCCCCCGAAACGCTAATGACTATTCTGATGCCTTAAGAACTGCGAACTTAGTGCGAAAAAGTCACTTTTCTACGAACGTATAAAAATGTGTGTTTCTACAGCAATGCGTGCGTGAAATTTGTTGTTTTTTTTCTTAAACGTCTGAAAAAGGTCACGATGACACTGCAGAAGTCTTTTCTTCACGATGTCGTCACGTTGCCGTGTGAAAAAGACTTTTATACACCGCAGGTAGGTTGCAACAGAAGTAAGAAAATAAAACACACATTAATGGAAATGCACCTTCAATTTCAATATTATTAAACTCTTTTCAATAACTATTAACATATTTCAGGCAATTATGATGGTGTATTATGAAGGGAACTATAGCACAACGTATTATAATGAAATGGAACATTCACCTGTAGACATCTTCACTGAATTTCGTTTTATTTCAATGTAAGAATGCAGATCACTGAATTATGCATTATGTTGCAAAATACTGATGCAATCAGAGAAAAGTATTTTGTTTTCTTTGTTGTATTCACAGTTTTATCTCAACATCTGAGCATCATCTCCCATTAGAGCTAAGAATTGAACGTTTATCACACTGTATCCCCAATAAGTAACTAATCTCTTTTACTATTGGCTATCTAAGAATAACTACGACTAAGTGTTTCAGTGCCAAATGGGCAAACTTCAAGAAAGCGAAGCATTGTACAAAATACCTCAATTTCATACCAAACATATTTTCGTTAATTGTTTGGGGAAATGATATTTAAAGTTATCCGAATGATGTACACCAACGATCAAAATATTTTGGACAAGGTGCGCTGTATTTGGCCCTGCTCATGCAACCCAAACCCAAGGCCCTGAAGTAGGGTCTTTATCTCAATTTATCTTATGTAGATAAAATTTACTTAAGGATCCTTATATTTCCTCACAAGAGTGTTCATGATGCAAAGTGTGAGGAGTCTGGGAAAGCCACAGTTTACTGTCCTGTGCTACGGAGTTGGGACTGTCGCTACGCCACGGTTTCTGGTTCACAGTGATTCAGAATTGAAAAATACAGGTTTTGTAAAATAATTCATTGAAGCTATGATTGTCTGCGAGAAATTCCTGAACAAGATGCCACGAAACGTCAAGAAAGTTATTCGGGTATAGGATGGCTTTTTTAATGAAAATATAGTCTAACAAATTTGATTTTTTTAAGTTAGAATGTTTGACTTTAAGATAAATATATTTTTTTGGCGTAAGATATGTGGATAATATAATAATCAATGCATACTGTGTAACTGTATTATTACTCACTCCATCTATTTCCGCCACAAATTTGAAATTATTAGCAGCGTCCAAAAACTTTGGGCTGGCAATATATATTGACACTGGATGTTCTGGCGTTTAGTGAGAGCATAGAAGTTGCAGGAGGAGGCCAGAAAAAAAAGATGCCACGAACCTTCAAGAAAGTTTTTGGGGCATGGGGTGGCATTTTTCGTGAAAAGACAGTTTAACAAATTTGATTTTTTAAGTTAAAATATTTGAGTTTAAGGTAAATATACATATTTTTGGCGTAATATACGTGGCTAATATAACAGTCAATACCCACAGTTTATAAGTGTATTATTACTCTTCAATATATTTTCGTCACAAATTTGAAATTATTGGCAGAGTCCAAAAACTTTTGACCGGCGAATACTGACTCTGCATGTAATGGCGTTTATAGGTGTGTTGATAATTGACAGTTGCCAGTGGAAAGGAGCGACGTGGACAGGCTGCATCGCACTGAGCATGTGTTTCCGGAACACGAAAACAAACACTTAAAAATGAACACTTGAAATACATACTTATAAAACTAACCAAATCATACACTCATATTGTAGGAAGCAACAGCTTCAGAAGCACGACTGTCAATCACCAACTTATTTAATCGGATAATAGTGAGAGCATGGGCGCTTGTCCACGGTACAGGAGGTACACAAGGTACAGGAGGCCGGAAGAAAAAGAGCGCACTTGAAACGTGTGGTCAGGGGGAGGGGAGGGGAAAGCGGCGGGACGGCTGCAGCACTGCAGGCAGGGCGGTTCAGGTTAAAATGTGAGAGTTTAAGGTAAATATACATATTTTTGGCGTACGATATGTGGATAATATAGTAGCCAATGCCCACAGCGTATAAAAGTAGTTTTACTCTCTCAATCTATTTTCATCACAAATTTGAAATTATTAGCAGAGCCCAAAAACTCTTGACCGGCGGAGTACATTGACGGCGGATGGAATGGCGTTTAGTGAGAGCATGGAAGGTGCAGAAGGCGGCCGGAAGAAAAGCGCGCACTTGAAACGCTTGGTGAGGGGGGGCGGGGGGCGGGGCGGCTGCAGCGCAGCAGGCCAGGCCAGGCCCAGGCCACGCAGGCCTCGTCGACCCGGCTGCGGTCTCTCGAGCACCCTCCGCGCCGCCCCCGCCCCCGCCCGCGTCGCGTGCGCAGCCAGCGCCGTCTCGCCAGACGCCACGTACGGAAATAAACACATGCATAAATGCATGCCCCGCCGCGGTGACCAGGCGCACGAAGGCGAAGGCGGAGGAGGACGAAGGAGAGGAAGGAGGAGGGGGGGCGGCGGCCGGGGAAGTCCCCGAGCGCCGGCAGCAGCCCTCCACGTCAACTCCACTCCACTCTGCTCCGCTCCGCTCCACGTCCGCTCGTATATCTTCTTTTGTCTCTTGCTTCATTAACGACACTCTGAATATGAATAGCCAGTGGATCGGGTTGCTTCCAAACAACTGCGGCATATTGTTCATCAAAACGACACTATCCACTTCAGAAGGACGCATTTTTTAAAATTTAAATAGCTCAAAAAAGTCAACCCAAACGGGAATCGAACGGTTTAGGCCAAGTTCCTGTAGCAGCTAAACCAGCGAGGCGACAAAAGCTTCCAACAGTTTCTAGGGCCTGATGTACTGCCCATTTTTATGACAAGGACATACGAGTATAACACGGTGTAAGCATGGTGACATTTCAGTTTTATTTTCTCTAAGTGCTTCTTTCTCTTTTAAGTTATATTAATATTTACATACTTAGTCCTCCTTTTTTGATTATGTTACTTTCTTTGGGATTCAGCAATCAATCCTCCTTCCACTTGTCTGCTTTCACACCGTCCACGATGTCGTATCGTACCTCGTTCTTCTACCTTCCCAACAGTAACGCCTCGCGTTGCGCCCTGAAACATTACTCACGCGTCAGCTACCCTCGAGCAGGACGTCCTCAAACACAATCATTTTGCCTCTTCGATGGCGACAACGCGATCCCGGGAACACCGTCAACACTTCTGACGCACACGAAGGTCCGGAAAAAACGTGTGCACGAGTACATTGAATAGCCTCCTTGTTGGGCGCTCTCAGCGAGGGCCCGGAAAGGCGATCCGGGTCCCAGCTCCCAGCTCCCTCCGGCCGCAGCCCTCCCCGGGGGCGTTATCCGCGCATCGGTTACCCGTGTACACCCGGATATAAATGTGCGCATGCATAAGCAAGAAGGCGCCTATCGACCGCCGCGCCGCGCCGCGCCGCGCTTCGGCCAGGTGGCCTCCGCAGGGGGGGAAAGGGGGGGGGCGTTGCGGCGAGCTAATGCTCAAGACGCCCCGCCCCACCCGCGCCCCTCGCCCCTACCTGCTCGCCTTACATTGGGCGCGCCAACTACACTATCGGTAGGGATGGCTCCGGGAGAGCATTACCAGTGGGGAGATTTTGCCACCTCGAACGGTAAGCACTATCGATCTTCTGCTCATGCGCAGTTCACGTTTGGCATCGCTTTAGTGTATCTGCACATGCGCAGAAGATAGATAGTGCTTCACGTTCGAGGGTGCAAAAACTCTCCGTTGTCTCCACAGTAGGGATGCAATATCGATGTCAATCTCGATGTTTTCAAAACATCGATGTATCTATGAAAATATCGATGTAATAAACATCGACGTATAGAAGCCGATGTTTTTTGAACATCGATGTTTTGTGCTCGATGTTTTTACGTTAACAACGTTTTGTTCGTGGATGAAAAATTCCCATTATCACAATTTTGTAAAAGTTAAAATTTGAAATAAAAACTGATATCACCACTGCCTGTTTTCGAAGTACACGAACTACCTTCATTGAAGATACTGTTATTCCTCGCCCGAGATGATCAAGATGCCCTGGTATTTCCTTCGTCATTCCTCATATTTCGCACATGAAGAGGCGTTTTTAACTGAATTTTAATTATAAAATAAGATACACGACCATTGTGAAATTAAATTTTGTTGCGCACGAATTTAATGTTAGAGTTTAACGAAAATACTTTAAAACGTTGATGGTCAAAAACTGATAGTTTTTTGTCAATCTATTTTCAACATCGATGCTAGGCAACATCAATATTTTGTTGTCAATATCGCATCACTATTCCACAGTCACACTGACTGGCAGATTCTTTAGTTCGAGACACAACGACGGTAGATTTTTCACAAAAGAAAGGTTTATTGATAAAATCAACCAGTCAGTACAATTCTAAAGGCGCTCTGCTCTGACCGGTAGTTTTCCGTCCACCAGAAATGTGTAGCGAAGAGTACAATAAGGTAATTTGGAAGTTAATTGAGACTTGGTGATAATATGTAAAGTGAAATTTACGACAGCCGTCATGAAATTTGATCCTGACCCCCTTATCTCTCGCCACCCCTCGAAATTTCCCACCAGGTCTCTTATAGCTATTTATCACGAACCTGAGATTCTTCGACAATTTAACATTTACTTCATATTCACTACAACGCCCACTTGTTGTTGGCTGGTATTACTTCAATACGGTTTAATTAAAAAGTATGCTCTGCGTCTGCTCCAACTTCGTTCTGTATGCGCCGATTTTGAATAAACTGGAAATTAGCTGAATAATTCAGAAGTCAGCCAGATTCGGACTTCAGGTGCAACACAATCATCAGCAAGATTACAAGAGTTCTGTACGTTTATTTACGTATCACAAGGAAATTCGAGTTTCTTCCTCAAAAAAGCATTCCTTCAAACAAATTTTAAAAAAAGTTTGTAGGTACTAATTTATTCGGATGTTTCAAACATATTTTCGCAAATTATTTGACTTCAATTAAATAAAAAATTACATTAGCTTTATTAAATGTGAAAATTATGAAAGTATCCTCATCGTTAATATAATCTCTTCAGATGTGGTTCTCCCATTTAACATGACGGAACATCTAATGGATGACTCAACAATAATTACATCATTCGTTAAATAGTAGCCATACTATTTTCCAACATTTCACTCAATTCACAAATTTTTAGTGGTGCCTACAGAACGACACAGACTATCTCGTCCTAGTCCATTTCCTTCTCCCATCAGTCTAGGCTTTTAATTTCAGTTTCGGCCCACTCTCTTCTCCGCCGCTGCATATTGGCGCCAAGGATATACTTTCACGATTCCTCAATTTTGTGAATGCCTAATAGTAGAATCAAAATGTTACTTGAAATAGATGCGAAATCGATTTTCCGCAGCATTAGTACGTATAGAGCAATCGATATTTACGTACATATTCGAGAAAGTAAAAATGCGAAAGCAAAGCTTTAAATTACACAATATTCAAAATCATCGAAATATTTTTTTTTTGCATTCACACACGATATTTTATCAGTTCAAATACACATTTGCTTTGAAATATTGGACAACTAATTCGGAATTGATAACATTTCATATTTCATATGGTGATTACCCGTCAATCCGATGCATCACGTCACGAGAAATAACGGCCACACCCTTCAAACAAAGTAGTTTTCGTATTTCAGCTCAACGATTTTCCAGCCGCACGGCCAAGTAATTCATAAATAATAAACGGGCCCACAACGTGAAATACAACAGCAGTTATTTTTAAGTTATTACGGCTTCCGCATCGGCAACAATCCATTCTGCAGTGGCGCAGCGTTGCGTAATGAATGCGGAATGATTTTCGCCACTGAGAGGCCCGCGGAGCGGCGTGAGAAACGGCAGACGCAAAAAGCGCCTTAATGAACGCGCCCAGCAGCTGCAGCAGCCTCTTGCGCAACGCATCGCGTGCTGCGCCGGGGCGATGCAGGCGCGGGCCTGCGACGGCCGCTTTTTACTTTCCCGTATACGTACGTATACACGGAGTGATATACGTAGTGTAGGGAAAGTTATGTAATGCTGCGCGAAAAAAATTGCCAATTTTCGGCGGAAAAAAAATTCATTGCCGGGCCGTGAAAACGAATAAGTGGATAAAACCACTTGCTAAATTAAGAAAAAAAATCCCCTAACACGTGGTGTAGCCAGAAACCCTCTTTTGTGGGTCCTTGATATCGAAAAACCAATTGAAAGGAAAACGTCCGTCTGTCCGTCTGAACACTGCTAGAGCCTAAACCATACGTACGATTTCTTCCAAAATGGATATTCCCCGGTCGATCTGGATTTAGTTTTTTTTATTATTTTAATTCTCCTTGATCGGCAGTTGTTGCCTTACAAAGGTTTTTAACAATTTTTACAATAATAGCTTTTACACGATTTTCGAAGGTCTTCCAAGGTGGGACCTCTTGTTAACTGCTTGTTACTTTAACACTGAGTATAAACAACAGTAAAGGTACAAAACAATGAATATTTACAGCAAAGAGTTTCTACTCAGTCTTAATGTGAGAAGAAATGGTCTGTAATAATAATTAGCCTATTATGATTGCAAATTATGGAGGATGAAGGAGATCTTCGCTATGACGAGTCTTATTCTGGGAAAAGGATTTGAAGTTTTGCCAAGCTTATATGTTGTTAGCGGGGCAGGAGGGTAAGGATACACAGAATCTTAAGGAACATTTGGAAATCCATTTCTTTAAGGGGTCAATAGAAAGTTAGTTTAGAATTTGAAGGAATAAAAATATCTCAACTAAAACCCCTTATCAACTTCAAAAGCTGTTTATCCCTAACAAATGCCATTACACTTTACAAAACAATAGTCAGACCCCCTAATGCTGTACGCATGCCCCATCTGGACCAACGCATCTACCTCCTACATCACTAAACTTCAAATTGTCCAAAATAGATTTCTCAGAATAGCAACACATGCCCCATGGTTCATTTCAAACGCCCAACTTCATAAAGAATTAAATATATCACCGATCATCAAACATATCGCCCACCTTTCCAACAATTTTTACTCCAACCTAAATACAATAAACCAAGTAGTCCACTACAACCTGGCCTCATTAAATGATCTCCCAATCAGAATTAAAAACAGATTTCCTTTCGAAGCCTCCTTACAAATTTTCTCCGTAAACTGTTCGAAGTAGGGGCTCTTGTAGTTTCCTACACCAAGAGTACTGTAGTTGTGTTAAGTGAAGTTTAGTTTAAGGTGAGACGGTAGGCCCTATCCCAACAATGTTAAAACAAGCAACTTTGTGACCCATTTTCTCAGAAACTACTGAATAAATTTTAATGAATTTTGCACTACTTATTAAGTGATATATGAAGAGATTACTGATCCTCAGTTAAGTTGTTATCTCTTTCCGGAAGCGATTTATAATTTTTTTTCCAAAAAAACGAATTTTTTCCTCAAAAAATGTGCCAAAAAAATCCTAACACATGGACTAGAGAAGTAATAATAACGATTGAGGATCCACATTGTTAGTATAACTTGGTTTATCATCAGTGAAAATTTCATGCAGATATCTTTAATAGTTTCGGAGATAATGGGGCAAACGTTTGAAAATTTTAACTTCTGAGAAAATGGCACTCAAAGTTTTCAGAGAAGCATATGATAGGAAAACTTAGAATATTTTTCACTAGAGAGTAACTACAGGCAGCTTACATCATAATAATAACAGGTTTCACTATCTTTTAGACCAGCCTGAGGTTTTCTTTTCTTCTTTCTTGCCTCCTTTGGCATTTGTTGATCATCATATTTTGCCCTTGCAATGCGTAATCTGTCAAGTTCTCTACAAATATCAGCATGGGTTTTCCCATGTGACACACGTAATATTTTCATAACTTCTCATACGGCACAATTTCTGTCATTATTTATTATAACAGCTTCAGACACTCCCTAATTGTAAGGTACTGATACCAACAAAAAGATATTTTGGTATTCTTGTACAAATTGTGTATTTGAATGCCTCACATTCTGTATTTTGCCGTGTAGCCATCTTCTGAGAAGTTATGTCTTCACTTAGTACTATTTTCAACTTTTATATTTACACTACGTTTTTTTCCTTTTAGACTCACTAGGAAGTTTCACATGCATTCGGACTCATATTATCATTATTTTCGTGCTGCAAAGGATTTGATCAGATATGCTGATTTTCTTTGAAAATGCGTTGTTTAAAGATTCCTTTACATTTCGACATTGTAGAACATATGGGACATTTATTTTAATTTTGTACCCTATAACACACCATAATTGATAATAAATTGAACTTTACTATGCAATAAACACATCAAGTCAGGCTTCTCTACATGCGGAAAAATTGTTAACTAAATAAATACATTCACAAAAATTAGACTATCACACAGACTGTTCTATCAGCACCTGCAGACAAAATTCCTTTACAAAAGTAAACAAAAACTAGCTTTCTGACAAAATTACAACCAGAAATATAAGAAGTTGTATGCGCGGAAGTACAGTAATTTTGCAGTCTGACAGCATTGTGACAGTCAGTGGAATCTTTAAAAATAAATTTCCTACACTTACAGACGGAATAAATCAATGAATTTGGTCTAGAAATGTTCATAAAAGAACATATTATTTAATTATGCAAAAAAAGAAAATTCCATTTTTTTTAAGAAATCGGCCTACCGTCTCACCTTAAGTTATAAATGTAAGCCATCAAAACACATGATGGAATAATGTATTACTGAACTGAGTACTATCATACAATAAATAAATTATTTAAAAATAAAAAAAAATTGAAGGCGCCTTAATGAACGCGCCTAGCCCGGCTGCAGTCTCTTGCGCAACGCATCGCGTGCTGCGCCGGCCGGGGCGATGCAGGCGCGGGCCTGCGACGGGTAGAAGGCCTCGGCGGGGAGCGGCGGGGTAATAACCAAAGCTGTAACCCCAATGGCTTTAATAATTACACCTTTGGAGAGCCACAAAATTAAACGTTTTAAAACGACCGTTAAATCCAGTTCCATTAAAAGGGCCGTCTGCAAGGACCCGAGAGGGGAAAAACTGCCTCCCCACGCCCCGCGCGAGGAAGGCCTGGTTGTCCTTGCACGCAGACGACGGCGACAACCGCGGTCGCCGCTGCGGCATCTCACCGGATTGATTGATTTATTGATTGTTAGTGATTCCGGGCTCGTCAACTAACGAGGTCAGTATTCCCGTAAGTGTAATGCATGTACTTTTGCTCGGCGGATGGCGGTAGTCTGCTTTTGTTCGGCGGGTGGCGAGATCCGGCGCCGACCTACTGTCGACTAGCCGGGTTTCACCAACCAGGTATCTCCTATCAGAGGGGCACCGCTCTAGTCGTAACAAGCTCTCTAAGCCCCCGACCGGTCTCCCGGCATGTGTGGTAGTGTAGTGCACGCTAGTGTATGTATAAGTAAGGGGTGAGGATAGAACAAGGACAAGGAAGAGAAAGGAAAGATCGCGCGCAGTCCGTGGCCCGTTTGTTAGGTTACTGCTCAGGCATTCGCCTGGTGTTGATCGGAGAAATCACAGAACACTACCGTTCAGAGAAGCCAGCCGTTAGAATTCTTCTCCAGACAGCGATTGAATACAATCTAGCCGATAAGCTAGTGTCGACAACCCTGTCACCGTCGGGACTCGAACCTACGACCACCCAGTCAGAGGGACTGCAGTGAAATCAGTTGATACCACCTCTCCCGGTGTCTGACTGGGGGGTTCTTAGGTTTGAGTCTCGCCGGTGGCGGAGTTTCAACTTTAGCTACATAGATGGAGTTGAATTCAGGCGCGCCGTCCTCAGGAGAATTGTAGCGGCCGGCTGCTCCGACCGGTAGTTTTCTGTGGTTCCCCCAAACAATAGCTCGCGAATGGTGGAGCAGTTCCTAAACCATCGGTTCACGCAACGCGTGCGACCTTTTTTTCATCTTTGACTCAGCCTCTCCCCTTACACATGCGTACACCCATTTACACTTACATGCACTACATTACCAGAGATGTCGAGAGACTAGAGCGCGGCCTGATGACGGTAGTTCAATTTGAAGCACAAATTACGCAAAAATACACTTTTTTCAAAAATTGTAGGTGGTCTTTTTAAAGAGATGATTTTTAGAACTCATTTTGATTGAGGCAAAAATCTCTCTCTTAAAATTCATAGAAGTAAAATGTTGAAATTTCGCAATTTTCGAGAATACAGAGAGCTCGGAGGTAATGAGACCAGCATTATTTTTTGCCTCCATTAACACACGAGAAGAAACTTTAAAGAATAAATTTGGAGCCGTTTATCAAAAAAAGCTGTTTAAACTTCATTAAAATTGCCTATTTTCACGCAAACTTAAGGGAAAAATACTCACATTTTAAAAAGCCTTATTTCAAGATCTGTCGTTAAAAACTGATTTCATTACACCCCGAATCTAACTGAACTTATTAAAAAAGTAGGAATTTCGCTGAAAATGAGACATGCGCCATTCTGTTAAGCTTCCTTTACACTATCCGAAAACAATGTTCAAACAAGTAATTGTAAGACATTTACGAGCAAATTTTGAAAATGTTGAGGCTTCATGTTAGTACCCCGAAAAATCAAAATATTCGCTCCAAATTCGTAAAGCCATGAGTTCGTTCAGATCGATCGAGGAATAGGGATGCTGTAGAAAATAGGCTGAAAGGCTGAGGTGCTAGCGATGACAGAAGAATATTCACTTAACAGTTTTGTTGTTATTTTTGTACTCTAAGCTGCGAAATTAGTTTACAGAGTTAATTTCAGCGATGTTACAAAAAATGTTCCTACTTTGTCGACTAGTGTAATTGAAAGATTCGATGCCCGAAGAAAAACACCGAAACAAAGAAAGCAGAAGATATTAAATAAAATGTTGAAGAGAACAACTCGTTCAGCGAAGTTGCCGGCACGTCTCGGCGACTGCAAGGAAAGAGGGAGCGCTGTGGCCCGAGAAGTGGTTGAAGACTTTTCTCAGAAGCAACTTCTCCAGCTCCCCGCCGAGCACTACACCACAACAGGGGTCGGGAGAGTTGATCTTTATTTCAATATCAACAGACGCGGAATGAAACCTCCCACTTGTCAGGTTCTTGAACGCGATCGGCAGTCGCAAGGACAGTTGAACAAGTTACCAGAAGGACGGGCGCTCAAATCAAACAAAAAAAAAAACTTCATTTTTTTTTATCTTTCTTCTCCTCCTTTTGTATTTTTTTCTCCCAACGGGGACGACTCATAAACTTTGTTTATCATCGAAACTTTTGATCAGCAAAGTTGGAGGGGACAGGCGGCGATCTCGGAATTTCCAGAAGCGCCTGCCTCCAACTTAAACGAGGAGGCGAGCGGCGCGGCGTGGGAGAGATCGGGGGCGAGGCGTCTGTGACGACGACGCCGCCGCCGCCGCCTCCGTCGCGCGCCTCCCGCACGCGCCCCGCCCCGCCCCCGCCGCTGACAAACGTAATCCTGGCGCTAATTCCGCTAACTAGCGCGCGGCGAAAGTCCCTGACGGAGGCGGCGACGGGGAACGTGCGTCGCGCGTGCAGCGCCCGTACGGCGGCGTCGCCCCGCCCCAGCACCAACACCACACAAATCACACGAATAAAGTTTACGCCACGGCTCGCTGCGGCGCGGACGTGGACCCGCCACAGCGGCCACACGATGGCCCTTCGGACCCATGTGGGAAGGGCGTGGAAACCAATGGTGAGGAGCGTGGAGGGCAAAGGGGTGGAAAGGGGAGGGGCATGGAGGGCAAAGGGGTGCAAAGGAGGCGTGGAGGGCAAAGGGGTGGAAAGGGGAGGAGCGTGGAGGGGAAAGGGAAGGAGCGTGGAGGGGAAAGGGGTGGAAAGGGGAGGGGCGAAGAGGGCAAAGGGGAGGAGGCTGGAGGGCAAAGGGAGGGAGCGTGGAGGGCAAAGGGGTGCGAAGGGGAGGGGCAAGGAGGGCAAAGGGGTGGAAAGGGGAGGAGCGTGGAGGGCAAAGGGGTGGAAAGGGGAGGGGCGTGGAGGGCAAAGGGGTGGAAAGGGGAGGAGCGTGGAGGGCAAAGGGGTGGAAAGGGGAGGGGCGTGGAGGGCAAAGGGGTGGAATTAGGGAGGAGCATGGAGGGGGAAGGGCTGGAGGAACGTTTGGGGCGGGAACGAGGTAGGGACCAACGAAGAGGCGGAGTGGGGGAGGTTCGGATTCCAAAGTAAACAATCGACATGTGACGGACTTTAATATTTTTGAAGAACTTAATATATTGCACAGATTCGTTATAAAACTTTTTGCTTCATCAAGAAAACAAGCTATCAATAGTTACGGGTTACATAGAATCGCCTGTCTCTTCTTTTGCCATGTCTCGCGTATAACCAACTATTCCCCCTTTCATAGCTCGCGTATACCTAACACGGGTGAAGTGCGGGGGCAGTGTCACATGCAGGGGCCGGAGTGTGCAGAGCAGAGATGCTACCTCGATGTCGATGTTTTCAAAACATCCATGTTTTTGTAGAAACGTAGATATTTTCAAAATCGATGATTTAACGCTGATGTTTTTTGAAACATCGATATTTTGTGATCGATGGTTTTTCTTTTCCGATGTTTTGTTTCCGAATGAAAAATTCACATGATCACAATACTATAAAAGTTAAATTATCAAATAGTAACTGATGGCAATACTGTTAGTTCATGTGTTGAAACCAAAGGTAGGCTGTTTGCACTACCTTCTTCTACGCACTCTTTTCTTCTACCTACCAAACTCTCTCGTCGGGCATTACCTCCAAGCCCTTGTATTTCCTTTTTCTGGTCAACAAATAGGCTATGGGCGTGGGGTCTGCCCCTTCTTCTCGTACTACGGCGAATTATAAACACGAACATTAAATTTTAATGCACACGAATTTAATGCGAGAAGTTACTAAACAATTCTACAAACATGGATGGTTTTTAGTCGATGTATTTTGAACTTGGATGTTTTGTTATCGCTGTCGCATCGCTGGTGCGGAGGCGCAACCGGCGCTGGGCAGCCGGCGCCGCTTCGAAGCTCCCACGAGCCCTCGCCAGCCATCACGGCCAATCGACTCTCCACCGCGAGACAACCAAGTTATTGCCAGTGGAAATATTCCCAAACGCCCGGCTGCGAGTTATCATCAATGCTCCAATTAAGGTAAAAGCAACAATTCTGGCCACAAATATGAACATTTTTGTGGTTTTAACTATACATTCTTCGACTAGTCGCCAACAACATCCGTAATATTAAGCTCCAATTGGCGATTAGTACACCTTATTCTGAATTAATCCTGTAATAAAAATGGCCAATTTACTATATTATTGAATTAATTTACTTCGAAATCCCGATTTTGATCCAGCAATGGCCACTTGAAAATAGAAAAATTTTGCCAATGGTCACAAAGACGATTCTCTAGTAGCCAATAGTTATTCTACACCGTGAACGATTTGAGAATCTTACGAACTAACACTGCCATATCATAATATTACTATACGAATGTTTTCAAATTATTCTATATCTTAATGTAATGGAAAATACATAAACTTCTTTCTACACCTCGCTACCAGAAGATATAAGCTCCATCTTCTACAAGTTTGAAAGAATTGCGAAGCCTCCTATTCTTATTTTTTTATTTTTCCTGCTTAAAGTGATCACTATTGGTGTCTTTACCGTATTTGTCGAAAATAGTTTCAACTATCCTAAATGTGTAAATTGGTTTCGTTTACTGTTCCTGACAAATAACACGATCTTACATCACAATGACAGTCACGAGAAGTGCCCATGTCACTGCTGTACGTATACGACGCATCATTATTTATCTCAGACTTTCATGCACAGCATATGTGCTGTCGACAATGAAGCGAATGAGTGAAGAAATTTATGAGTCTAAGCACTAACCAACGTCACCTACCACAAGATTGAGTCACAAGATCGCAGCCAATAATCAAAATGTATTGCCGCCATCGATTCAACAATTCACGCGCCTACAATTCTGACATGAAAATGAACGCCTCAAAATATTATTTTTCAAGCAATTTATCAGTTTTTTATCATTCTCATTAACGCAAACTGTAAAACTAAAACTACTTTGTTAAATGTACTTACACAAGAATATGATTTCCCATTCGCCACGTAGCTAGCTCGTGCCTTACCTGAAAAAAATAAAGCGGAAATTAGCATTCACAAAACAAAATATACACACATACAGCCATTACATTAAAATGTTTGCACCTAAGCCCATTTGAGAAGTAACACTCTAAAAGTGCATTTTAAAATTTTACTATTTCTAGTGAGCAAATAGAAGGCATTTGGATGGTTGTGACTACGATCATTTCTTAATAAGAGAACATGTCAGTTGCTCAAGAAGTAAATTATTGCTCTAGAAGTATTAATAGTTGCGAAGTGCATTGATCCAGACGATCAAAACATAAGACAGTAGAATGCTCACCATTAACACAAAATTCGCTCAAAATACAACTGTTTTCAGCCAAGTACATACACCGGTGCATAAACTGCAAAAAATGTTCCAATTTCTCGCTCACCCCTTCACAGTCGTGTAAACATTAAAATTATTGCTGTGAATATTACCAATTTTCGATGTTATTTTTACCGTTTGTTTTCGTGCGCTACGGCAGTGCATTTGTATTGGAACGTGTTGTTTGTTTGTTGTCTGTTTATTATTTTAATCGTGTCTTCGCCGAATGAGGGATGAACGGAAATTAACTGCACCAATCAGCTCCATGAATTACTTCCGGCCTCTCTTATTTATTATTTTTTGCTTGAGATGGTGCATGAATGTTCATGTTATCGGTTCCTGCTGCAAGTGATGGGATACACGGTATGACATCCCTTCATTGTACCACGTGCTTTAATTCTTTTCAGAAAATTATTGAAGTTCCCTTCTTTTAAATCGCTGAAAAAGTACCTGTTTTTTTTCTTCTTCGAATATACTGTAGTTGCTTCCATTTAACACGTGCAATCAAATCACAAGATCATGATTCTATGACATTACTTGCCAAACTTACTGTTTCAATACAACCTACTAATGAATCGATTAGAGTAAAGGGATAATAATAATAGTAATAGTAATAGTAATAGTAATAATAATAATAATAATAGCAAAGAAAAGTTGAACTAAGAAGACAGAAGAGGAGTAATTACGAAGAAAACATATATTCTACTTTGAATATTCTTACATGTAAATAATTTTACCAGAATGTTTATTCTGCCAAAGCCAAAGCCCGCACACTTATGGTTAACGCCGAAGTTCGTCAAATATATAATCTAACAATTTCTGCTAAAAAAAATGACATCAGCATGGGTTCTTACTCTCCTATACGTCACAAATGACATTTTCAATATTTGTGTGATTTTGCCAAGTCAACGCCTCAACTTATCAATCAAATTGTTAGTTTGCTTACTTATAAATACTATATCCTTATCTCACAATGCACAGTAATTAATGTCATGGAGAAGAGTTACGGGGGTTGTAGTGCACATTTCCAGTGCTATTGAGGAACCAGCCGAGATGATTACTCGTGGAGGGGACCCGCGAGTAGAAGGAAAGGCACAGACGGGGCCGAATCCGCCATCGGCAGCTCCGAAAGCGAAAAAATAGAGTATGATGTAACAGCAAGCGACATCCTATGGTCCGTACCGTAATTTTTACGGTCTGCAAATAAATTAAGAGTGTATTACGTTACCTAACCTTATTTTATATATTGTTTTATATTAGATTTATTGTTTTGGCTCTTTTATTATTATATGTAAAGTAGAACAACAACATTCTATTGCGAATAGATAAAAGGCAAAATACTACGACGAATTCCTCTGCCTCATATGCGCGGCTGGCTTGCATATAAACATTTTTACTCTTGGAACACCTTTTAAATCATCGTATTGTTTGTGTATGGTGTCCACGCAGTTTTCCCAGATCGTGCCAAAATTATGTAAACGGACCGCAAGTTTACTTTTCTTTCACAAACGTATGATAATTAAACCGTAATTGTTTCTACAAATGTTAAATAAACATTAATAGGTAAAATATAGTGCATTTTTTAAATAAAATAAAATTTGGAAACATTACGAAATTCACATTAACACTTTGACTGCCATGTGCATCATGTGATGCACAGTAGGTTTCTGTGCCTGGCCGCGTGCATCATATACGATCACGTCCAGAGCTGTGGATTTTTGCTTGTGAATCACATACAATCACAGCAACATTGAAATTAAGTGGGTGACTCATTCTGGTGGCCAAGTGTAAAAGATTTTTGTCTTTGGTTATTGGTTGGCACCCCTGAGTCGCCGGAAATAATTTTTTGAGCACCTACACCCAGGGCCTGGACACTTAATTGGAGGGTGGTCTTGGCCAGAATCAAAAGTTCACGAAATATCCCCTGGCAGTCAAAGTGTTAAACTTCATTGATGATATAGTGTTTTCTGGCGCGTCAGGTAATGTTCCGTGTCCACTAAGCCGGCCACAATAAAATCGAAACAATAAAAAAAAACAATCTAGCAATTTTTTGAATGTTTTTCTACTAGGCTAGTGGTTAATGAAACTTTAAATAGCGACTTTAAGAGTCTGCAGCATCTAAAAGTGGTGGAAGATTATAACTTTCGGTAATCAACATGTGGTGGGAAATCTCAACTAAGGAAGTCAGACGAGTGACATTTGCTCCTGATTGGTAGGCAACTCATGCTACACGAGTGTACACCGGACAGCATTCAGCCGCAGTGAAAGCGATTGCGTGCACCTGCAAAACACCAGAGCAGGACGAGTACGTGTACGCCTACATAACCGGAGAAAACGTCTGTGTAACATCACTAAAACGATTCCCCACCATATGTTCATTCGGTAACGGTGATATCTTCGTCCGTCCGCTCAATATGCCCTACAAGCGTGTAACACAGGGGGCGGATCCAGCCGATCATTTTGGAGGAGGCCATCATAGATTTTTGTTAAATATTAAACATTTGCTATAATATTGTATATTATTTAGGTAGTACACATGATACTATACGATATTAATTTTTAAATAATTACACAATTCTAACATAAATAAATACTTAATTCAACTTTGCCAAATAAAAGAAGGTAGTAAACGAAAGCTCTTGGCCATTTGGGGAGGGGGGGATGCATGGCCCCCATGTCCTCCCCCTCTGGAACCACCACTGGTGCAACATTTGAAGACCTTGAGGCAATACAATGCTACACCACATTTCTAATGAAATAGAGATATTAGTGTATTTCGACGCCGCACGGATGTATCGAGATTTTTTTTTTTTTAATATTCGCCCAAGGTGGCAGTGTAACACGTAAATGAATGTTCTTTATCCCAAAGCGTAGAATGCAATGTCTAAACCGTTACCTTATTTTTTCTCAAAACGAACGTGTTGTGGCATGGTATGTCATTGCCCCGAGGTTTCCGTTTATTGCGAGACGTCCTGCAGGCGTCCTCACCTGCAACAGCCGTCGCGGTCGAGGGCGTTGGAGCGTGAGGTATCGAACGGCGGCGCGGCGGGGCGGGGCATTCCCGCTGACGACTGACGGGGGTGGGGGAGGGGATGGGGGAGGGGGGGTGCCGCCCCGTGGGCGCGCTATAACGGCCCCAAGGCGCTCCATCGTCTTGCGCGGCGCGGCGAGACCCGGCTCTTCATACATCAGCGGCGCTGGCGCGCGCCCAACGCGGGACTAATTTCATGCTAATACTACAGTCTATTAGGCGCCCCGCACATCCACGCCCCGGGGGCCCGCCGCGGCCCCACCGCGCGCCGCGCCACGCAGCCCTCCTCATCGGCTTCGTACCAGGAGAAATAACCTCAACAACGACAGCGTGCCACTATCCCTCCCACATCCTTCTCCTCTCCTCTACACAGCAGACACACACTGCCACGCGGCAGCCGCGTTCTCCACACTCGCCACGCAGCCCTCATCGGCTTCTTGCGGCGATACCAGGAGAAATGCCCCCACGAACAACCACGTGCCATTGTCCCTCCCTCATCCTTGTTGTCTCCTCTCCTTTACACTCTCGCGGCCTCCGCATTCTCCGCACACGCCAGGCAGCCCTCGTCGGCTTCTTGCAGCGGCACCAGGAGAAATGCCCCAATGAACGACCGCTGGCCATTGCCCCTGCCTCATCCTTCTCCTCCCGTCTACACAGCAGACACACACTGCCACGCGGCAGCCGCGTTCTCCGCACTGGCCACGCGCCCTCATCGGTTTCTTGCACCGCTGGCGGATCCAGGGACGGGGCATGGGCCCTATGGCTCCCCCAACAGACCTACAGATTTCGTTTATCTTCCTTTATTTGGAAAAATTTAATTAAATATTTATGTTCCAATTATGTATCTGATTAAACAACAATATTGTATTGTATCAAATCTACAGTACATAAATAATATACAACATAATAATAAATATCTTTATTATGGAACAAAAATCTACGATAACCTCACCCATAATGATCGGCAGGACCCGTTCCTGTAACCAATTAGTGATGGGATATCGATAAGAAAACATCGATGTTACGAAAGAACAATATTCAAAATCAAAACATCGATGTCAATACATCGACCAAAATCCATCGATGATTTAAAGTTGGTTTAATAACTTAGATCATTACAACGATCAACAAACGTTAATTTCACAACGGCCGTGCTCATTAATTTATAATTGAAATTTATCTGAACACACAGTCTCTCCATGTGCGAAATACAGGAAATACCAGACCATCAGGATTATCTCGAGCAAGGGATAATCCTGATGGTCTGGTAATCCTGGCAGCCTGCTCGATGAACGCAGAACAAACCGCGTTCGTTTCGATCGAATACAAACAGATATGTTACCATCAGTTATTGTTTCTTATTTTAATTTTAACTTAATTTTAACAAAACTGTGATTACGGGCATCTTTCATCCACGAACAAAACATTAAAAATGAAAAAAAAATCTATGTTCAAAATGCATCGGTTTCAATACATTGATAATTTTATAGAAGCATAGACGATTTGAAAACATCGTTATGGATGTCGCATCCTTTGCACCAATACTAGGAGGAATACCCTAATGAACGACCGGTGGCTATTGTCCCTTGCTCATCCTTATCCTTTTCTCTCCACAACATACACATTTAAAAGCACCACGTCACCACACATGTCCGGAGACCAGTCAGAAGTCTACAACTTGCGCCAGCTGGCGTGGTAACCCACTGGCGGATATACCAGGAGGTGGAAAACCTCGCTAGCCGACTTGTTGGTTGGTACTGGACCTTAAGTTATGAAGATACACTGACACCGGCCTGTTATAACATGTACTCGACCCATACGACCGATCACCAAAATCCTCGACGCACACGCAAATATTTCGTACTCATTCTCTCTGAACAGTCGCAATCAAATTGTTAAATTGCGAAACGAAGCCATTGCGAGGCGGCAAACGACAAAGTGTGTGACCCGAAAGCTTGCAAAGTCGCCGCAAACATTTTGAACATTCTGCAGATGTAGGTGTCTTATGAGATTGCTTTCTTTTTTATCTTGCCTTCCATTCGACCGCCTCATCGTGGTCTTCTTCAAAACTGATATGCCCCACGAGAGGCAGAGATAAGGAGAGTGAATGGCAAGAAGACCCACAAATTCTATCTTACTGACACGAATGATGCACTGCTGGCGGAGTCACGTGCCTCTGCCGTTCCCGCAATATTCCTGTAGCATACGTATAAAAACCAGCTATAACATGTTCAAACCCGATGTTAACAAACAGACAAGTCCGATGGTGTAACGGTTAGCGTTTCGGACTGTTTTACCCAAGTTCGCGGGTTCTTACCCGATCGAAGCCATCTTTTAATGGCAAAAAAATTCCCCCGCACGCCTACCTTCGGAGGGGAAGTAAAGCCGGCTGTCCCATGTTGTAGATTTACCGTGTCTAAAATATCCTCAATCCTAAATGTAGCCTCTGAGCAAAATTCAAAACGCCTGTTTCATCGCCCGAGTGAAACCACCTTTCTCTACCAGAGGATAAAAGGAGCGTAGCGGACTTTGCATGGTCAGGCGGAAGAGCAGGTCTCATGGCCTGAGCCTCGCCACGGAAAATACGGCACCATTGAAATGAATCGACAAACCGACCTGAGAGTTGGAGAAAGCAGAAATGAGCAGACGACAGAACGGAGTCGAAAAAAAAGAGCGAGGCAGACAAGAGTCGTAGAAAGGTAATCCAGTACAATGTCTAATTTCACGACTCCCCAAGGCTTAGCGGCTACCTAGTGCATGTTATTTGCGTCTCCCGAAGATGAACCGGGCTTCGGACGCGATCGCAGTGCAATGGCGCCCTCGTAATTCGGCGAGGGAGCGAGCTCGGCGTGGAAGCCGTAGTTAAACTGATTAATGTAACTCCCTTTTATCGCTTAATCCGCTGCACAGCGGAGATTACGTTGACACGTTCGGTCCGCAACGAACACGTTCAAAAAGAACCAAATGAAACGCGCTTAGCCCGGAATGCGTATTTCCAGTAACGCTCATCCTATAATGCAAGTCTAATTGTTTCGTGATTTTTGTTCATTCGAGAAAAAATTCAATCATGAACTGATGAAAACAGCATTTCACACTTCGCGTGAACCAATTGCTTTACCGGGAAACTGGCGAGGTGCCCATTTCGAAGCTCAACGGCTGGTGAATTACACCAATCGCAAATACTTGTTTAAAATAGGTTTTCGTCACATTTCTGAATGAAGAGAAATCACACATAAATTGTCGGGTTACTCCACTGAGGAGTAATTATACTGTCCTGTATTTTCCTGTCTTTCGGATTTTACAAAGCAAAATTATTCTGACAAGGTTGAATATGTACACTTTAAAAGGCAACAACGTAAGATTTGAAGTCATAGATAAAAACTTACGACCGGATTTTCGGGTAACTCAATCTTTTCTTTTCTATCTTGAAATTGGATGAATCGTGAACAGAAATTTTAATCATGAAACGGACGTTATTTTACTACTTCCTTAATTTGGACGAAATTGCACGTTTTAGGGGTTACTGCACGGAGTTGTACGTTTTGGACCATGTAACCTGAAAATTGTCAATTTTGGGGTTTTACTGGACGAATTGCCTAGATTCTTAGTTTTATTGCATTAATGAATTATCAACTTGTTTTCATTTACTTGTTACATTTAAGAAAAAACATGATATAACCAAGCACTGCACTTATGTGTCTGTGAAACCCGAGTGCTGTTTAATATGTATCAATTTTGCTATTTGTTGCCCTATGAACTGAACGCCTATACCTTTCATGATGCCTACTGTCTATTGAAAATGTTTGATTCGTTGCAGCAGTATCGTGCAGCAGTTCGTGGTGTTACCACGAACTAAGTCCGCGGCCGTTGGCTGCGGCCGCTCAGCCAACGTTATGTTCGGGGTCTACCGTCCCAATCAGATCCGTTTTGTCAGTTTTCGCTGAACTTACCAACACGAGACTGCATGCGGAGTCACGTTTGACCTTACTTCCGGGCTTAGTGGCAAGCTGCACTGCGTTTCAAATTCATCGGAATTTCTCTTAACAACTGTTGGCCAGCGAGAAACGAGAAATAATTAACGCAGTTTCGCAGTTTTTGATCACTGTTTGCTGCCTGCACACCACGTACGATTGAAGCTCCGGACCCAGACAAGTCTCAATGTAGAACGAAGCTTTTCCTGTCTGAAATATATATCAGCTGATAGAAGATATAGTTGTTTTTCAGAAAATAATTTTTAAAGGTACATAATTGCAAATTATAATGAAAACAAGAACATTTCTCGTATAACTTAAATAGTTTTGATTTCTGAAGATATTTTTGTATTTACTTTTTGGTATCTTTGTGCTAATTTAATTTTGGGATGTGAATACATATTTGGGCCATCATAGATTTTTGTAAAATAATATACATTTGTTGTTATATCCTATAATATTTTTGTAATGTGTATTTGATACAATACAATATTATATTTTAAATAGTTACATAATTCTAACACAAATGAACATTTAAATCAATTTTGCCAAATAAAACTTTAAGGAAGGTAATAAACGGAAACTCTAGGTCTATTTGGGGAGGGCATTCCTCTTCCCCCCTGAATCCGCCACAGGCAAACACCCATAATTACCGAGGCAAGTTCCGCGTGTTGGAGCATAATTTCGCGAATATTATATTTACAATTTTATTATCCAGACTCCGGGCTTATGGAGACAGAAAGGAAACGAAATATCGCAGTAACAAAAGGGGAAATGTTACGCAAGAAGGACGTCTAAGAACATAGATTCCCACATTTTCCCAAACAATGGGAAATTGTATTCATCCGCGCTCGAGCAATGAAGTGACAAGAATCTAAATTGCGCCTTTCAAGGTTGCATAACGCGTCCAATTAGCAGCTATTCTCAGACAAACCGAGATTCATAAAGATTTGGGTCCTAATAAAGTAGATACTACGTCTTGAATACAGTGCGTTTCAGGAACTGGATCCGCCACAGGCACCAACGCCGAACGAACCGTTTGAGACCGAAACGCGCACCCGTCTGCAGGAAATAGGCCACAGTGAACGGAAAGTAGCACAAAGCGACCGACGCTGGCTGGGAGGGGGGAGGGGCGCCGAGCGAGACCTCCCATGGCCAGCGAGGCCAGCGCCCGCGAGGCATGTTCAGCCAGACAGACAAACACACGACGCGCGCGTCACTGGGCATATTCAACGGGGCGTGTTCAACGGAGCAAACACGAGCGAAATAGAGAAAAGCGTGTTTCGAACAAGCGCGGTTCATTTTCACAGCAACGCGGTGCGGTGTCGCCTTGAAGCATGGGCACATCTCAGCGTTCGCGGCCCCGGAGGGCAGCCCTTCCCCGCGGCCAGGGGCGCAGCGCAGGGGAAATTTGGGGAAATTTTGTCACCTGATGATGGAAACCATATGTTTCTGAAACGTTGCGGAAAAAATTTGTATATAAAGCTGATTAAATGATTTCTGTCTTATGAATGATGGACCAACTTATAATATATAATACGTAATATAGGCAGAAAAGAAAAATATTGAAATTTGAGGAAACTTATTCATTTCATATTTTGGGCGCACCTACTCTCTGAATCTGAATCAGTGAAATCGTCACTGATTCAATCAGTGAGAGCCGAAGTCACTGATATCTTCAGTCGAAATGAGTAGTTTCGCTGACAATCAGCGAATATGCGAACCTTTTCAAAATGACCACCAGCGTTTCACTGGCCGTCAGTGCCGCCCCACATCCCTCACTGATCGTTCAGTTGATCACGTGCTGCTGTTGTCACTGTTTCGCTGATTCAAACAGTGAAGTTTCACTGATTCAAAAAGTGGACCTGATTTTCACTGATTTGTTTAGTTCAATTCACTGATTGTCAGTGGCAGGGTTATAACTGACACTATCAGTGAATAGTCACTGTCAATCAGTAGTTTTTCACTGATTCAAACTGAGAGAGTACGATTCGGATCGATTGAAATGAGCACGGAATATTTATTTCATTACTTATTCTGTGACTTCTTTGAATGAATGTACGGAAGTGATTATGATACCACACCCATGTAATTATACAGGATGTCCGGGGAGGAAACATCGAGACTTCGAAAATAAGCTCTTAAGACAATTTTAAGAAAATTTTGTCCAATAAACTACATGCATATTCCCAATGGATGAGCCGGAATAAGCACTCAGAAGTTGATTTTAAAATATGTTTTCTATGCAAAAATGTGCATTGTAGAAGCGTAGAAACACTCCATAAATGTTTAAATTATTTATTATTTGCAAAAGAAATGAATATATTTGTTCAGAAAGCAAAATTAACCGAGAAATAAAAAAGCAGTCAAATTGTGTAAATTGGATGTTTTTTTTAATTTCTGGGCTAATTTTCCTTTGTGGCCAAATATATTCATTTCTTTTGTTAATAATAAACAATTTACATACTTCTGGAGTGTTTCTATGCGTCCGCAATGCACATTTTTGCCTAAAAAGCATATTTTCAAACAAACATTTGAGTGCCTTCAGCAGCTCAGCCATTTGAAATATCCCTGTAGTTTATTAGACAAAATATGCTTAAAATTGTCTTAAGAACTTATTGTCGAAGTTTCGCGTTTCCTCCCCGGACACCTGTATATACATGACATTTCATTTGCAATCTGTACAGCGCATAATAATGCAGATTGTTCTTACCGAAAAGTTCTTTAGAATTCCTGTATATTTTGCTGTTTTAATTTGAAATTCCTAACGGAGCTGCGAAATGTTTCTTGGTGACGGGCGGCTGACACCCTCCCTACGTCGCTGCTCATTGCACGACGCGGCCGCCAGTGAGGACGTGTTTGGGACGAAAGGAGTAGATATTCCACTTTCCAATAGTCCTGCGAGTGTAGTGCATGTTTCAACTAGGAAGTGAGGGCGTCCCCGGAATCGTGTCTGCCACTGACATACACTTTGCGGGATTTCCCGCCCCACGTATCTTCACCACAGGAGCAGCGCTCTGACCAGGATAAACTGTAAGCCCGCGACAGGTAATAGTATAGTACAGGAGTGTCCAACTCTCAAGGCGTTGAGGGCCATAACTAAAACATTTAATATACTTGCTTGTGGGCCATATTTTCATTATTGGGATGATTCTCACGGGACCTAGTATTGTTGATCTCGGTGGCAGTTTTCCCGGCTGCCTGCCAAGCATATTGCAGTGAAACACATTACGACGATTTCGAATGTCTGAATTTACCAGGAGAAAAATCCTTAAATCAAAACCTACTTTTACATCAAGGGAGGTGTTGACCCCGACACAGCGCGTGGGCTAGGCGTAATATTCTCGCCCGACATGGATGCAAGAGACTTTCGCGTTTCTCTAATAACATTTCGCGGGCCACAAAACAAGGCGCTCCGGGCTGCCAGTTGGTCAGCCCTGGTGTAGTACATGTCAGTGGAACGATGTGTGTTTCGTCCTGTTCTCGAATAGTTCACCATCTTTCGGAAACTGGGCAAAAAGACATTTTGCTCTACAGCAGACGCAAAGTGGAATCATTTGCTCTCTTCTCTCCCTGGACGGAGATATGAGAGCGAATGATAGGAAATCGGAGGATACGCTATATACAGAGATATTATAAGTGACGGGGACGTGAACGGTGGATGTGAAAAAGAGGAAGCGAAGTTCAGGAAGTAAAGGGAGAGAAATGTATGAGGCTGGGGGTGGTGTTTAAAAAAAATATTTAGTTTGCAAAGCTACGTTTCAATCTGCATCCGCTACATTCGGAAAAGTAAGCTGAATATATAAATGATAATCAAGATGTCGTAGCTAGGTCGTAGACCTTTAAACAATCGCAAACTCCACCTTCTACGGTACTTATAGGCCTCGTGGCTAGCTCTGGGTCAGCGTGCTCGCTTTCCACTACGCGGCCCCGGGTTCGATACCGGTTGAGGCAAGACTATAGTGTGCGTTTTCCTTGCAATGCTCCCGTATATGTTGATGTGTGACGATGAGAAAATTCACTTCTTAGGTTGAGAAGACCGGAATACGGTGTCGGAGTGTCTGCGTGCTAACCACACATATCCCCTTACCCCATTGCCGCGAGGCAGGGACGTCGTCGGTAGGCCTGAGCCCGTTCACGAACCGTCGCGCTAAGTACATGCATATACACATTCATATATACAGTTCTCCTACGTGCATGTTCTTCAAACAATTTAATCAAATATCTAATTCGCGCAAGTTAATAAATAGCTTTTACAAAAAAAGAGTAAACGAAAAAGCGTCGCGCCAAGTACATACATACAGTACTTATACGTGCATGTTCTTCAAACAATTAAAAAAAATATCTAATTCGTGGAAGTTAATAAATAGCCCATACAAAAAAAGGTATACGAAAGAGCGTAAGCAGAGAAGGATTATCTGAGAGGAAGAGGGGTGGGGAGGGGAGGGGAGGGGCTCCGGCGCAGCCCCCACCTCCCACGCAGCGCCATGCATATTCATTTGGCGGCGGCGCTGGCGGCGACGCGGCGCGCGGTGGCGCGGGATAACGCCTCCCCGCCCCGCCCCGCGCTCCGCCCGCGCTCCGCCCCCCGCGCCGCGCGGGGGACGCGCCCTCGCGCCGGCCGCAGATAACCGAAAGAGAACAACTGTTGCCACACGGCGCTCGTCCCGGCAGGCGCTGATAGCGACGTCCCATTCGCCCCCGCCTCCACGAGAATCACAACGGCGCAGGGCTCTCAACGGTACGGCGGCCATGGGCTTTCTTGAACGAATACCAGGCGAATGCCGGACCCGGACCCTAACAAACGGGCCACGGACGCGGTGATATTTGTGTTGCGCGTTGATAGTTGCGGTACAGTTGATATTTTTGTAAAATCACTCAAGTAAATCATCAGAATCATCAAAAAATATAAAGCGAAACAAATAGTAGCTATAAGAAGCTATAATAAAAAATCTATAAGACAACAAATATATGAACAAACAAGCTGTAAGAAGAGCTATAAGAAACTATAAGAAAAAAAAGTAGCTACAAAAAGCACTAGCTGAACTCAAGATTATCACATGCATTGTAGTTATTCTGTTAGTTTCATTCTGTTCGTTAGTAGCTTTAAGAAAATATATAGGCAATTTTCCCTTTACACGCATTTAACTACCACACGTATTGGGAATCCAGTCTGGAGCACGACCCGGAGTCAGCGCCCCGTTTGGGGGCTTATCTGAAGGGAGTAACCCCGAAAGCTTTAGTGTAGGTCGGGGCCAGATATCACATTCCACCTCTGATGATGAACACCGCTACCTTCAGGCTACAACACGCGCCGTCCTCCCGGCACTAACGAGCAAAGAAGTTGCCGCCCGGAAACACACACTCCGTCCACGGGCTCCCCATTGCACCCTCGCGCCAGGCAGGAGGTGCTCTCAAACACGTCCCAGAATGCACAAAATGACCACCACCACCTGGGGGTCCATACAATTTTGAAGAGGACTCATAATGATCGGGGAGTCCATAGGGAGGGGGTGAAAGCCGATTATGCACTGATCGATATAATTAAAATCAACATAAATGCTTATGATAAACAATGAAGTTGGTAATTAATTATTAACTGACTTCAAAATACAAACCAATACTGAAAAATTCAAATTCACTACACTTTTAGAATTTCACATTCTTCACATCAATGAAAATCGAAGATCTGTGATTTTGTTTCTGAAAATGTGTTTATCTTAGTAAAATAAAAAATTATAGCAAAACAATAGTTAAATCTAATAGACACGTTTTACAAAGCTGTTGTTCGTGTTTACGAATGATTATTTATGTAAACATTATTTTATAAACTGTATATCAGAGACAAAAATGTAAGGCAGTGGACGAAACCATTTTTTAAAAAGAACAATATTTTTTAAAGAGAAAAGGTCGGTAATACTTGCTTTAGATATGGAATGCCACATCGAGTACATTCTGAGAAATTAGAAAATTTAGTAGGATTCGTGCCACAGAGTACACAATAGATGTATTCGTAATACAAGGTCATTTGTTTGCGTCAGCTTCACAATACTTACACAAAAGTTATAATCAATAAGACGAGTAGGTTAGGTAGATCATCATTTATCATTATTCCTAATGCATTAAAATGTTGGAGAGCACCGTCTAGAGCCGAGCCCTTAAAGGAAAGTTACCCGGGGCCGTTTATTAGAAACAGGATAGATACGACGCAAAAGAATACATATACATAGAAAACAATACGCCCAGAATACTTACGACGCAAATACGTTACATCGTTTGAGATTAACGGCGTTATGACACCAAAATTGCAATTACGTTCTCTTTCTTCTGATTCTAAATATAATCTTCAATCTTGGAAAAGATTCGAAACGATTCGCAACATAAAGTACGAGACCATGAGTGCAATTTAGATATGAAGAAAGATACCGTCCTGCATTCTCGTTATTACTTAGTATGTACACAATAAAGCTATTGCATAATTCATATTGCAAATAACTTATTTGCTTCGATTATTCTGAAGTAGATATTTCACTCTGTAGTACAAAATAATATCAGAAAACACACAATACAACGTGGTTACTACATACCGCATTTACAATTGCAATTGCTTCAAGTCGGTCGCAAGGTGAACAAATTCTTATTCAATGTGACAGTTGCCCCTGATTAGAAGGCTCCCAGATCAGACTCCGTCACAAAGACATTGTGCACCTGCATAAACCCAAATGCTAGATGCGTTCTCCAGCAAATCAAAGGAAAGTTTTATCATATTTCTCGTTTATTGCAAAAAGTGATATTTCATCACCCTACATATCCTTAAACTTCATAACATCTTTCTGATATACCGTAGACTCAGGTTTCTGAGATACCACGCGCGATCTCTCCTTCCCATTCCTTGTCCTATATTCAACCCTTACACACTCTTACACTTTCGTGTACTACAATTCCACACATGTCGAGAGATTTTAGTTTGTCTCGGCTGGGGCGGTGCTCCGCTGGTGGGAGGTAAATGGTTGGGGAAAATCCCCGCAAGTGGACGTAGGTGACGGCGCCGGATCTCGCCATTCAGCAGGGGAAGATCACCACCACCTCCCGCGATGAAAATATGCACTACACTTAAGGAATATTGGCAGTCGACGCACCCAAAACCACTAATCAATCAATCAGAATACTACCCATCAAAAAGGTCAACCGCTAGTTTTCCGCCAGACAGCAGCTGAATTCGACTTCGCTATGTAGCTATGATCCGATTAAAGTAAGTTGGTGATTGACAGATGTGCATCGGAAGCCTCTTGATTCATAGAATATGCGTCTGTGATTAGGTTACTTTAACAAGTATTTATTTTAACTGCTAATTTTCATGTCCCGGGAACACATGCTTAGTGGAACGCAATGTCAACGACGCTCTTTTCCAATCGCAACGACGTTCCTTTCCAATTTTTACGTGGCGAGACTCAGGCCACGAGGCCCGCTCTTCCGTCTGACCACGCAAATTCCGCTACGCTCCTTTCACCAACTACCGGAGAAAGAAGGTACTATCCCGGGCGACGAAACAGGCGATTTGAATTTAGCTCAGAGGCTTCATTCAGGCTTGAGGATCTTTTAGATGCAAGTAAATCTACTAACATGGGACAGCCGGCTTTACTTTGCGAACGAAGAACTTTTTCGCCCTTTAAAATCCACGGTTTCGATCGGGTTTGATCCCTCGAACTTGGGTATAACAGTCTGATACGCTAACCACTACACCGCCCACGCCGACTAAATCGTCGAGGGTCTAACCCTAGGACCCCCCGGCCAACGTCACTGCAGAGGGGGTAATGCTGTCTCCGAGCTCAACCCGCCGGTCGCCTCGTTCGCCTCGCTGGCGTCGGCTCCTCGCAAGGGAAGTGCTTCGTTCGGAGGCCGGCGCTGGGCCGGCGCTGCCCTTCCCAGAATCGCCCGCCCCGAGCGACGATTTAGCGTCACCGTAATGCAACTGGTGCAGCAAGAACCCGTGCCCTCGACCCCGCCCCGCTCCGCTCCGCCCCGCCGGCGATCGATGCTGCGGCAGAACCATGATTCACAGGTTTCGGATAATCACCTGCCGCATTACTTCGCCTACTATCCGTAATCAATTCCCGTCGGGAGCTCTCGCCTCGCAGAAAGGGTATCGCCTATTGAGCAATTGAGCTTCCCGAGAATGTACATTAAGGGGATGACTGGAGCCACAGTCGATTCTAAAATATTATTACAATCCTTTGTCAAGTAATGTGGTTTCTTTGCTATTACACAACAAAAAGTACGTTGACGCTCCATCTTATAAGGACTCGTTCGTATTACAAATGCATTATAATCGTTACTAAGACCAGCTTAATAATGTCATCGTTGAGAATGCATCATTCATACATATTGTCGTGATAACCACAATAGATAGAACGTCAAAAAATCATTTTGTTTTGTTTATTACACCACTGTGATCAATCTAGAGAACTGCAGAAGCTGCAATAGGGGTCGAAAGACGACAGACTAATGCAAAACCGAATATCATGATTTTACATTTGTGAAAGCGACTGTTAAGGAGAGGAAGAGAACGTTTTTCGTTCCTCATGAAAACTTCGGTAGATTTGATGTAAGACGATACACTATACAGCCTCTTCAGATAGGCATCTTTGCTCTTCTTGTGGTTGAGCCCAAAGTGTAAGTTTGCCACACAAATTCATCTTCACATTCTTTTCAAACTTTTTTTTGTATTACTCTTCTTTGAAAGAAATAAACAAATGAACGGTCAGCAACATCAATAAAAGAAACGTTTAGAAACATTTTGGGTGCGACATATCAATGAAACGTAAAGCCGAAACCGCCGGGGTCTTGTGGACGTCGGTCGGAAGGCGAGCAGGGAGATGCGAGGGGCAGAAAGGAGTGATTCGCATAACTTCTTTCTATTCCAGAACGTCGAGCGTCCGCGGCCCGGATCAAGGCGCTGCTCCCGGAAGATAAGGGAGGGATGGGGAAGTCTCGGACTGCCAGCAAGAGCGATGGAGGGCGAAGTGAGCCAGGGGGAGAGGTGAAGTTCCAATGGGGGAAGGATGCGGGAGGGCAGTAGTCACAAAGAAAAGACTAAACGTGGGCAAAAGAAAACAAAGGAGGGTGAGATGCGGGAAGTGGACAAGGGGAGGTAAAGGGTGGGAGGATGCGGAAGGTACGAAGAACGGAGGAATGCAAAAGAAGGCTAAGAAAGTGTCGGAAGGGGAGGGTGGGTAAGAAGGGCCGAGAGCACAACAGGGGACCACCCGAACTAAAGCTCGGGCGGCTTGGACCCCTTTCCTGTCTCCTCACTGTCTCCACCTTTAGGCTATTGACGTGTGTATCGCCAGAAACAGAGCAACCTGACGGTAGGTATCAGTTCCCCACCGTACGTCTTTATGTGGATTCCAGATCATCCCGAAGGATCTCCTTCACCCAACCCCACCCTAAGGTCGACGCGCCAAACTGGTGGGTAACCAGGAGCTTAGTCGCCTATTCACTACCTCCGCCTTGGAGCTAATGACGAGAGTGCCGCCTTGAAACTACGGAAGCCAAAGAAGTGTGGACGAAGGTGAGTGAAAGGAAGACGAAAAGGGCGTGTAGGAGAGTTGGAGTGGGGGGAGGGCGACGGCGCGCGCCGCCAGAAACCCATCAGCGGAAAGAGCCGCGCGGCGCAAAAAGCAGTCAAAAGTTCCCAGGGCATAACGACGCCCCGCGCGGCCGGCGCCGGCTCTTTCTCCCTTTCGCGGCTCGTCTTAATAAACGCGCGCCAAACTTTGGCACATCTTGTTTTCTTCATTACGAGTTGGGAGCGGTCGCCGCGGGCGATGACGGCCAGTGTGGAGAGGCAACGCGGACGGACGACGCGGCAAGGGCCGACGCTTGGCCGGGTGGGGAGGGGCGGCGCTTGGGTGGGGCGTGGTGGGGCGGAGTGGGCCGGGTGGGGGAGGGTGGGGGCAGGATGGGGTGGTTGGAGGCGGGTGGGGGCGGACGGGGGCGAGTGGACGAGTGGGGACGGGTCGAGGCGGCTCGAGGCGGGTCGGGGCGGAGCGGGGTGGGTGGGGACGGGGCGGGATGAGTCGGGGCGGGTCGGGGGGGTCGGGGCAGCGAGGGGCGGCGCGGTGGGGCGGCGCGGGGTGGGGCGGCGCGGGGTGGGGCGGCGCGGGGTGGGGCGGCGCGGGGTGGGGCGACGCGGGGCGGCGCGGGGCGGCGCGGGGCGGCGCGGGGTAGCACAAGACGGCTGGCACGGGGCGGGGCGGAGTGGGCAGGTGCGGGTGATACGGGGCAGTGTGGAGCGGGGCGGGATGGGGCGGAGCGGGGTGGGGCGGGGCGGCGACCGCGGGAAGAAGTCGCGTGAAACGCGTGGAGAGGCGCCCAACCAGCGAAAGTTAAGAAGTCCAACAGAGATCGCAGCGGACGGATATAAATGGCGCCCGAGGACAGAAGTGCGCGGCGCCTGGGGACGCGTCCACGAAGAACAACCGTCTGTATTTGCGCGTTCAACTTAGACAGAAAGGAAATATATACGAAACAGAAGGAGGAATGGCATTCTTGAGCGATTACAACTAAATGATTTATATGCAATTTGTTGAAATACCCGAAACCAAAAGAAAAAAAATTAGGAAATGAATGTGAAACACGAAAATGTGTACACGTAATTTAATAAAAATTGTTTTACATGCCATTGTTACAGGACAAAACGATTAGTGGAATTAGATCAAAATGCCAGTAGAATAAACAAAATCGTACAAAGAACTGTTTAACTTCAGTGTCAAATGATTTTGTTTCCCGGTGCGTCAACTGGTACGGCTACTGGTCCCGTGAATGTAGTGCATGTTACACCCCAGGAGGTGGCGGTGTTCCTCTCCTGCTGGAAGGTGGGAGAGCGTAGGCGCCGACCTACACGTTGGCTTGCAGGGAATCCCCGTGTCCCTGTACCCACACTAGCGAAGCACTGGCCCAGCTCGGTCATACTCAGTTTCCGACATGTGCGAGAGGGTAATGCTTGAAAGGGTAAGGATTGTTTGGATTCAAAAGGACAGGAGGAGACACGGGCGAGGAAAAAAATTCCCTTGTTGTCCGTAGCCCATTTTGGTATGGTTCTGTTCCAAGAATCGAATTGTATTGTATTGTCTACAGATAGAGAGCGATTTTTATAAGAGAGGTCCGTTTTGACATCTAGTGCTGGTAACATAACTGAAGGTTCTATGTTCGTTGTGTCCTTGAGCCTATTAGACCCTCCTCCCTCCATTCGGTCATTTGCTCTTGGCGAACTTGCAAATGGCTTCCTTTTGTGATGTCTTCGTCCGACGAAAATGTAGTGCTCCCCGATAAATATTTGAAAATAGGAATTGCAGTGCTATGTGCTCTTCTGTAAAAGTTATTTTTTTTATAAACATAATGTTGAATTTTCTTTTTCTGTGATAAGTAAATGTTTATTTTAAAACAGAGTCTTGGACTGAGATGTACTAATGCACGTGTTTCCTGCTGCTGTGCGGTAAGGTGGTGAGCTGTGATCGAGAGCGTTCAGTGATTCCGTGCTATGCGTTTTATCAATGTATGTTTTTATATAATTACACGGTTGTGAAGCATGAGAAGCCATGATGTCTTAATGGGAGCCATAAACAAGCATAAACACTTTACGAAGAGGCGTGGCTCAATAAAAAGTATCCGCCATGTCGCGGCGGTTACTTCTCTGAATTACTAGTGATGTTCACTTTTTTAGCGGTGATATTACTTTCACTTGTTTAGCGAACTGTCATTTCGGCTCATTCTTAGACCGATTCTTCTATACCACGGAAAAGTATAGATCGGAGCAAGCGGTCCATAAAATGTTCCTGCAGACTTTATTGCAAAAGTGTATCAAAACGACAATGTGGGCAACTATTTTGGAAGCTGCACGCGCTGGGTGGCCTGTAGGGGAGAACGGCCGCTTCTGGCGGCGTATTAATGGATCAGCTGAGCAGGAAAAGATAGAATCAATGAAAATGAAAATAGCATCGCAATTTCGAAAGAGGCTCGGGAGAGCAGACGCGATGGCAGAGCGACAAGAACAAATGACGACGGCGCCGCTCATGGAGCGGAGACGCGGAAGCGAGAGGCTGCCTGCCAATCAGATGAGAACCCGCGACACAACACAAGACAAGACGCCGCAGGGAACCACTCCGGAGGATCAAAAGAAGCCAGTTCATTAAAATCAGTTCCACTAGGTGTGCCTGTACTTGACTAGGCTCGCGCTCCCCGCCCTTGCCCGTGTCCCTCGCCCATGTCACGCGCCCCTAACTCTGTTCCCATAAACCCACGTCACTCACCCCTCCCCTCGCGCCCCAGGCGCCTAGCCTTGCCTCACGTCTCTCACCCCACGCCCCTCCCCCTTGCCTGTCGTCGCACGTCCCGCACCGAAAGCCCCCCGCGAGAAGGCCGAGGGGCGAGCGGCGTAGGCTATGAGGTGAGGAGCGAGGGAAGAGGGGCGCAGAGCGGGGGAGAGGGACGAGGGGCGTAGGCTCTGAGATGAGGGGCAAGGGACGGGCGGCGAGGGGCGAAGAGCGGCGGGTAGGGGGATAGGGGCAATGGATGTGGGCCTTGAGGCGAAGACCAGTGTAGAGGGGCGAGAAGCGGGGGCGGAGGGGAGAAAGGCGTAGGCCTGTGAGGTGAGGAGCAAGAGGCGAGAGGAGGGGAGCGAGGGTCGTGGACCGAGGGTTGGGCCAACGGCGAAGGGTGAGGGACGTAGGGCTTGGGGCGAGGGCCTGTGGCGAGGGGCGTGGAGCGAAGGACGAGGGGCGAGGGGCACGTGAGTTTGGGAGCGGGCGGGAGGGGCGGAGCGGCGGCCGCCTTTGCACGTCCACATGCTGTAAAATCTCGGCGTGGGCGGCACGAGAGCGCCATCAGCATTCCCCGGTGGCCGGCGCCGCCGCCGCCGCCGTCCCCGTCGCCGCCCGGTTGCTTATACGCTGTATAAAACATGCGCCGTGTTTATGGCGCCATGATCGGCAGCGGCGGCTCATGAAAGTTTCACGGGCGGGGCGCGTCGCCGGCCATCGCCCGCCCTCCGCCGCCCTCATCACGGGACCGCCCCGCCCCCTCGCCCCTCCGCAAATGACAATAGGCCGCAACACCCCACGGAGGCGCCCCGGTGTAATGTATAATGCCTACGCAACACGCACTTAAGCCGGAATGGCCACGTGTATCCCGTCGTATTAACTACGTCGTCTTCGAAATCATCAATAATAATGCGGCCACTCAGAACAAGCTATTTCAATTACGCCGAAAAAGACATTTCCCGAAACTATTTTACGAATGCAACTACAATTTCTACTTTCTCGTAGACTGCTTATTAAGCACTGACATTTATATAATGCTGCACAACGAAGTGCCAGTTTTTGAAAAGAAAAACGATTTTGGTCCGTGATAACGAAATAGCGCGTTTTTCGTCCTATTGTATTATTCAACTATTCATATTATTCAACAAATTAATGGTAAATTGTTTATTTCGAACCTCTCGCGCTTCTTTGTTTTTCAAAGAGTCGGTTGATGTGTCAGTAGGATATGTGTTGCAATATTAGAAAATTACGCAACCGTTACTCGACATAAAAGAAAGTAGTTGTAGTATCACAAGTTTGAAAGACAAATGAGCTAGTTTACGCCACGCAACATCTACTCGACGGCGATTTTATGTTGCTCTTTCATCTTCCTAAAAGATGTGATTGAGTAGGCTTCCGCGGCAGGAGTTACAACATCTACACTATCCGGGACAACTGATGTTTCAGCCAACATATTGTGGCCTTCAGAGCGTGAGGTGGGTGACGTGGCCAAAACGTCAGCCAACATGACAAGAGACGCGGCTCGTTCTGGATAGCCCAGATCAGTGGTCGCCAAACTTATAAAGCTTGTGACAACCATACCGTTTTCAATTCTACTGTGAGCTACCAAGAAACCAAGACAGATTTTTTTTACAAATCCTAACATTTTTTATTTTCTGTAAACACATTATTCAAGATAAACAAATTTTAATAAAACTGAATACAGGAAAATAAATAGAAATTGAATTGCACATTACAAAAAACTGAAATAAAGTCAGTGAAAATTTATAAATGAGTAAATAGTTGTAATGAAAGTAATTCATCACACGTGTTAATGAGAAGGATGGCACTTTGTTTTGCCATTAACACGTTTTTTATGTTGGGAGAGTATATTATGACTGCCATTCGAATACACTAGATCAAATGTTCATCAGCGAGTCTGTAGCTGTACTTGATTTTGCTCAGCAGAACAAGTCACGTTTAGCCAACCTTGAGCATGACCGTGATCAAACGAAAATTGCCCTGCAAGCTACTAGTAGCTCTTGATTGACGGTTAGGCAATCACGGGCCTAGAAAATACATAATTCTTAAAACATTTTAAAATAAAAAATAAATATGATATGCGAAAGAATACACTCATAGAGATAAATATCACTAAAATAAAGAAAAAGAAGAAATAATTCAAAAAATACTACAACAATCATGAATCTGCACATTGTAACACACTAGATTCTTCTCTTACGTAGTATTTCACAAAATTCGTTGTGACAAAGCGCGTTCGCCCTCCCACGAAGCGAGCTGTCATCAGCACAAAAGGCGCGGGCTGATGCCCGGAGGGCTAGCCACGTCTCCCACACACAAAATGATAGAGACAATAAAGAAGGGCAAGATGGCGTCGCGTCTTGGCAGACTTCTTGCGCGCCCGTCGAATGAGGCGGCGGCGGCCACCGGCGTCTCCGGACGTCCATAAATAATGCCCGCGGGCGCGGAAGACGGTGGCGGGCGAAGGGGGAGGGGCGGGGCAGAGGAGGGAGAGAAGGAGAGGAACGGGGCGGGGCGGGCAAGCCGGAGCCGGTCGGGATGGGCCCGGGCGAGGTCGGGCAGGGTCGGGCGGGGTCGGGGACGAGCGGGGGCGGGCGGGGGCGGGCGTGATGGGGCTTGGGCGGGGCAGGACAGGGCGGGGCAGGACAGGGCGGGGCGGGGCGGAGCAGGACCAGGCGGGGACGGGCATGGCGGAGTGGGGCAGGACAGAGCGGGACCAGGCGGGGTCGGGCTGAGAAAGGGCGGGGTCGGGCGGGGCTGGGCGGGGCTGGGCGGGGCCGGGCGGGGCGGGGCCGGGCGGGGCAGGGCAGGGCGGGGCCGGGCGGGGGCGGGGCTGGGCGGGGCCGGGCGGGGCGGGAGCAGGCGGGGCCGTGAGGGGTGGGGCCGTGCGGGGCGGGGCCGGACGGGGCAGGGCCGGGCAGAACGCTTTGGCGGGCGGGGTGAAGGGGCGGGGCTGGGGGCGGAGAGGAGGCGTAGGGGGGTGGGGGTGGAGCGTGGCCCAGCCCGCGCGGCATAAATCACCCCTCGCAGCTGTTTGTTCCCGGCAGCGCGTACGCCGCCCCGGCGACGCGACGGGCGCGCGAGTCCTTCCGGGAGAAATTAAGGCGGATCGCAACGCACGCACCTCACCCGCTCTGCTCGCGCATTCGGGCAACCACACACTTCATTCCGCAAACACCCTTCAACACAACACATGATACACTTTTAAACAAGGCATTTTTATATTACAAAAGTGTTAGGAATGATTTTTTTCACGATCGAGGTTTTTTGTTTTAGAAGTCTAAGTCTATCAATCATTTCGCTAACGAAAAATATTTTTTTAAAGGCTCGTATAAAATATGATTACTTCGAAGCCGTTTTTCTTTCATCTCTACCCTTCATAGTTGTCAGAACAAAGCATCTTCTATGCTTCTGTGCGAAAATTGTTATTTATGATACGAGTGGTAAAACAGGCATTTTATTTTCGAAGTAGGAAATCCTACGAGCAAAAATAAATTCACTTTTCCCACATGTGTCAATATTATTAGTTTTAGCCAGCCTTTCTGACTTACATTTGATTTTCATCCAAGTACACAAGCCACTTAATTGTGGAATAACGTTAACGTCCGTCGCAGCTGTTGCGATCCGACATATTGTTCTCTTTGTTGCAGTTACGGTGTTTTGTTTGAAAATTTGGGCGTAGCTCCAGTGCTACAAATTGAACTTTAGCACTGCTCTGCATCCCCTGAAAGAAACCACTTGTAATAGGAGTTGTTGTGGTGCTTCTAAGATATTTTAAAGAAAATAGTAACTTCAAGCACCTGCAGCGAGACGCTGCCTCTGATTTGTACACGACCAAAATAAGGAGAAAAGCACTGGGCGGTGTCACAGCAGCACGCCAGAACTGGCATGACGTGTGCGAGCACTGTGGGAGGGGAGGAGGAAAATCGCGGAGGAGAATGGGGAATAGAGAAGAGAAGATAAATGGATTTTGGTGGAATCCGGAAGAGATGCTGAGTTTAGGCAGCATCATAATGCAGCATCATTAGTCAACATTTTTCACACTTTATTCAAAATTGTTTACATGGAAAATCCCGTTTAGTTACCTACATTTAATACTACCACTTGGTACAACTGGCCGTTTCAACGCTCTAAATGCAATAAACGAAACTACTTAAGTTGATGCTCTCTCTAACAACGGGTACACCTTTAATTTTATTATTTTAATTTTGTGACAATTTGTTTTATATTCAACGCCACTAAGGTCTACATAAAAACACGTGTAAAGTGGCACTCCTCGGAAAGTAACCTGAAGAAATAGTCATTTCTTGTTTCACTTACGTGTTTTTCTCAATAGGTCAACGATAGAAGAGAGATAATGTGATGATGAATCTGATGCTTAAGTGAATCCATGAAGGGCGTGGGTATAGAATATTCAGTTCTAAATTTTAAAAAAAAATTTGATTAGTATTCTTTAAAATGTTTATTTTGCGAAATTGAATCCGACATTTTGTTTTTTGAAATTGTAACTCGTAGTCGTAATCCGCAACCTCAGAAACGCATGAGAAGTAAGTTTTATAGAAATTAAAAATAGTTTTTAAATATTCTGCGCAGCTTTTCGAGACTTGCATGTGAGGCGCGCCCCGTCTTGCGACCTCAGTATTTCTCCCACCCGTGTGCTTGATTGATTATTTTCCGATTCCGGCCATATCTACAATAATGGTTATTAGTCCCATCAGTGCAGTCCCGGTTTCAACGCTAGACGTGCCGGTATGTCTCCTGCGCTAAAACGTGGGTTGCGGAACTGAAAAACAAGACGGCAGCAAGTGTTCCCCCTCTCCAGGTATCTCACCCAACGCGACCATGCACCAGCGCGGACAAGCTCTACAATCTCCAACGATCTCCCGGTGTAGTGCAGTACATGAAACTGTGTGTTCACGTGTTTGCAAGGGGGAACGGCAGGTTAAGAAGGGATGGAAATGCCCCGTTTGTTATACTTCCATTTATTTAGAGCTGCCCCTGACGTAAATCAACTGTTACGGTGTCATCCAATCCGGAGCTCGTACGTCATTACAGTGACGTCACTATGACGACGTTCAACCTTTCGATTGGATGCCACCGTAACAGCTGATTAACGTCAGGAGCAGCTCTAAATAAATCCAAGTACAAGGTTCTGCACCGGCTTCGCCTGGTGTTGATGGGAAAAAGCAGGATGTGCTAACGCGGAGTTGAGTTCTGTTCTGCTTCTCACATGCACGATAGCTGTAGTAGATAATCTGTAGATAGCTTCTGAATACATCCATAAGTACTGGATGTACTAGAACCGAAATAAAAGTGCTCTTAAGAAAGAAATGAATTTCTTAAGGAGAGTTATCTGGTGGTCGGCTGGCCCACGCTTGGCGTTGCTGGCGATTGCGACGCTACACTCAGTTCACGTTACAATTTGCGAGTCGTTCTGCAGGCGGACGCCGTACGCCTCACGGCCTACAACGCCACGCCGCCAGTCCTCACTGGTTCTCGACTCGGGGAACTTCCACTCCGACAAAGACTCGTCCTCGGCAGCGGGCACCCCGTGCCTACCAATTTCCTTTGTGCGTCTCATGGCGTCTTTGCTGCTCCAGTGATCGTCCCCCCACACCACCTGCTTTCAGCGAGGACGCCCGCTCAACTTGTGGTTATCTGCAGGCGCTCCGCGGCAGCCTGCCTATCCAGTATCTCGATACAGAGATTAACGCCTGTGAAAGACCTCTCGCTTGGCAGCCTCGCCACGTGGCATTCAGGAGTTCAGGAGAAATGATAACAACTGTGGACACTAATAAGGGCATTACCACTGGTTTTGGACAGATTATTTGTTCTGAACAGACATACAGTAATGCTTAAGAAAACCGCATCACCTTGCTCACAGTTGTAATCTTCAATATAATCCTGAAAATACACCATTTGACTTGCGAAAATCGAGTGAGTTACGAAGGTAAAGGAATCAGAAACATAATATAAACTACAAAAAATATATGATTGTCTATGTTTTAGAGCATTGCATTGGGCAAATACAGAAGGCCCATTTGCTTTAGGCGATGCAGTTTCTTTGAGCACTGCTGTAGATCGAACTCTCTTCTGGCGAGTGGATTTAAAACGCCTGAATCGGCGACGCAAGGAAAGCGTCGTCGTTCCCTCTGCATCCAGGGTCTCTCATCTGCCTGGTGCTGCCACCTGCATCAAGGCGCAGCGCGGTGCAGCGCCACGCAATGCAACGCAATGCAACGCGGTGATTTGTCGGCCGCTGGGGAGGGGATTGGAGAGGCCCGACTCGCAGTGAATAGTGCGGCGAGGGGGGGAGGGGCAGGGCGGGGTGGGGAGGGGGAAGAGGAGAGGGGGCGGGAGCCGCAACCGCCGGATGAGACGCCTCCGCCGGCGTCGTTAGCCGGCTTCATTAGCAGGGAGGCCCCGGCGCGATGCGCCCGCCGCGCCGGTCGGGCGCGCTCTCCAAACTCCTGCGGGGGCGTGGAGCGGCGTGGGGCGGGGCGCTCAATGCGGACGGATGCGGTCGCGTCATGCCGCCGGGGGTTGAGCTCACTTGACTCCGCACAGAGCGCTTCCAATGGCGCGGGGGCGGCCCCACGCGCCCCGCCCCCCGCCCCCGCCCCGCCCCGCGCCCCCGCACGCAGACGTAATTAGCGGCCCGTTAGCCGCCCCGCGCGTCGCGTCGCGCCTCACCACACAAAGGACCCGCGCCCAAATATATTCCGCGGAACGAGCTTCAAAAGCCGCAGGCGCGCGCGGACGCGGGACGCGGGACGTCGGGAGGCGGAGGGCGGGGAGGGCGTGGTAGACGGAGGGCGGACAGTGTGCCGCCGCGCCGGGTGGGAAGAAGGCGGAGGCCATCGGAGGGCAGTGGTGCGGCAGGGGGAGCAGGCCCCGGCAGGGCCCAAGGAGGGCGAGTGAAACAGGTGGCCAGGGAGAGCGCCCACCGGGCCCCAACACGCGTCGCCAGCGCTCGCTCGCTCCCTTTCGCACCTCCCTGCGCGTGCGACAGCAATTACGACCCGTCACCGCACGCCTCCCCTATGAGTCCTCCGCGGAAAGATTAAATCACGTGCTACAGCAGCACCTACTTCTCCGCATCATTTGTAAGGCTTCCGTAAGTTTATAATACTATTTGAACCCTCAAAAATTAAATCACATCAAAGGGGTTGGTGCTTCCTCGCATTACTTGTAACGCTTACACCCATTATTATAATGGATTACCATATGATATCGGCCACCACCACCGAATTTAAGTTTACGCAATATTTTATTACTACCTCAAGCCTCAAATATTAAATCACAACAAAACAGCTGCTGCTAGCGCAACACCTACTTCCCCGCATTATTTGTAAAGCTTACGTAATTTTATAATACTCTTTGAACCCTCAAAATTGTTTTCCAACACAACAACATTTAATCAGGTTGAGATTCGAACTCAGGTACTTATCTTTAGAGAGTAGTAACCACTGCAATCGCATGAGTCAGCATAACAACCTTTCCAACGATTAAAAAAAGGAAACTTGCACATATGCAATTTTCGAAAGTTAAGAGATCTAAATGAAAATGCACGAGTTCGAGTAAGGAAATACGAACAATTTTGCAGACTTGAGAAAATATTTTAATATTTAATCTCTTAAATGAATTAAGAATTTTTAAAAGTAGTCACTATGTCAATTAAAGCTATGCATAAACAACTCATACTTTCAAAATAATTTTCACGAACTTATTTAATGGCGTAGTTTTGAAGAATAGATTTGAAGAAAAAAAATAACTTCAATATTTCCATTGAAGGAAGACGCCAGCACAATTAATTTTATTTCAACTTTCCAAAATTCCGATAGTGCAATGAAAATCGGACCTTCACACCTCCGAAAGGCAACTTTGAGAAAAAAAGAAATTAACAAAAAGTTTCAGGCACAAAACTTTCAAAACAATTTTGAAAAAAAATCGACAATGTCATTTGACATGGATTGACATCCATGACATGGATGTGCATTTGCAATAGCTTCAATAATGGCATGACATAATTATGTGAAGTAACGTTGATATCACTCCACATAATTATTTGCCATATTATTAAAGCTATTGGAAATGCACTATATATAGAAATCTCTCCTCCTCTTAGTGATATGAAATGCATAATTTGGATATTGTATTGAATACTGCACAAGGAGATAGAGACAAATCTTCCTCTATCGATAAGTACATTCAATATATTGCCTTAGCGTGTTCTCATATGTGAACAAATAAGGATACCACATTTACCCAAATAAAAGTATCACTAAATTAGAACTAATTTAAGAAGTACACAAAAATCGTTCAAAGATTTAAAACTGAAGAAAAATTGAACTGAAGAAACTGGCATTAATAATGAATGTGCACGATAAATTCGAAAAGAATCTGAACTTTTCAATTCTCAAATCTAAAGAGCATCATGTAAAAAACTCACCAAAATCAAAATATGTTTCATTATCTCCGATACCGCATAACTACATCTCACTCCTCCCGAATACATTATTCTGAGCTCAAAAACGTCTAATCTGAAAGAGTACTGCGTCACACATCTATCCCTCCATCCGTCCGTCCTCTCAAAATCTAGTACTACACAATTGCGTATCTCCTCACTACCTAAACCAATCTTAAACATCACTAGAACAGTACCTTAAATCAATGATAGACTTTTATCCTAAGGTGTGTGTGATGTTACAGTTCAAAAGAACCTTGAACGCAGATTTGACACCCGAAAATGTAGGTCAGATGAGATGATTTCAATAATTTTTCTTCTCATACTACGCACTTTCATAGAATAAGGTGTAAAGAGGAAACGTAACAATAAAATTGAACTGAGGCCACAGGCATACTAAGGCCTTGCGAGGAGGCTGCAAGCAGAATCCTCCGCCCTGAACAGCGTTTTGAATTCCGCCGACCACAGGACCACGCGGGCTCATTATACGGAAGCAGCAGCTGAGAAATAGCCCCAATCGATGCGACCTCCGGCCCCGGAAGCCGCCGGGAACCGGATGCGCGCGCTCTATCGTGTCGGTAGTAAATAAAAATAGGAGTAAAGGAATAAAATCCGAATAAGACATTATGGCCGCTCTTCCCGCCGCGGCGCGTCCTCGGATCTGCAATTCATAAGCGAAAGGGGGACGGTGAGGGGGGGGGGAGCGAGGGCGGTTGGTTTATTGTGGTGGCGCGACGCGCGGGCGGCGGCCGCGCAGGGGGGGCGGGGCGGCAGGGCGGGGCGAGGGCGGGGTCGGGACGGCGGCCGGGCGAGGCGGGCGGCGCGGGGGAGACGCGAGGGCGGGGCGGGGGCGGGGGCAGGGCGGGGGCCGGGCGAGGCGGGCGGCGTGGGGGCGGGGCGAGGCAGGGGGCGGGGCGGGTGCCGGGCGGTGGCGCGGCAGGGCCGGGCGGGGCGGGGGCCGGGCGGGGGCCGGGCGGGGGCGAGGCGGGGGCCGGGCGGGGCGGGGGCCGGGCGGGGGCCGGGCGGGGGCCGGGCGGGGGCCGGGCGGGGGCCGGGCGGGGGCCGGGCGCGGCGGCCGGGCGGTGCAGCGGGGATGTTTTATTCATGCCTCTGTTTCACGGGCCGCGCTGTGCCGCGCGGTGGGGAGGCGGAAACGTCGGCGGCGGCGGCGGCGGCGGTGGCGCCTTAACTAACAGCCCGGTGGCGCCGTATGGCATTCGGTCACCTGGGAGCAACGCTCGGCCCCTCCCCCTCGCGCTGTCGCCGTTTGTCCCGGCGCGAGGGAGGAGGCGGGCCGGAATCTATGTGTGCGGCCGAGCGCCCGCCAGAAAACAATAATAAAAGGTCGGAAGGGTTCGCTCTGCGGCGGAACATACGGCGGGGTGCACGAGCGAGGACGCGTGGTTCGCGGGCGTCGGGGCGGGATGATGCGGGGGCGGGGCGGGGTGGGGCAGGGATGTCATCGACGCCTCGGGCGCTCGCAGAGAGATGCGAGGGAGAATGGGTTACAAGGGGTACGACGTACACACAAGCATCGACTGCCGCTGCGACTTTTACCGGGAAAAAACCCTAGGGTTAGAGTCCTGAAGGTTGCCACACTAACTAGATAGTTTTCGATACCACTTCTCTTTATAGGTCGACTTCGTTGCTGTCTCGAGAATTCTGGTGGTTGTCTGCTCTAATCAGTAGTGTTATGCGCATCCTCCAATAAGTACCAGACGAATGTCAGAGCCGCATCGTAACAAACGGTTCACAGACCCCGCGGAATATTCCCTTTCTCATCCTTGTCCTCCTCCTCTCCTCTTATACATACACACACACAGACACACACAAGCACATTTACTATCACATGCTGACATATTTTAGGAAATCAGCCCTCCCTGCTCGCAGCTGCGGCGTTGTGCCGCTGGGGAGAGACTTGGATGGGGAAGCCTCTCAAGCAGGCGATGCATAGGTCAAGTGGGAGAAAACACAACCGTCTTCAGAACATAACACATACTACACTTACGGAACTAATGCACACGTGCCCTGCAATACTACACAACCAATCCATCCCCCTTCGGGGCGCCGCCCGCGCTGCCGCGATCGCCCGCCGCGACGGTGGCGCGCCGAGCGGCGGCCGGCGCCTTACGCCTCCCGGCTCATTAGCGGCTGCGTAATGAAGGGGCCCGCAGGGCGCGTTATTTAAGGGACGCGCGCCCGCAGAGGCGTTGGCCCCGCCCCTCGCTGCGACGCCCCGTCCCCGGTGGCTCTCCGACCCGCGCCGCCCACGCGCCAAAATACGCGGCGAAAATAACTTTTTTGTTGGGTACCTCTCGCGCGCGGGAGGGGCCGGGAGGGGCGGGGAAGCCATAGTTAACGTCGTGCGGCGGCTAATCCATTAGCTTCCGCAGTAGCAACAGCAGCGGAGGCAAGATGGCGGAAACTTTTGACGCGTTGTTGTGGCAGGCTTCCCATTCATGTGCAAACGCCCCCACGAGTCCGCGCTTGCGGCAAAAGAATGTGCTCTGTACGCGCCGGGTCCGTAGCGTCGAAATTATCGAAATTGCCACGACTAGCCGAGCCCGTGGGTTTGATTTCCACCCTGAGTATGACACGCCTTGGCTTGCCAACTCAGAGTCGGCGGGGGGGGGGGGGGGGGTGTTCAAACCACCGCGGTTTTTTTCTACTAAACGTACGCGTACGCAAACGTCACGTGGATGCTGCACTGTCGACGATCTGCGACGTGCCCGCCATCTGTCCGTTACCGTTCCTCTCTACAGGCCCATTCAAACGCAAACATTAACATACGCATAGCGAGCGCATAGACGTAAACTTTAAGTGAAAGACTGAAGTATTCACAATGTGCAACATAAACATTCGCAAAATAAGATTTTATCTTGTCTGGGGGACATTCTATTGTACTATTTGTTGGATGTTAGAATCGATTTCGAGATATCGACTAAGTCCATGGCCTACTGGTTCGATTTATATAATATTCTAATGTCAATAAAATTGGAAACTAAATGATACTACTATGAATACAACTAACTAAACAGTATTTTGATAACTACAACAAAACTAAATTGTAAAAAGATCGTACGTTACAAAACAAAGCAGAATACCGTCGAAAATTAACCACGCAATTTGGACATCCAGTCTTTTGTTCGATGTATCAACTTCGATCCTATTTCGATACTAGATTTTGAATTACCGCACTGTGATTGGTTCATTTCTTATTTCTTACCTAAACAGAAGCGCAGAAGCTTACAGCTTGCAAGCTTTTAAGTTAACGTCTTACGTGTTATGCTTATGCGAACGCATTGTGAATGAGTCCGCTTATGGACGTCGCGCTAACTTTTACGTTAACGCCATGCTTATGTTTATGCTTGCATTGTGAATGGGCCTTTAAAAGGTTCCAATAGTCGACATGAGCCTCAAAGGGTCGTGAACAATGATGATCCTAAAGGCTGCTCCACAATAGCTCGCGAACGGGAATGGCGACGCTAGATACGTGAACTTCACAATAAACGAAACGGAAAGAGAAATCGTTATATTCCCATCCCTTATTTACGAATAATAAATACTTCAAATACAGAATATTAAACAGAAAAAACAAAATAATAAGAATGAAAAAAGTAAAAACCTATGGCGTCAAAGACATGGAAAGCTGTGATAAGTGCTCCAGTATTAAAATCGCTAATATATACGTACTGTTAGGGCAGAAGCCATGAATTTAGTACATACTTTCGTTATACTCTTCTTTCATATACTCGTTTTGAATTTACTACATATTTTTTCTTGTACTTGTTTTACTTCATTATTTAATTTCTGATTATTTTGGAATTTTATTTTTAATACTTTCATTCTAAACAATATCAACAACATTTGTTTGCATTTTCAAACATAATTACATTAACTGTTCGTTCACACCTGATAATGTGTAAAACTATTACGTGAAATGTCAAGTTCCAGCATTATATGAAAAAAAAACAAACAGTTCTGTGAAAACTTGTACTAAAAATAACATTGTCTAAAAAGAGTGTTAAATTGTCAATTTATTTTATTTTAATAATTTCGTTCTTCCGAACAATGCAATTGACACAACTGTTCAGTTGGAGAGCTGTCCCATTAATGTTCATGTAAAGAACAAGAAAACACACGTTTTAAAAAACATGAATTCCAGGGAGCAACGCATTCAGCAGGTGAAGGAGAGGGGGGGGCTCCATACAAAACAAATGCAACGCAACCGCCCCTCCCCTCCACCCACCAAATGCTCCAAACGGGTGCTTTTCCATTGGGTCACACATGGTCCAAATTGTGGTCACGGGCTAGTTCAGGCAGAGAAACGTGCTTCCAAATTTCAGACTACATTCTAAACTCTTTTGTAAGTAAACAATAATTTAATAACCTAACAAGAATTATAAAGACTGTTTCAGATTAGATGTTCCAAACGCTGTGGGAATGTAGGGCGGTCGCTATTTGCACATTAATACTGGTGGGAAATTTCATGTTACGAAGTTACACATGTGATTGATTGACAGGCAACTCATCTTGAACTATAATGTTCGGTTCGGCTGTAACACGAAATCTCTTTGCTTCAGGCCCTACTGTGACTGCTGACAGTTGGAGAGTTGCCTACCAATCAACAGCGCGTGCAAATGCCAACAAATCATTGGCAAAGAGAACAAGACAAAACCACCGCTCGGAGCAGCTGGCCCCAATAATTATTTTCCAGGCGGCGGCGGCTGGATTCGAACTAGTAGGTAGCGTTCGACAACCACCACCGTCGCGATTCGACCGCTAGGACCATCCAGTCAAAGACGAAGCAGCCCCTCTAATCGGGAGGTCTTAGATTCGAGTCCCAACGCAGGATTTTCGGCACTAGCTTGTCAGCTAGGTCGAATTCAGTCGCTGTCTGGAGGGGAATTCTAGCGGCCGGCTGCTCTGATCGGTAGCTTTCCGTGGTTTCTCCGATCAACACCAGGACAATGCCGTAGCAGTACCCTAACAAACGGGCCACGGACCGCGCGCGATCTGTCCTTTCTTTTTATTGTCCTACCCTCACCCCTTACAACACACTCACATGCACCACACTACTACACGTGCCGGGATATCGGTGGGGGGCTAAGAGCTTGTCCCGGCTGGGGCGGTGCCCAGCTAGTGGGAGATACTTGATTGGGGAAAACCCGGCAGCCGACGGTAGAATCTCACCATCCAGTGGGGAAAGACGACCTCCACCTCCCGAGCAAAAGCATGCACTACACTTAGAGTTGGTGGTTGACGCGTCCGGAATCACTAATAATCAATCACGAAGGAGCAGCAATTCAAGGAGTCTTCGTAGTCGGTGAAAGAGAAGAGGGAAGCAGAACATTCAAGCAACCGAACTCCTTGCAGATGTGAAGAGAAGGCAACACGACGTGTGAGTGCGGAGAGCAGCGGGGACTTCGGCGAAGGAAAGGAGCTATGCTCTGATTAAAATAAGTTGGTGATTGACAGTTGCGAACGGAAGGGAGCGACGTTGACAGTTTGCGTGCCACTGAGCATGTGCTTCCGGGACACGAAAGTAAACACTTGAAATAAATACTTATTAAAGTAACCAAATCATACACTCACACTGTATGAAGCCTCAGCTTCAGGAGCACAACTGTCAATCACCAAATTATTTTAATCGGACCATAGTGGGGCGGGCAGTGGGCGGAGCGGAGGGCGAGCCAATGAGCGAATGGTCGGGGGTGGCCCTACCCCACGCTCCGTCAACGAATGCTCGCACACGAGAGGCTGGGCCATCATCCCAAGGCAGAACAGGACCACAAATCGAGTGCGCAGATGGAACTGCAAGTGCACTAGCAAAAACATTAACTACATTTTTTTACCATCTTTAATTTGTCTATGACACAACATATCATTTAATCGTATAGTTCTCAATAAAAAAATAATACTAATTCACGAAAACTCCTTCCTGAACCATTAAATAATGATGAAGCACATTGGTGCTAAATAACTAATTTTGACCTAATATAAAATGTAACATTAATTCCGGCTATTGACTATTTCTAACATCTTAGCAACTCTAATAATGATTTGAAGTTTTTTTTAAATTTAAAGCTGTTTTCATGCACTTCTTTGAGTACCAGTCAGTTTCGTTTTTGTAAACCAGGTATACTGGGGTCTGGATGACGTATCACAAAACTATTGATTTTTTAGCACTTGACTTGATGATAAATGATGTTTATTGTTTCCTCCCTTCGGTCGGATTCAAGATACCAGCGTTGGTGATTAATTGAGACAGGAGTTTACTCACAACGTGCGATAGCTTCACGAACATTTTTTACTGTCAAGTTTTAGTCTTCTCGATACAATATACACAGAAAATATTGTAGTGAGTAGAAAATATTGATTTTTTTATAATAACCTATGCACGGAATAATCCTCAAGCTTTTTTAGAAATAAAGTAAAAAATCAGGCAAACTATTACCGAATTTGACAGAAAATCGCACGGTTTTCAACATTTATCACGAAACACACGAAAGCGTTTTCATTTTATACCTGACAATATCATAATTTATAATTCTTTTGTCTGTGTTTTTGATAAATAAATTATTTTGTCTGTGCCTTAAATATCATTACCTACCAGAGAAAACAATATCTTACAATGGAAAAACAGGAATCACGAACTGGATACTTCAAGAAAACAAGATTGCCCTGATTGTCGGACATTTCTACAGATAATTTATTGGGTTTTACATTGTTACCTTTTACCGTATTTCAATATCCAACGCTGGACAGTGTGCAAATTGAGGAATAAATACAGATGTTCATTTAATCGACATTTGAGACATAAGTTGACCAAACAACCACTAAAAAAACACACTTAGATATTAGCACAATGACTTATTTAGCTTACAATATAATACATTCTGTACGCCTTAATCCATTTGACTCAGGGACCAGGGCCTTCCAACTCCCATATAACGGGGTGGAGACCATTATAGTTGCGCACCTTCTTACAGAAACTAAAACACGAACTGCTGCCAACGACATTTCAAACGTGTGTGGCTGCTGCGTAGGTTTTCATTAAGCTCTAGCAGGCGCGTAATGCTACAAAAGATAGCGTCGATGTTTGCGCTTTCTTCAGCTGTTTCTTGTATGAATATATTATGAATAATTGAACATTTAGAAGAGACTTTTCGTATTTCTCACAATTTAGCCAATTTTTATGTGCGGTCGTTGGCGAACCTAGCCTGCAGCTGTACCCGGCGACACTAGCGCCTCCTATAGTAGCATCCTCCAGCTATGTCTCCGGTTTTGATGGAGGGTTGCAAGGCCCTGGCAGGGACTTCTGTAAGTAAAACAAAACCAACCCAAGTATAGATATTCCAATGTTGCAAGTGTTTCAAAGCTATCTCGGGCGACAAGAGTCGTAAAATGCAGAAGTGTAAAATTCGCCCAAACATTTTCCAAGATAAAATCCCAAAGGGAAAAAATCCAATAAACATTTCTGAAATCCCGAGCACAGTGGAACGCCATTTGAGAAACGCCGCTGCTTTGCATACAGCGAAAGTAAAATTAAATGCGCACTGCTGTTTACTGAAGGCTGAGAGATCGAGACGGTCACTTGTTTAATTAAAATGCAAATGAGTTCGTATGTAGGTCAGCGTTCTATTCCACCTCAAAAGAGAATCGAAAACTCTGCCCTAACAGAGAAATAGACACAGCCGCTGACTGTTCTGTCTGCGATCATTGGATGGACAACTTTCGATAATAACTTCGTTATTTCGCTCATGTGCCTCCTGGCAAATTATAGATCTATTACTTTGCAAGGTAATTTCCTACCGCAATAGGCCCTGTCACCTCTTTTCTATGCTATACTAATTCATAATTTCAAACACTTTTCTTTATTACATTCGTATTACTAGGATTACTACTTATAACTAGGATCCGGAATCAAAGGTTTTAATCTATTTTATTTCTAATTTTGCAATCTAATTTATTTATATTTTCTAATAACCGTTTAAATAATTTTGAAAGAAATGTGTGAATTCTATGAATCCTAAAAACGGCGAAAATGAGGCATTACCTTAAAGAGGATAATTGGTGAATCTCTAAAAGAAGTTTGCATAAACAACCATCACTTTATTTGGATTGATCGTAATATTACGATGATATGACGTAGATTTAGGTGACTTTCCTACCACTACTACAAAAAACTTGTGAAATACGTGTCTTCTAATCGTAGAGATGAGAAACTTGTTTCAAGAAAGGAAGTACCAAGAACGCAAACGAGATGAAAGGAGGAACTGTAGGTGATGGTTCTCGTCAAAATCCTTGAAAATCCAACACACTCACGGTGAAAGAAATACATGCAGTTCTTGTAAGTGAAGAAATATCTGGAAAATTTCTTGGGACCGAGATCAGTAGTATCTTATAAGTGTGCACCAGTGTCTACGTTGCGTTCAGAAAATCTTTCTCATCACAAGAGTGCGTAGATGATCACACAGGTAGTCATAGATTTGTAATCCCCACAAAAGCAGACAGAGAGCAGAGATGATGCCACGAGAAGAAAGAAGGCCAATTATTCTGTACTTCGACGTGCACCTTTACTACAACGCCTAGGGTTTCCCCTCAGCTTCCAGATGTCTGAGCATTTCCTGGCGCTACACGGCGTAATACTGGAGCTCGTTAGGAGAAACAAGTCACGAAGCAGAAAATTCAATAATTTCATTAGATCAATCAGATATTTTCGTGCCCCGCTTAGCGAACTACATCTAAATACATAAATAATCTTACAGAATTATTTCAAAATTACTGTTCCATAAAAATAGTCTCCAGAGAAAAATACTGAAGCCTCCTTCGAATTCAATTAAAAAATGACATAAAAACAAATTAACGCAAGCTTTTGAAACTCTCGCTAATGAACAATTTGAATTCACGTGCGAAAAAACAAGAAGACAAAACGCGATCAACGAACTGGAAAAAATAGTTAATGACAAACGTTTTAAATACGTTCACAGCGTTCCATGAACTCTCTTTATCGACATGTATGCTCTTTGTGCCTGACATTGTTGCTCTTGTTGCCAACTACTTGAGAAGCTGGAACGCAACATTAAAATGCGATCCTTTTACGATGAGCTATAAAACCTCTCTTCTCAACACGAACACCGGTCAAGGCTTTTATGTGTTTGGTGTATTTATATACAGCATTAAATAGCAGAAACGGTCAATCAACTCCGCATAATGTTTTCGAAAGGTCTCTCTGAAGTCTTGAGTCAGGTTTTAGAAGAAACGTAAAGAAAAATCTCCATGCCGTCGTCTGTCATTTTTCTTGAACAGGCTTATTAAGGGCCCTGTGAACGTTTGATTCATTCTGTCACTTGTCACGCATTAGGCACTTGTCTGTTGAAACCCAAATAATGTCGATTAAACAGCATTTTGCTTCGTTTGAATGTATTATACATTCTTTAATCGTTTATCATACACGTTTACTATTTAAGTAAAATACAAAAGATGGCATGGCGTACAGGTATTATAAGAAAGGCGCAAAGGAATGGTATTAAAATTATCTGTAAAAATTATCTCAGAACAAAAATCATTAAAATGAGTAGTGTACGTGATTGCAAACGTAGAAAAAATCTATGTTCATTCAATACTAGACATCTCGAAATAACATGAATTTTTCATGCTGCACAAACGCGCAGAACAGCGACTCCCATCAGGTATTACAATGTACGAGTACGTAGAAGCTAGTAGTCTTCAAAAAATCCTATGTCCGTAGAAAACTCGTGAAATATGGATGGCGAGACCGATGAACTGACCTCTTGTTCCTGCAAGGCGGGAAACGCAGCTCTAAAATTATATTTTTATGGGAAGCTCATATAACCTTTTTAGCATTGACACGAAAAGTCTCCCGCGAACGTTTTTTGAGAAGTCCTCCGGGGCGTGTATATTTATTTATAGCCCGAATTCGCCAGGGGGCTCAATCAAGTCGGAATAATTCTCCGGACGAATGGAAAAGGTTCCAGCGGCGCCGGCTGAGATTCCGAGAGACGATAAATAAATCGGGTGGCGGAGGGGGCGGCGGCGCAGCTGTGGCGGGGGCGGCGGCGCAGCATTGGCGGGGGGGGGGGGGGATCGCAGGCCCCAAACCAATGGGAATCCCCGCTCTACCCCTTTCGAGACTTCATCAATCTTACCAACACAACTTGTTGTACTCACTTTTCACAGCGATCGGATCTATTAGGGAAAACACAACTGCAGTCATTGAGAAAAGGCAGACCGGCGTCCGAACAGATCTTCCGCTGCTTCCGACACCTCGTTCAGAGAAGAGACTATTTTTAAAACGCAATGTTCACGTATCTTCAAATCACAACTGCAACAGCAGGGAATGAAACAAAAGGTGAGGAGTAATGATGTGCATGAGCCAGCAGCACACGTGATGCCTAGGGAGCGGGTTTCTATGACTTTGCATATGTGTTCCGTTGCTTCAGTGCACAGCTAAGACATTTTTTTGACATTTGGTTCGAATATGATGCTATACACATTAATATGTTAGTGCATGTTTGGCCGATTTTTCCTGTTGATCCATATTCGTGTAATTATAGGCGCATAGTTTGAATATTTCCTTAAAAAAGAGACTTTTATAAAACATTTCATCTTTTCAAAATATCTTATGTGTTTGTGAACGTTCATTGAGTAGAAAGAGCTAGTCACAGTTTCAGTATTTTTCTTTTCTATAGATGATAAAATTCTAGTGAAAAAGGAGAATAATTCTTGTTATCATATTTTTTAAACCACACAAAAGCACTAAACAAGACGTACAATCCACTTCACTACTATGCTTATTTACCTCAAATATTTCTTCCGCGAAATAAGCTAAGTTATGCTTGCACAAAAATGGCTCTTCACGGCACAAGCACGCTTCTTCCGAATTTTATCAAGAAAGGTTTGTAACGGAAATGAAATATTGCTAATTTTAATTGCATATTTAAGTGCATAATTCAGAATTTTTAGGTCATAAATGCATATTTGAAGATTTTTTAGGGCCTAAAAATCCTCTCCCTTGTGATGACTCTGCTGTGGTAGGCCCGTGGAGCATGACCATGACGACGACAAACTACTCCATTTTTAAAAACCCGCGATTCGGGGAACGCTCACCGGCAAAAAAAAGATTAAAGAAAACAAAAAAAATATATATATAAAAACTATTATATTTTTCCCTTATCCCCTCCAACCCCTCCCTCCCCATCCTTTTTCCAACCTCTCTTTCCACCGTCCAAAACACCCTTAACAAAAATAACCCATCCTACCTATAACTAACGCACCTATCTATTTCACACAGCTCCTCAATCCTCGCCCTTGTGCGAGGGAGTGGGGGCTAACAGCTGCAGCAAGAAGACCCAGAAGACCAGCACAGGCCGAAGAGCCCCTGCGGGGGCAGGCAGCCTTCAGGAATCATCCCGGAAGCGACGGCAGTCGCTGGCGCAGACGCAGGATGGAGGCTGCCCCGCCACCAAGCCTCTCGCACACGGGGAGACTTTCTTTAAAACTTTATTACGAAAAGGTTCACCCAACGTACATTTCACAAAATATAGCTTACAAGCGGTAAAATTCGGAGTTTCGTAAAAACTTATGAAATCGAATGTGTCCTAATTTCATCAAATAACTTAAGGCAAGAACCAATCAACACTCATCAATGCGAGCGTGAGCATGACGACAAAAAACAACTCCATTTTTAAAAACAAGTGGTGCAACCTCAGCACATACATTCTCGTATTATATATAACTTTTGCAATTTTCAAAGCGACAGAGAGTTCTAAGAAATCGTTTAAGTTTCATGATAGTGTATTATTAGTATATTACGTTAAGTTATTTATTATACAAAGGAACAAGGTTTATCCACTTCTTCGTAGAGTCTGGCAATAAGAGTTTTTGGGTAGAAAATTGACCTGTTCCCGGGGCGCGATTCGGTTACATTCTCTTTTTACCAAGAGGCAAAAAGTAATACTTGTACTTTTGTTTCTGAACTCCAGGCACACGAAAGATAAGCGCAGAAACGTGGATATTTTATCACAGCCATTATCTCCCTAGCAACACCGCAGTATTATTACTTTCTCGTATACTTACGTATGTACGGAGTAATACACGTTGTGCCGAAAAAGTTATGTAATGCTGCAGAAAATCGATTTCAATATTATGATGGAAATACCTTTGTTAGGGTCGCCTGATGCCGAAAATATGTTTTTTAATGTCCCTCTATCCGTCTGCGAACAATACTAGCGCCAAATCTATTCGTAGAATTTTTTCCAAAATGAATTTGCAGAACAGTCGATCTGGCCCGACTGGAGGATTATGCGATTCTGTAAAACATTATTTAAATTTTGGGGGTACTTTCCGACGAATATTTCTTCTGCAAAGAAAATACCTCGTCCTTGGATCTGATGTAATTCCCATCATTACTCTCTCCCGCTAAAAACGTGTGCACTCACACAAATGTTGAAACACTGCTTAGTCGTGTGGGGTCGCATCCTCCATCTAATTCGCTTTCCAAGGTCCGAGATGACAACATGCAAGCAGGTTCGTGATCGCGGCTTTGTCACTCCCGGAGACGAGAGGGCCTTTTTTCCTTCAAACTTCTATTTCATCCTCTTTAAATATTTTATTCAGTATACAACTCAACTATGGAAATGTTTTGCGACCTTAATTCATCTTTTGGAGACCGTTTTGAACAAGTACCTGATGTAGTATACAAATATTTTAGAATAATTCTTCTTGAGTTTACTATTAAAAAGAGAACTAACCTAGAATTGCAAAGAAGTGTCCTTTACTTCCTGATAGTATGTACCAAATTTTATACTTTTTATATATAAATATTCTTAATGTATCTTTTAAAGCATTTTAATTACGAAGGATTTAACACGTCGTTTGAACGTATCTTCACCCTAGAAAATGGTGATTGAATTTGTTCATTGCAAATGTACCACTGTACATTTAATATCCAACGGATTAATTTATTTTGTATTAATTCAAATTTACTGAAATTCCTTTTTTCTGCCCCTGGCCTTTCCTGCAAATTGGACAATCATATTTTGTCAGCCATGAATTGAAGAGCTTATTTGCAAAGTGACGAATTTCCAAGAAATAAACTTTTTAAGAAATGTATTCAAATTCAGCCTTATATTTCAAGATTAGATTCTTGTTCTAGGTTTTGGGATACTGTTTACCATAGAAGAAACAACACTTTTAACACAATACTTGAAAGCAGCAGCGCCTTAAGCATCGTCGTAAACTAGAAAACTAAAGGAAACTAAATATACGTCAGAAATGAACTTCTCATATTGGGAAAATCTCCAACAAGTGTATTCTCTTTTCTCTCGCAGCACAGCTGGATGCAACGAATAAAATGTGTGAAAATAAAGAGTTCTTCGTGGGCAAATAATTTTTAATTGAAATCCTCAGGCAAACACCCATAATTACCGAGGCAAGTTCCGCGTGTTGGAGCATAATTTAGTGAATTTTATATTTAGAATTTTACTATCCATACTCCGGGCTTATGAAGACAGACAGGAAACGAAATATCGCAGTAACAAAAGGGGAAATGTTGTGCGAAAAGGAAGTCTAAGAGCGTAGATCCCCACATTTTCCCACACACAATGGGAAATTGTATTCATCCGCGCTCGAGCAATGAAATTACGAGAATCTAAATCGCGCCTTTCAAGTTTCCATAACGCGCCCAATTAGCAGCTATTCTCAGACAAACCGAGATTTATAAAGATTTGGGTCCTAATAAAGTAGATACTACGTCTTCAATGCCGTGCGTTTCAGGACAGCACACAATACCTAATTTTACATTCGTTTTAATGAATTTTCAGGAATCTCAGGGCAAGCAATGATCTTGCTTCGAAATTAAGTGGATTCGAATTGATAGCAATTTACGATGAATAAAAATTGAATGTGAGCGTGTCTCAATGCATGTTTGCAAATATGGAAAACTTTCACAGATCGTAATACACGGAAAATAGTCTCGGTACTACGGTAATGAGTGGCCCTCACTTGATCCTTTCAGTCGTAGTTCCCCCGGAAAAAGAAACGTCAATCATTCATATAATTAAAAATGGAGTCTGTGATATCAAACACATTTCCTTTTTACTTTCTCGCATATTAGATATATAGTAAAGAGAAAATTATGTAATGTTGCAGTGAAAAAACCAACTATTTTTCTGCAGAAAAATGCGTATTGAAGATCCATGACACCGAAAAAGTAAATAATTCTTCTTCCCATATGAAGTAAATTACAACAATTTCTCTAACAAGGGTAGTTAGAATCCAGGTTGTGTGGATTCCCCCACCTCCGTGGCACCGTCCCAACCAGAACTGGTCTCCAAATAAGCGTAGTAGTTTAGTGCATGTGAATGTGTGTATGTAAGTAATGGCTGAAGATAGGACAAGGAAGAGGAAGGAACGATCGCGCGCGGTCCGTGACCCGTTTGTTGGGGTAGTGTTCCGGCATTCGCCTGGAAGAAACCACGGAAAACTACCGATCAGAGCAGCCGGCCGCTAGAATTCTCCCCCACACAACGACAGAACTCCTCCTAGCTGTCAAGCTAGTGTCAAAATTCCTGCCACAGTCGGGAGTGGAATGCAAGGACCTCATGGTCAGAGCATCGGTTGATGCTCTAAGCCACCTAAGCCGGTAAACGTGAGCCCTTGGATGAGGAAAAGCTGACAGCTGCCTCCTCAGAAACAATTAGATCAGGGTTGTTGGCTGGCGTCCCCATTTAGTGTGGCCCGCGAAACTTTATTAGTCAAGCGAGAAAGTCTCTTGCATCCATGTCGGGCGAGAACATTATGCGTGTAGCACAACCGCTCGGACGCGGTCAAACCCCTTTAATGTAATAACTGGTCAAATGTAGATTTAATTTTTTTCTAGTAAATTCAGAAATTCAAAATCATCCCAGAGTGTTTCATTCCATTATGCATAGTATCACGCATGGATCTATTCGTCCCTCCGCCCCTCTGTTTCAGAGCAGCCGGACAACGTGCCGATATCAACGGGAAAGTCAGGCCTCTTAGCTGTCGCCTCAAATTTATACAATTTTACTCAAACATTGACACAAATATTGTATTTGGTAATTACACTCGGAAGACGACAAAATGCTAGGAGACTGTTCCTTCTCCCCCCCACCTGAAAAACCGTCACTGCTTAATATATATTTTAATAGTGATTAACTACAAAGACGCTTGATTGAGTGACAGGTGTTTTCGGAAACAGCAACTGCTATGATCATTAGTCCCTTATGTGTAGTGCATTTTTACCGCGGGCGCTGGCGGTGTTCCCCTTTGGAAAATATCGAAGCTAAACCTACTCGTCGCGCCTTGGGTTTTCACTCCCTTTAGTTATAATCCCTGGCAGAGCAAGCCCAAAGCTCAGGACTGAACTCCAGACCTACGTTGCAGCGTATTGGAAAAGGACGTAGATGGAAACATTGCATGCGGTTCATGGCTCTAAGGTGCGATATTCCCCCCAAGTACTGATCGAAATAACCACGGAAAACTACCGATCAGAGCAGTCGGCAGCTCGAAATCTTGTGGCGTCGTGGCAACGTTTCCAAGCAAGCGGCATACCAGAGCCGCAAGCTGTAGAGAAAGGTCGCACCTGAGCTAAAAATAAAGCGGCGACCGACCGGATGTGACTGCTCCAGGGAACATCCCACACAAAGTGTTGAGAAAGGTTAGTGACGAGTCTGGGACGATTGTGTAAGATTCCTGGAATTGGCTAGCCATCGAGTCTGGCGACGCCGACAGCATGACGCTGGGTGGGGGAGACGGGGGTGTTTATAAGACGGGCGCTTTTCTGCGCTCGCGGGGATTCAGATAGATTCGTAGAGCTTGTTGTTAGCCGAGAGGCTGAGTGCATCGCCAGTGCACCCCAGCACGTGGTTTCTGGGGCGGAGACCGGTTTTGGCATTAGGCCATGTAGGTACGTGAATACCGGGGACGTAACGTCCGATTGCATCGCATCATGCGTTGTACCTGTTTTCGAGCAGTGGCACTGGGCTGTAAGGCCTAGGGACGGTCGCGGGAATTTCGCTGCTAAGAGGAAGAAAAAGATTTCCGGGGTTTAATTAGTATTTGTAAAAATTTCTTGAATTGTGAAGTTCTTGTAAATAAATGTAAATATTGTTATCTTCAACGCAGTGTCTGTGTCATTCATTCCAGTACGTCACAGTTGTCAATTCTGAACAATTCTTCGCAGAGATGAAGATTCTGTGGAACATCCGCCAATGTGGAACGCTTTAACGTATCGCTGCCCCGAGCCACGTCATGCGCCTGGGAAGAGGCGAGTGGCGTGGGCGGGCGCCGCGGGCGAGCGCCTCGGCCGCACGTGCGTCCCCTCCCCCTCCCGCTTTGACTCGCGGCCCCTCCCCAACCCTCCCCTCTCCGGCACCCGGTGCGCGGACAGCGCGGAGCGTGATGGGGCGTGCCGTAGCGTGGTGTGGCGAGACGTGGAGGATCTGGAAGGGATATGGCGGGCAGGGGACGGAAGCGGAGAGGGGCAGAGTGGGAGCGAGGCGAAGCGCGGCGGGGCGGCTGTGGGACATGGGCGAGCGGTTGTGGGCGGGGCGGATCTGGTCATGGCGAGACGGTGTTGGGCAAGGCATGGTGGGGCGGGGCGTGGTGAGGTTGGGCCAGACAAGGCGGGCTATGGCGGAGCGTGCCGGGGAGAGGCGTGGCGGGGAGGGGCGTGGCCTGGTGAGAAGGAGACGGGCGTGGCGGGAGGGGCGTGGTGGAGAGGAGCGTGGCAAGGAAGGATGCGGTGAGGCATGGCAGGGGTGGCGTGGCGTGGTGAGGAGCGGGGAGGGGCGTGGCGTGGCGGTGAGGGGCGGGGCGGGGCGGGGCGGGGAGGGGCGTGGCGGGGAGGGGCGTGGCGGGCAGGAGCGTGGCGTGGCGGGGGGCGTGGTAGGGGTGGCGTGGCGTGGTGAGAAAGGGGCGGGGAGCGGTGGGGAGGGGCGCAGCATGGCGGGGAGGGGCGTGGTGTGGCGGGAGCCGAGGTAGGGGTTGCGTGGCGTGGTGAGGAGGGGCGGGGAACGGCAAGGAGGGGTGGGGTGGGTTGGGAGTCGCGCTTCCTGCGAGCAGCGCACTCGCGCGGTCTGCGCGCTCGCGGGCACCAACGCCAGGACGCCGCGCCGCCTGCGCGCTCCTCATTCACAGTGGCGCTGCCCACCAGACAGCCTTCCGCTCGAGCGACACGCCTGTCAGCACAAAACTGCTTTTCCCAAAAGGTAGCACGTGTATTGCACCACCACAACGAAACAATACTTTCTCATATCACGTTGAATAAATTGCATGCATTAACAAACGCAGAATTCATGAATACTACAATAACAGTACAGTACATTACAACAGTTCATTACACACAAATAATATTAAACTACAGGTGCTACAGAATGGCACAGACTTTCTCGAAGAGGCTAGTTCTCTCTTTAGGCAACAAAATTCGAGAAACTTCTTACAACATTATTTGAAACATTTGTATTTACAAATGCTGTAATTTAAATACAGTAAACCCTCGTTAGCACGAACTCGCATAACACGAATTTCACCGTAACAAGAACAAAACGTCGGTCCCGGCAACGGATTACGGTAATACGAAAAATTTATGGTACTCGGATAACACGAATTTTCATTACACGAACTCCGATAATTTTCGGTCTCTTGGAATTCGTGTTAAAGGGGTTTACTGAATTACCAAATAAATTATTTGCTGTGATGATTGAAGAGAAACGTACAAAATGTACCTGTCACCTTGCACAATGTCGAACCACTCGGAGTACTTGCTGTGCTTCCCCATGATGAAATTCCTTCGAGTTAGTGCATTCGACGCTTAATGAAACCATGAACACTATCACCACAAAGTACAATTGTAATTGAAAATAATATTGCGGGCAGGCTAAATGGGCAAGGTAGGTTTGGTGGGCAGGTTAAGAGACTAAAGTTTCCCCCCAGTAGAGTTCAACGTATCATGACAGTGAAATGGTGCATGCAGCTGCTTCATACCAATACCACAGAAACACTGATTTTACGAATTATGCTCGCTACACCGCGTTTCTAACATTTGTTTCTTTTGAAAACGCATCACGACACAAAAATGAACTGTTTTCGCTGAGGAATTACAGCACCATCGGCATAAATAGTACGCCGCAGAGGGAAACAGACGCCACCTTTTGCTGATGGAACCGAAGGCGATAGTTTGAGGCGATTAAAAGCAACCACAGAACGTGCTTTCACATGACACACACACTCACATCTAACAAACATACACAAGCGCGCGCACCCCCACGCACACAAATACACGCACACCCACACACTCGCACATACACACACCACACACACACGCACTCCCCACACCACACACACACACTTGTGCAGCGCCGCCCGTACAATACGTTCCGACTATAAAGCAGCGTCTCTTCTTAACATTTAACGTTAACACATTAAATGTGAAAAACACACATATTGACTATCGCAAGGAGATAAATTAATATGTTAAACGCTTAACCATTATGGCATTCAAACTTCTAAATAAGTTGCCAATTGTTTCTGTACAAAGGGAGATGGATTTGCGTCGAATTCAGTGTTTGAATTATAAGAACTTTTGTACGTGTTAAATTAATTTTTTCCTGTAGTTATGGTTGCTTTGCGATTACGCTGGTGCTGTTTTCTATTCAACCGCGTCCCAGGAGCAGTCTTAACCTAACCACAGCAACCCGTATATGTCACCCCTCCCCCACACAATCATTTCACATGATCTTCCCTAAATTTTAGCGTATTATCTTATCCCCCAAAACTTTCATTGTTTCTTCCATCAATCATTTAATTTACACACATCTAGATCATCGAAACTCATGACTGGAATAATAGCTCTTGCCATGCAAACGCAACCGGCAACACATTGTCTTAACATGTGTTCCATTACTATTGGAAACCATGCAACATGTTAAGAGTTCACAATGTTAACACGTTCAATGTTATGCGAGATCATTTGTTTCATGGTTGACAATGAAAATTTTCCATGAAACTATACGATGTCACAGTTTTCTTGACACCAACAAAAGAGTAGATTTGAGGAATGACCTTGAGAGTCACGGTGAGACAAATAATATACATTTTACATGTGTATACTGAACATTAAGTTACTTGATGAACATGATGAAGTGGAGATGCGACAAATATACGTTTAACATGTCTACATTTAACATGATACTGTTAAACCAACAGTACCGGCAGGGTATAACGGGCTCTGACAGTTTATTGCGCTGTTGCCACACATTCCTACGCACATGGCACCACTTACATCACGCGTAAATTAAACCTCAAAAATTAACACTCACTGACAGCCCATGGCACGTCTTGCCATCGCGTACGTAACTTTCGCCAAAGCCGAACTTTATCGCCTCCGCGACTTCGTGCGAGTCGGATGAGCGGCAACGTTGAACCCTCAAAGTAAACAAATCCTCGCAAGATGATTGCTTCAGAGCAGGTCACATGACGTTGCACAGCACGTGGCGGGAGAACTCTCAGCATCGCTTATAGCCCGCTTATAGGTGCTGTAGGAAGTGTAGGTGCGGCTTCGCGCCTTCCTCGTTCCCGCGCGCTTCCCTCTGCACCGACCCCCTCCCCCCCCCCCGCGTGTCAACAGGCGCCGTTGCGTCACGCGGAGACGTGAGGGAGGGGGGAGGAGAGGGAAGGGGAGAGGGGAGGGCGCTTTCTCCTCAGGCGAAAGGCCGCGCCCACGTGCCGCCGCCTCTCGTCATCCGCCCCGAGCTCCGCGCCGCCTCCGGGCTCCGCCGCACTTGCGTGGCGTGGGTGGCAGCCGCCCGGCGCGGAGCAAAATTACGCCTCACCCTTACTCAAATGCTTCAATTTAAAATACCAAAATACACAGCAATTCCAAAAAACTTTTCTGCGAGAACAATCAGCATTATTGCGTATTGTACAGGTTACAAATAAAAAAGACATTTGTATATGCTTCACAATACAATAATCACTATGCATTCATTTAAAGAAGCCGTCACAGAATAAGTACAGAAATATTCCGTGCTCATTTCAATCGGTCCGACAGCAGAGTCAAAAATGTGAAATGAATTGGTTGAAATTTTTACCAGATATTATTATTATTATTATTATTATTATTATTATTATTATTATTATTTAGTTTTCCTAAAAGTACCGCCCAGAGTGGGTCACCCCTGCCGGTCCTTACTACGCTACGCCACTGGTCATTAAGGAATATACTAAAAACTGCAAATATGTTTATATTAGACTTTAATGCGATGGATTGAGTATATAGTTGTACACAAAATTGTACGAACTATACAAATTAAAAACAAAAATAAACATAGTGGAAACGCATTAAACCATAAAAAACATCTTTATCGTTCGTCAGCGGATGCCAGAAAAGTAATTATAAAATGCCTGCTTGTAAGGCACAAAGCAAGGCTCTTGCACAAAGACCTCTCAACCTCCATCTCTCCTAATCAGAATGAGCTCACTGAGATCATTCTCAAGTGAGTCAATTGCGATCAATATCAGGTGAATCCCTGGAGGCACTTTGCTTCTAGAATTGAGAAACCCAAAAAAGGAAGGTCTACACATGCATATGTTCCAGCCCTTGCTGCCCTCAAATACTTATGTTCACAAAGAACATCGGAAAAGTCTTGTCTCTAAGTCATTGAGAAAACAGTAAGTAGGCGTGGAACATTTAGTTTCATTTCTTCCTTACAACCAGAGAAAATATTGATATAATGCATACGCTCATATAATAAAGCGATCCATTAAAAGATCATGTCTATGACGGAACGGAACGTCTCCAAATCCTATTCACACATCGCTCCACGAAACAACTGTCTGCGTTATCTCATCAGGTGACACTAAAATTAGATGTCCTGCCAATAGTTAACATCCAAGATTTAACCCCAACACTCTCAGCTTCAAAATAAATATAGCTACTGTCATTGTTAACATTACTGTAATCTTAAAAATTTCTCAACAATCTTTAATAAGACAAATTTTACACCCTTCATTTTGACAATGAACTATTTGAATTTAAAGACATCGCATAAAAAATATAGTGCGATTTTTCTCACTTTGCCTTTCAAGGCCTGTCTTCACGATGGAATAAGTCACGGTATTTCGCGTCTTTCTCAGTGTGCCGTTAGATATCGCACGATCGCGACCGTATCAAGCAGTGCTTGTGATCATGCGACACCTAGCGGCACGAACGAGAAAGAAACGAAATACCTTCTGGTATTTCATCGTGGCCGTAGGGCCTTGAGAGGCAAAGTTATAAAAATCGCATATTAATCACTTGGAATTTTTCTTGTTGTTTTTGCACCATTCGCAACCCTTTCCTTGAGCCACCTGCCTCCTCATCCGCCCACGGGGATGCCGTCTGTGTTCGTCCGTGGTTACCGACAGTTCAAGCCCGGGTGGCCAGGGCTCACCGCGCTGCACACGACAACCCGCCCCATCCGCCCGCTCAAAGTAAATACAGCCTTCATACGCGATTCAGCAAAGCGACAGCAGAGAAAGTTACGTTCATAACTCCGTAATGAGAGGACAAAGGTCTTTGGCGGCCGCTTCGGGGAACGTGTTCCCGTGTTTTTGTCTGCTTTAATTACAATTAAAATTCATGATTGAGTGTCGGCCGCGGGGCGGCCGGGCTGTTTGCCTAAGTGAAAGTTAGCCCCCCCCCCCGGCGACAACCGTTCCTCCGCTCCCCTCAGTCTTCCCCCCCCCCCCCGGCCTCCGCCTCTCCGCCATTGGACCCCGCAGCTCGACGCACGGCAAGGCATTGTATTTCGAGCCTCCACGGACGCCTACTTATTTGCTCGTTGGTCCCGTGTGTACAGTGCAATGTAGCAATGACACTGTGGTGTTTCTATCTCTTTACAAGAGAGATCCGGATTCGAGGTCAGCGTATCGCACTGTTGTACCCAAGATTGCGAGTTCAAACCCGATAGAAGCCGTGGATTTTTAAAGGTGAAAAAATCCTTCGTACGCCTTCCTTGGGCGGGGAAGTAAAGCGGGCTGCCCCATGTAGTAATTTATTGCATGTAAAAGATCAAGCCTAAATGAAGCCTCTGAGCTAAATTGAAATCGCCTGTTTCGTCGCCCGACAAACTACTACTCGACAGAGAAATTACTTTTTATTGAGAATACCTTCTCTCTCCGGTAGATGGTGAAAGAAGTGTAGCGAAATTTCCGTGGTCAGACGGAAGAGCGGGCCTGATGGCCCGAGTATCGCCACGTAAAATAAGGCATTAACTAAACCTAACTAAACTAAAACTAAAGGTCCAGTTCCAACCTACACGTCGCCTTAGAAGTGTTTCCCCCCAGGTATCGATGCTGGCGGAACAACCACCCCAGCCCGGGACGGTTGAGCTCCGACGTGTGTGGCAGTGAAGAGTAAAGGCCCATTCACAATGCAAACGTAAACATAAGCATGGCGTTAACATAAAAGTTATGACTACATCCATAAGCGGACTCATTCACAATGCGTTCGCATATGCGTAACACGTAAGACGTTAACTTAAAAGCTTGCAAGCTTCAAGTTTCAGTGCTGATGCTTAAGTAAGACATAAGAAATGTACCAATCACAGTATGTTAACTCAAAATCGAGTATGGAAATAGGAACAACGTCGATAGACGAACTAACGACATCTACACTAGAGTTCAGTCGCTGTCTGCAGGAGAATTCTAGCGGCTGGCTGCTCTGATTTTTTGCGGTTGATCTGGTAGTTTTTCGTGGTTTCTCCGATGAACACCAGGCGAATGCCGGAGCAGTACCCTAACAAACGGGTCACGGAGCGCGCGTGACTTTTCCTGTCTCTTCCTTGTCCTGTCCACTTACACACACTAGCACGCACTACACTACCACACCTGCTTGGAGACAGGTAGGAAGCTTAGAGCTTGTCCCAGCTGGGGCGATGCCTCGCTGGTGGGAGATACCTGGTGGAGGGAAATCCCGCTAGCTGACGGTAGGTCGCCGCATCTCGCCATCCAGCGAGCGAAGAACACCGCCACCGCCCGAGCAAAACCATGCACCACACTTATGGAACTAATGCCCTCAGTAGTTGACGCGTCCGGAATCGCAATCAATCAAACATGTCAGTATGTAGCCACTAGAACCTACTAGGCTCGGCAGCCAGAAGGCCTGCGAGTAAGCGTAAGAGAACCACAATCCACATTCTCCGGAGTGTAGTGCAGCCGAAGCGGGGGCGGCCAGGGCACGGTGGGCGGCGAGGCGTGAGTGTAAGTGTAAGAGAAACCCAAATGCACCTCCGCCCGATGCGGGGGCGGCCGGGGCACGGTGGGCGGCGAGGCGTGAGTGTAAGTGTAAGAGAAACCCAAATGCGGGGGCGGCCGCCGGGGCAGGGCGGCGAAACGGGACGCGCCTGGATCCGCAGCAGCTGCGGCTGCGGGGGCGGCGGCGGCGGCGCCCGCCTCCAAGTTTCCGATAGCCCGCTGCTGTGCAAGACGGCTTCTTCTTCCCCGCGAGAACTTTAATTGGTATCGGATTCCAGTCGGGATCGGCTCTATCGCCGGCAGGCGGGGGGGCGGGGGGCGGGGGGCGGGGGGCGGGGGCGCGGCGCTGGAGGGCAGGAGGAGGGGTGGGGGCAATCTGTGTACTCGAGTCCTTCGCCTTCCGCTCGCCATCCTTCCCCTCCCAAAAGGGCCTGTGGGGAAGAGACGGAGCATTTAGTGTTTTCTTCCGGGCGCCTCAACTTCCTTCCTCGGGTATCCTGTAAGTGTTGTGCGTGCTGAATGGGGTGAAGGCGTTACTCCATAGCTAAAACGTCGGATCCGGCGCCGACCAACACGCGGGCTTGATGGGTTTCTTTCTCCAGGTATCATTCCTAGCAAAGCATCGCTCCAGTCGAGACAATCTCCAAGTTCCTGACTGGTCTTCCGACACGTGTGCTACAAGGCCGTTTTAACAGCTTTGAGGGCCCTTGGACTACCTTAATTTGTGGGTCCCTGCTCTTACTTTCACCGATCTCTTCCTCTCTTCAATTTCAAGATAAGTTTTGTTTAAAAAAAACTAACATCACTGACTGGCATTCTCACATCAACGAGCGACATTCCGTATTATAAATATTATCCAATGATACACGACACATCACTCCGTTATGCCAATTTTTTGCGTATAGTTTATTCACACATCACTTTTTGTACGTTTTTTTTGCTTTATTTCTTAAAAATTGTATCATGAAACATTTTTTTAAAGAACTGTCGGAGGCTATTGAACATTGGGGGCCCTGGACCAGGGCCCTTCAAACCCGTGCGTTAATACGGAACTGGTGCGGTAGTGTAGTTTATGCAAGAGGAAGTGTTGTTTGAAACGGGAGAGGATAAGGATAGGAGGACGAAGGAAATATCTGGTGCGTCCGTAACATATGATTGTGTATTTCTCTGGACCCGCCTTGATATGTACGGAGAAACTTGGGAAAACTACACATCAGAGCAGACACCGCTCAAATTCCCGTAATGATGTGAAGATGCGCCACGACGGAAGAAGTCGAAACAGAAAGAATAACTGATGAAATCAATCCTTAGTAGTCACGAAGTTAATATTTTCTGATACAAGAATTCAATCTCGCGCTTCTTAATTGTGTTGCAAACACGAAGGATCAAACTTTTGCGAAATGAATGCAAACTGCGGCCGAAGGGGCCTGCAGGCGAACGCGATCAATCAGGAAGCTTTCCGACGCAAGAAATTCATCAATGCATCGGTATCAAGTATTTCAACAAACTTCAAGACACCAATTGCGTCGCAAGAATCAGGAGCCGCCCCTTCCGCGAACGGGTCGTCAATAACGGACGAGCGATTCCCGAGTCGTGAGCGCGAGCAGTGGCAAGGGGAGGGGCAGGGGCAAGGGGGACGGGCAGGGGCAGGGGCAGGGGCAGGCCGGCGTCTGCAGGGCAAGAACCCTCAACTTGGGCGAGGCAGGCGGAAGGGGCACCCGCCTGCCGACGCTTTCCAATTTGGAAGTTCGTAAAAAGTAAACGAGGGAGCCGAATTCAATTTCCCGATAAGAGAACACATTTTATGAGCGATATTAGAAATGTATTGGCGGAAAGTATAACATATATCGAGCATCATATAGCACCACGTCACGGGAGATTGCGATATTTGGCACACGTGAAACACGTCAGCGGGAAGTTGCGAACTTTCCCTATTTCGCAAAAGTAATGAGCAATATTCGCTTCATTTACATCCAGTGTAAGATCTGGCCTTTGCGTCTTACGTGCACGAGTAGAATTCCGTTTTCGGAGCGCTTGTGCGTGCAAAGCACAAAAATGTCTGGGACATTTCGCTATTTTGTGCCCTGAAAGAAACTGGGACGCCGTGGACGTTCCCAAACATGTCACGCACTCGTAAACACAATGCGAAACGCTGGGGCGAAAAAATGCCTCAGCAGAGAGCAAGAAATAGCCGCAATATGGCCAGTACAATGGCGAGTATTCTCTTATCGGCCGGCCGGCCGGCCGGGCGCCGCCCGCTGTTCCTTTGGCGCAGCGTTGCCAGGAATTCCCACTCACTTATTCTCTCATTCATTGCATTAGGGCGCATGGCGGCGTATCTGATAGCCATAAACCTGCTTCCCAGGGCGGGGCGGGGCGGGCGCTGACTCGTAGCCAACGCCGAATCGCGTGAGAGTCGCTGGAGGTCTTTCTTCTCTGCTGGTGACCACGACCGAAGCCTTCCGCCCACTACGTACAAACGAAACTATTTATTACTACGGGTAACTCCGCAAAAATGTAGCAAGGGGCGAAAGCAAATTCTCTTATTAATAATTCAATACACTGAATAGGAAGAAACAATTTATAATTAAAGACTTAGGGGCAATAACATGCTATGCCACATTTCTGATGAAATTCAGATATTAGTGTTTTTCGATGCCCCGTAGATGTATCTAGATGTTGGGTTTTTATTTTAAAGTTTCGCAGTAAGATGGCAGTGTAATTCATAAATTAACGTTATTCCAACGTGTAAAATGCAATGTCTAAATCTTTATTCTCCTTTTTCTTAGAACGTACGCATTGTGGCCTAGCATATTATTCCACCGAGATCTTCAGTTTCTTTAATAATAAATTGAAGATTTTTTTCATTTCACAATTTCCTTTATTATCACTAATAGGTTGTCACACTGTGGTCCTCTAAGAGCAAGCGAAACTATTTTAGGGGGATATAGAAAGGACCACAAGATGACGTTTTGGTTTGCTTATTTACGGTTGTTGCCACTGTGGTTGTCAAGTTCCATGAAGGAATCGAATTACGTTCCTCTAGAATTTGTTATAGCTCTTTAGATATACTGCGTTCTGGGAGTTCAATAGGTGTTAATCGAAGATTAGAACCACGGTATTCCAAAAATTCACACATATGTGTGCACAGTCGGCCTGTGCGGGCATCTTCCATTCCTCTGCCACGGGAGGAGAAGAAGGAGTCACTCGGTCCTCTTTCTTCAGGGTTGACCTCCAAGTCGGTCGCTCTTTTATTATGTTATATATCGTTTTCTCATTTATTTATTTTTAACAAAATACTCTTGTACCATGACACGTTCTTCGTCATAAATCAGTACGTTTGGTTTATCAACTAGAAAGAGGATTTAGTTGTCTCTGTCGTTCCCTTTACAATCCACTGCCTGTACAATCAACCTTATACATCTCTGCTGCACGTCAAGGTCACGGATATTTAATCTTTTTGCCTCCATAGATCTGGCCTGTCCATTGCCGGGTATGTGCGCTCCTGCACACACGTGCAAGAGCGACTGCCCCTCACTGCTTAGTCTGCTCAGTCTTGCCCCTCCCTGTTAAACCGATTTGCACGACGCGAACATTACCGATTTGTCCAACAGACGTTTCAACAACACCACCTTTCATAGCGATGAGGGTGGGTTTTCAACATGTTGTTACAAGCGCTGCAGAAAAATAATGTCTAGTTATCTCATAAAGAAAAAAACATTTTGTACGTAATGAGGTTTTTGGCACATAGGCAGCCAAATTTTAATTAATCACGATTCGAAACTTGTACAATTCGATTCAGATAGCGGATATTTTGAAAGTGCACATGACGTAAAAATAAGCTAGTACCTTACTGAATGCATCTTTCCATCAAATAAATGAACAGGCTGCAATGTTTAATCAGTCTTCAAAATTGTGGGAAACCAAATCGTACATTTTGAAGACTCTGATACCATAAGAATTATTTCTTCTTAGAAATGCCTTTTTCTTATTTTGAGGAGTTGATGAAAATCTATTATACGAGAATTGCTCTTGACCAATTATCAATATCTCTTAATCATTCTTAAGACGTCTTCTACATCGGAAGACAGCACGCAACTTTATGGAACACATCTATGTTGCTATAAACAGAACGATTCAAATACTATCCGTCTTCACAACATTTGTTTTGCTTACTGGCACAAACGCAATGGGCGTTTTGACCAACGGGAAAGTGTCTAAGGAAACGTCAGCCTCAGACAGCTTCACGAAGCAAGGCCAAACGTTGCAGGTGCCTGCAGAGCAATTACCAGGAACACAGACATCACCTCGTGCTTCTAGTTCACGAGCCCTTCCTGCCAACTTGCCTCCTCCGTTACGTCAGTCGGACATTGAAACGCAACTTCACTTCGTGACTAACGGGGCTCGGAATCGTCGCTTTCATAAACTCGGGTAATGGCACGTGCTCAGAATCATTGAGGACAAGGAAAAGGCGGGCGGGTGATGAGGTGCAAGTCATTCGCTCCGCCGCACTGAGGGCCGAAACGAGCTGAATGCGCGTTGGAGAATAATTAAAATAAGTAATGCCGAGGGAAGTAAATATTTACGCCGTTTATAAATTGTTTTAGTCAACTCTTGCATCCACTTGCGTCAGTGATTATTGCTTGTTTAAGAAAAAAAGTTAAAATTTACATTAACATCATTTTTTTACTGAACAGCAGATCAAAAAATCTTTTCATATAAACTTTACACTAGTCATTCTCGAAAATGCTAGATGTTAAGGAATTAGAAAAGGAGTGTAAAAATAGTTATATAGTTACAGATTTTCAGAAGAATAGATGTACTTAATAAATAATGGTTACGGATCCAAGTTATTTAATAAACAATTGGTGATATTACTAGAAATCATTTTTTCAAACCAACTTTTGAGTGCTTATAGCGGCCCAACCATTCGGAATATCCACATAGTTTATTAGACATAATATGTTTAGAATTGTCTTAAGAGCTTATTTTCGAAGCTTCGACGTTTCCTCCCCGGACATCCTGTATAGACATCATTTTCGGCCCGCGCCGCGCGAGGGCGCATCGCCGCCCACTGCGGCGCCTGCATCGGAGGCTCAGGCGGTGCCGGCGCGCGTCTGCCGCGACGTCCACGGCGCCGCCGACCAATTAGGCCAATCAGGCGGCGCGCGCACGGAAGACGCGCCGCGCGGTGCGGCGGAATTAGCACCCTCTCCCCCCCCGTCCCCCCGAAGATCAATACGGGGCCATTGTGAAGGGGGGCGGGGCGCTCCTCTCCTGGCCGAGCCAACTTGGCGCAAACACAGCCGACCCCGGGTCAACACGGCGCCGGCCGCGCCCGCGCCCGCAGACGCACCTGGCCAACCCTCGGAGGGAGCGCCTCACAAGGCAGCCGCCCACGCTGCGCCCTGGCCATCCGAAAGCCACACCAACACTCGGTATGCATTTCCGACCGCGTCCCCGCTGGAGGGATTGTGTCTGCTCAGGTGAACACGATCTTTGGTGGAGAGTTGTAGATGACCACCCAGACCCTTAATTTCATGGCGGCACTCACGTCGTTAGCTTCAATGAGGTGGCGATGCTAAGATCCTGGTTACTGCGCCTTACCCGGTAACCAACAACTTGGGCCCCTGGCGCGTCGGCCTTTGGGCAGGATAGAGTGAAGGAGATTCTTCGGAATGCTCTGGATTCCACATTTAAAAGTCCGTCGGGACTCTGAGACTCACCGTCAGGTTACCCAGGTTCTGATGTTACGCACGTCAATAGCGTGAAAATGTACGCAGTGAGGAAGCGAGGAGGCCCCCTAGCTGCCCGGGCCTTAGTTCGGGGGGTTCCCCAGTTGAGCTCTCGGTTTCGTCGTGGCAGTAGCCCGATACTCTGGGCAAAGAGGAGGGACTTGTCCTGGCGCGTGTGAGTGGCACAGTGATTCGACTCCGGCGCTAGCCTGGAAAGATATTAGCTCCGAGCCGGCTCCAACTCATATCTCGCTACGGGCTATCTCACGTCCTTGCGTCTTCGCGTGTACGTCCACGACTTACCGCCGCCAATCAACACCGTCAACGCGGAGAGACATATTTGCTACGCAGAGACGTAATCGAAACACAAACTTACTCTAGCCGGAAATGTCTTCGTCAAAGAGCAGCTTTGGAGCAGAGACGGCATCATTCGTGGGGTGGCGGGGGAAACGGAGGGGTGGAGCTGCGGAGGAGGGGACGCGGAGGGTGCGGAGGCGAGGGCGTGGCACGGAGGGAGCATGGGAATAGTGGGCGCGGGGGGAGGGGATGGTGCGAAATGGTGGCTGGGGGGGGGGGGCGAGGCGCAAATCGGTCTGCACACGCGAGCAGCGCCTTCCCAGCGATCGCCAGGAGCCGACTTCGGGAAACGAGACCGCGTTCGCTGCAAGTGCAGCCCAGCGCAGCTGGCGCGCTTGCACATGACCCGAGAAACCTCTCTTGAGCCCTTCGCAGAAATCTCTTCACCGCGCAGGTTAAGGACGCTTCCTAGAGCGCTACGAACACTCGCATCCATCCTCTCATTTCCAGTATAAAAGACTCTCAATGCGTTATTTTACTGGAGCATTCCTTCCAAACTGTTCTCAAGCTGCTTCGCGAAATTGCCTCATTCCATCATTAGCCTCTTCAGGCTGTGCTTTCCGTTCAGAGGAAATTTACGCAACAAAAATTCGGAGCTCAAAGTATCACGTTCAAAGTTGGAATGTCACTTCACGTTTCATAGAAACACAAAATTGTAAAATAATTCAATACAGTCGCGTCAAATTGCAGGTAACGGTTTCGGCCAAATGAACAGAAAAGCTATTCAAGATCTGTGCATCTCTCCTTTTCATGATTTCATTGAAGAATAGCTTCGGGAAAGAATCAGCGAAGAAAACCTCCTCGAACGTAATGATGAACTAAGGAAGCGAAACTGCATGCTGAAGCCATTTCAAAGTGAAAGCTGTAAATGGCGTTCTAAAACTTCAACAAGCTCTGGTAGAAAAGGGCGTTCTAATATGATCAGAACATGGAAATTACTTCGAAATTTTTAGAGAGAAATAGAAGCAGCAACTTTTCCACACTAGAATTTTATAACAACGAGGAGGGTGATGAAAAAAATCCTATATTCAATCACCTTCAACATTAAAATACATTTCAAACATTATTTTGTTTCTTCTCTTTGGGATGACAATTGAAATTCTGTTTGCAGCAGCGCGTACTTAGTTCTACTGCAATTGTTCGTCATTTTTTCTTTAATTTTTAAAGATTAGTTCGATATACAGGAACCAAATCCAGTTTCTTTCATTAAAAGACAGACTCAACATTCGGGGATTTGACTTTCGCGATGCGTTTTGGGAACCTAGCGCGAATATTGAGGGATTGCTGCACTGATTTTCCTCGGCCTTCATCAAAACAAAACATTGCAGCCGGCCGCGTGGCCGAGATCTGTAAGACAGTAGTGGTGTAGCGATCTCGGACCAAGGATCGCGGGTTCGAGTCCCGCCTCGGGCTTCGTGGTATGCGTTCGTCCTTTCACACTCTATCATCACCATATCGTTTCATCCTCATAGATAACATTAAAAACCAATAGTGGTCGCTAATGGTCTAGAAGTTGACGCAACCTTAAATAACAAAAAGAAAATATTGCAATCATTTTCAACTCAAGTTTCACTCTCGCGTAAGAAGGGCTGCTAATGCACACGAGAGCTCCACGCGGGGCGAAAGGCGGACGGGGAGGAACGGAAAAGAAGGCAAGCAAAAGCGAGGAGAAGGATCGCGCCCTCTCTGAAGAAGGAATCAGCGCCCGCCTCGGCGCGTGACGGCTGAAAAAGACGACGGCCGACGACGCGCATCGACCTCCAACGCCGCTCATCCAGATGACGCGCCCTCCCCCCCCCCAAAACCTCCACGGCCACGCCTCCGCAACCAGCGCCCTCTTCCATACTGCGATTTTTCTCACTCTGCCCCTCAAGCCCCTTTGGCCACAATGGAATATCACACGGCATTTCGCGTCTTTCTCGGTCCTGCCGCTAGATGTCCCATGATCGCAAGCACTGCTTGATAAGATGATCATAAGATATCATGCGGTATCTAGCGGCATGACTGAGAAAGGCGCGAAATACCGTGACATATTCCATCGTGCAGACTGGCCTTTAAAGGCAACGTTAGAAAAATCGCAGTATACTCGCCGTGTCCTCTGGAAGCTCGTTCCACCTTCAAGGCCAAGGGCAGATCCAGCCGATCATCTGAGGGGTGGAGGCAACGAATATTTTAGTTAAATAATAAACATATTTATTATATTGCGTATTATTTATGAAATGTAGATATGATACCATATAATATTTTTGTTTAAATAATTTCATAATTAGAACATAAATGTTTATATCAATTGTGTCAAAAAAAATTAACAAAAACTCCAGACCTTTGCGGGGGGGGTGCCACCCCTGTATCCGCCAGTGATCAAGGCAATCCAGAAATTATATTTTCACACACAGAATAGATTAACTTTTATTTCTTTGCTGCGATCCACAGTTACCGGCTTTGATGGTACAGAGGTTATCATGCCGGGCTACTCGTCCCAAGTTCGCGAGATCAAACCCGGTCGGGGGATTTTTTGAGGGGCCAAAAATCGACGGCAAGCATGCAGACGCTTGTCGGCATTTAAAACAGATCCCAGGAAAGGCATTTGGCCGATCCTGATAAAATTATATCCTCTAGCAATTTAGCACCAAAGTTTCGATATTTGAATTACTGGATAATATTGGGGATATTGTATCTTGGCCTGCCCTATGGGGTATTCAAATCAAACTTGAAAATTGGCGCACTAGCGCCCCTTGGGAAAGCAATGACAAACTACTCTAGGTACACGTGCTCATGATAAGTCTCACATGACGGCGATAGGGGCTTCTGGAGGCCAACCCACGCACTAATCAGTGTGTGGCAGTAAAAGAAGAGAGGAATCCCAGTTCGTCCACACACTTGCCTCACGACCGCCAGTTTCTCTCGCTCTCTCCTCCGCCGTTTACGCGTCCTTGGCCCCAGAGCGATAAGCCGATGCTCCCGATACCCGGCCATTCCGCAGCGGGCGGAGGGGGAGGGGGGGGGGGGAACGACGCCGCATCGCGCCTCATTACCCGCGACGCGATCCTTCCACCCCCTCCACCCCCTCTTCCCCCACTCTCCCACTCGCCCCGCCCCACTCCCCTTCGCCAGGCACCCCGCTCCGCTCAGCCGACAACAGGCAGGGGCTGTCAATTCACACTTCAACAAGAACTTGTAAGTTCACTCCCTTTTTTTAATACGAGTATATTACATTAATGCAATATATGAAAAAGATGTAAATGATAAATGTAAACCAATGCTAATACAATTGAAGACCTTGGGGGCAATAACTCGCTATGCCACATTTCTGACGAAACTGAGATATTAGTGTATTGCGACGACCCATATGTGTATCTAGATGTTGGGTTTTTATTTTTAAGATTCGCCACAAGATGGCTGTGTAATTCATAAATTAACGTTCATTATCCAAGTGTGTTCAATGCAAGGTCTAAACCTTTACTTTCCTTTCTCTCAAAACAAAAAAAAAAAAAAAAAAATGGATTGGACATCTCGGAGGCTTAGAATTGCCTTCTCCAAAGCATACCATTCAAATAATTACCATTCGAAAAATTTTGTTCATTTTAAGTATAGCGTTCGAAAAATTTTGTATATTTTAAGTATACCATTCGAAAAATTTTGTTTTATTAACCAAATTTCCCCCCACTCATGTAACTACTCGTGACACTTATGACGCACAATTACTTGCACCTTACTGCCACTTCTACCAGGTAACCCAAATGCCCCACTTCAGGATATGAACGTCATGCACGTGTTTCGTTTGTATTATACATGCCATGACACATTTGTTTCACTTTTCACTGTTCCACATAATCATACAGTATTCGTTACTATTTTTTGGCATTTTAAACGTAAACAAACCAACACTTTAAATGGTCTAACGTATTAATGACTGAAGAATTAGAAATGGACGGTTACGGTTTCACCATCACCTTATATTCGTGTCTAGCTCAGCATTTATTATCTCATCCAAGAGGATATGGTTTCTTATAGTTAACTGAGGGTGTTGTAGATAGAACTAGCAGTGCTCCAATAGCACATGCTTTCTAGCATTATGTTACCCTTCTGCAATTTCGGAAAATTCAGAGAGTTCAGCGCAAATATGAACTGCGTCATTTTAATATGTTCTTTGAGGAATTCGAGGAAAAAATAAAACTTTGGAACCGCTTTTGAGAAAAAAATAGAAATTACCTTTACGCGACGCAAACATTAGACGTAAACATTACGCGAAAACTACTCATTCTTTCAAAATAAACTGTACATACCTATATTTGAAGAACTATGTTTTTAGAGCAGATTAAAATAAGAAAGGAAGGTGGTCTGCCATATTGTCGAGTTTGCTTCGTCTAGAAGCTCTGAACTCCAACCTAGTCTCCCGACCTGTCTGGTAATGTAATGTGTGTACGTGTGTGTGTAAGTAAGGGGTAAGGATAGGATACGGAAGAGGAAGGAAAGATCGCGCGTAGTCCGTCGCCCGTTTGTTTGTGTACTGGTCCAGCATTCACCTGCTTCTTTCGGAGAAACCATGGCAATCTGCCTGTGAGAGCAGCCGGCCGCTAGAATTCTCCTCCGGATAGCGGCTGCGTTCGATCTACTTAATTAGCTAGTGTTGAAAATCCTTCCACAGTCGGGATTCGAACCCAAGAAACTCCAGGTCAGGCACTGCAGTGACACCAATGGATGCCCGGAGCCACCTACGCCGGTCGATTCATCGGAAAATGTGTGTTCTAATATGTTTCATATTGTAGCGTCGTGGCGCGCTCAAACGGTGTCTACCTGCGCGAGGGCAGGAAGTTTAACAAGGGGTGCAGAAGATGACGCATTGGGAATTTCTGCCCAGCGCGGAGACGGCGCGGAGGCAATGGGGACGGTGGAAGGCCTTTATAACGGCGCGAAGCAAGGCATCCCTTCTTCTTGTTTCTCAGCAGCGTTGGGGTGCGGTTGTGAGTAAATTTGTGCGAGTGGCGCACGTGTGCAAGGGGCCGGCAATTCATTGTCGTGACGAGCGAGACATGCATTAGGTCTCAGATGTAGAGCGGTGTGTTAGCCGTTCGATTAAAATCTCTCCTAGTACTGGGATATATTTAGTTAGTTAATTGTAAGCAGTGAAATTTGTTATTTGTGACTACGGTCCTGTTTATGAATAAACTCACTGTTCTTACAACCCACTCCCGTCTGTGTTTTGATTACACCCGTATGACGCCACAATATAACCTCCTTTCATGTAAAGGCACGTCAGAGCGCAAGCATCGATACTTTTCTGAACGTTAGTAGCACAATTTCCTAGATACTTGTCACAGCGGAGTACACTCGAGCGCTACTACATGATAAAGCGGGAATCTGTAGACTCCTGTTAAGTAGGCTCAGAAACAAACATCCAAGGGTGATAAATCAGGACACCTCGCAGGCCAATTAACGGCGCAGAGTGCGTGTGGTGATGAGCAGAAATTTCGGAGTGTGTATGTATGTGTGTGTGCATGTGCGTGTGTGCCTGTGGCTGTGCGGACGTCCCATTAAAACCCTTAATTTGATGGCTTTAGCACTCTTTCCGGCAAGCCTCGTCTCTCTTCGTAGCAATGTTAGCTGATTAAAAAAGGTGAGGCATTTAAATGAAACGCAAACGGGTAATCAACTTACTGCTTCGTATTTCCTTCTAAACTGCCACATCGTCAATTCTTCTGCTTGCATCAATACGGTAGCTTGCGACAATGCAGTGCTTCAACATTCGTGAATGTTTTATTCCTTAGCAGTTCTCAAAAATATTTGAAGTAATTCCTTCGCCTCTTGACCTCGTGACAGAGCCTGATAGCGCAGCAGTGCAGCATTCCAAATTGTTAAACGTATTTAGCCATCCGGAGAGAAGTGGGTAAAAATTATAATGGATGATGACACGAAATAATTGCCTACATCTGCGTACCGAGGTTACTTTAGAAAGTGTATCGAGGAAACATGCTTAGAACACGTAGAATATGAAATCGGTGTTTTTACTTTCTCGCCTTACAAATATTTCGTAAGAAGAAAAAGTTATGTTATCGTTTTTGTTGTTGTTATTTTCTCGCCTGGTCTTGAACACCCAGAGGCGTATCTAGGTAATCAGGCGCCCCTGGCAAACATAGAATTTTCACCCCAGTCAAGTTATTTCAAATTAGGGTTGTCATTATTTTAGCGGGTATACTCTAAACAGCGCCCCTTCTGAGTGGCGCCCATGGCACGTGCCATCTCTGCCATACGCCTCTGTGAACACCTGAATATAATACAAATTCTATTTACTCAATGACAATAATAACAAAAATAATAATACAATTATATACACACAAATGAGTTGTTAGTGAGCAACTCTATTGGAACAAAGGTGAATCAAGAGGAAGTGGCATGATCAGATCAGATTTTAATGGAGACTGTGCCGCCACTGATGGGCATTACTTCCATTCGAAACGAAACGTTTAGCAAAAACTCTTTTCCCACTTCACACGCGTCTGATCACGTGGTTCCCTCCCAACGCTTTCCGCTTTACAGTGCGCCAGCGCTCACGAGGACCCCAGCGAACGCCGGCGGGATAATAACTTCCCAGACGCGATTAGGGCGACAGCGATAACATCCCCCGCCCGCCGCCCGACTTTTCTTTCCGCAGGAATACCAACATGGCGGGCGACAACACGCCACGTCACACTCCGATAATCGATAATGCGCCTTGTTCGTGAGACGGCTCGATGGAAGAAGGGGCGGGGCGGGGCGGCGCAGGGATAAAAAAAGACAGGCATTCGTCCCGCGACTTCGCCGAATTTCATCTCTCCCCCGCCACTGCGGAGTGAGTCATTCAAAACGACTCGTCCGCGTGCGCGCTAAGAACTTTATATTCCGCACGCCAATACCAATTCGGCTCCCGCGGCTGCGAGGCGCTTCCTTCGAAAAGAGGTCGGACGCGAAAGCGAGGATCGCTCTCTGACGCGAAAGGTTGCCTTATTACACAATGACAGACAAGGCGGGCGCGGAAGCGTGGGGCGGGCGAAGGCGGGCGAGCGGGAGACGGCGAGCGGTTGGGTGGGTGGGCGAAGGCAGGCGGGCGGGCGAAGGCAGGTGGGTGGGCGAAGGCGGGTGGGTGGGTGCGCGAAGACGGGTGGGTGGGTGGGTGGGTGGGCGAAGGCGGGCGAGGCGTGGCGTGGCGGGGCGTAGCGGGGCGGGGCGGGGCGGCGTCGCGGGGTGGAGCGGGAGGCACGGGGCGGGGCGGGCCGGCGTCGCGGAACGGCGCGGGGCGGGGCGTGGGGGGCGGGGCGGACGGGCGGGCGAGGCGGGCAGGGCGGGGCGGGGCGGGCAGGGCGGGGCGGGGCGGGCGGGGCGGGGCGGGGCGGGGCGGGCGGGGCGGGCGGGGCGGGCGGGGCGGGCGGGGCGGGGCGGGCGGGGCGGGCGGGGCGGGGTGGGGCGGGCGGGACGGGGTGAGGCGGGCGGGGCGGGCGTGGCGCGCGAAGGCTGGCGGGCGGGCGAGCGAGCGAGCAAAGGCGAGCGAAGGCGGGCGGGCGAGCGAAGGCGGGCGGGCGGGCGAGCGGGCGAGAAGAACGGCCGATGAGCCTCCTCTACCACAAGCGCCGAAGGGAAAGTTCCAACGGAACGGCCTCAAGAAAAGCACGACAGTTGTGAGCCAAAGAAATGGAAGTTCGTGATATTATACTATGTCCTTCAACGATCACGACATCATTTTTTTTAATCCAACATAGGAAACTATGAGAATTTAGCTCGTAAAAATATGCAATTTTACAATTCTATGGTCACGGGGTAAAAGTTCACAAGTCAATTTTTGGCGAAATTGGGTTAAGTACTGAAACTAAAAATTAAGTATCTGCATTTTATTTCAGTAAAACGACCGAATGATGCTTCCTTAACGACAAAAAAAGCACTGGGAAATAGCGTTGAGTGTAGGAAAAAGCGTTGGTTCAATAATCTAACCCTTGTTTTCTCCAAACTAAGATTATTGACGTAAGAACATTTACCCCAAGACCACAGAATCATTATTCAATGGAAAGCACTTGCATCATCCTGTGATAATAAATCATCAGGAATTTTTCTCGAAACAGTTCAGTGAAAATATGAAAGGTTTAAATGGTAATAAAATTACACGACGAATACAAACTTCATTGGTTCAGATGTGCTATCAGTAACATCATACACTTGCAATACAAATTAGATAAACGAGAATTTCATCTGTGAAGAAACAGTACAACTCGGGCTTTTCCCAAGAAATGTTCCAGTCGCAAGAGCGACCGCGATTACGCCCAGGGGCGAATGCAGCCGATCATTGGGGGGCCGAGGGGCGCATCATTGATTTTTGCTACATAATAAACCTATTTTTGTTGTACAGTATACTGTTTCTGTAGCGTATATATGGTACTATACAATATTATTGTTTAACTTATTACGTTATTCTAACATAACTATTTAAATAAATTTTGCCAAATAAAGGAAAGTAACAAACAAAAGCACTAGGCATTAGGGGAGGGGCCATGGCCCCCTGGATCCGCCCCTGATTACTCCTTCCTGTCGCCCCTCAGCGACCCCCACGCGTGGAAGTTCCGCGCGAGCGATCCGGCCACCCAACCCCCCCTCCCCACGCCAGAGCACGTCCCCCACCCCAGCCCCCGAACTTCCACTTTGTAATGAGTTTCTGAGTTACCGTTCCATTCCTTTCTGAAATGATTAATTTGAGAGCAGCTGACATCACACAAATCACCGCCCCCAAAATGACCGTTAGCAACTTCCAAAAATAGATTTCCTTCGTATTCTAAATGAAATGTAAATGAGGCAGCCTTAAGAGCGTGCCGCGATAGGCGAAACTGTCACGACGAATCCGTCTCGCATGCGGAGGAATGTTAGGAAATGTGGAACCAGTTGTGTTGGCGGCCTCCGAAACAGGCGCGCGCAGACAATATGATTGATAAACTGACGAGTAGAGTCGGATGTTTAGGCACTAAAAAACGCCTTTTAGGCCCCTAAAAGGGCACTGAAAATGTCAAGAATAAGGAGAAAAAAGGCACTGTCATAAATTACATTCACAATAAAATTAAAAATTATTTGTAAAACTCCATACATATTAACAATTCTTCTTCATTTTATTCTTAATAGTTTCCATTGCAATATATTACCAGTAACTTTTCAAGGATAGCAATTGCAAATCTGCAACGATTGGGAGACAAAATGAGTTTGAATACAGAGACGGATTTCTGAAAGTCTACTGATGTGTCTGGCATACATTTTGGAAGTCCAAAATTAGCAACACTGAAACCTTCTGGGAATTTACATGTATTTCCATTCAAAAGGTGCCCTGGCGTATTGTCAATCGACCATTTTCTCAAAACATGGCTACTATTTATGAGATAGGGAAGTGGAGAAAAATAAGTTGGTATACTTTCAGGAATTCTCTCGTATTTCAAAATACAAATACACGAAGGTTTCGTAATGAATGGTCAGGTTGAACCATGGTCGATTCTCTGATACCTTAGTATTGTATATAAAAATAATATATAAAAGGCAAAAACGTGCAATAATTCTAAAGAAAAGGCATTTATGTAAAAAAAAAAGGCATTTATGCGAAAATAAGCATTATAAAACTTTGTCATATGGCATCATTTGTCATGATTCGTGCACATATATTATCAGCCTTTAAATAAGTTTGCTAGAAAAAAATAGGCATTCCCCTAAACATCCGATATCTACTGATGAGCCTAAACGCAGCGCCTCGAATGTGGAGGGTGGTGACGTTTGTGTCCACGCAGAGGCGACGATATTTTAATGGATTGATTGGTTATTCCGATTCCAGGCGTGCCAACTGCTAGTCTCAATACTCCCGTAAGTGTAGTGAGTATTATTACCTGGAGGTGCCGCTGTTCCTCCTCCGCTAGACAGCCAAATCCGGGGTGTGATGTACACTTCGGCTCCTCTACGTGTCTCCGCATAGCGGGGAGATACGTGGATCAAGCCAGGATAAGCTCAAGCTCCCGACTGCACTGCTGATATGTGTATGAATGTGTACGTGTAAATGCAAGGGAATAGGACGGGACAAAGATGAAGGAAAGTTCGCGCCAACAGTTTGTTGCGTACTGCACCGGCATTCGCCTGATGTTTTATCGGAAAACCAGGAGATCGATCAGAGCAGCCGACCACTAGAATTCTCCTGCAGCCGGCTGCTGAATGCGACCTAGGTTTATACGTGGGGTCGCAAATCCACCACCGTCGTAACCCGAAACCTAAGACTCCCGCGGTCAGTCACGCTGCCGTGGCGGATGAAATGGAGGAGCGCAGGGGGCGGGGGCGGGGCCGAGAGGCGCCTGCGCCAATCAGAGGCGGCCGTAATTGCGCGGCCGGCTCGTCTTCCTCATTACGGGCGGGCGGCGGCCGTAATCGCCCGGGGTTGTTTACCCGTTCGCCCCGCGCCGGAGCGGCAGCGGCGGAGAGCGCTCCGCGGCAGATGCGAGACGGGAAGCGGCGGCGGGAGCCAGGGCCGCGGCGCCGAGACAAAGAGGAAGGCCCCCCAGCAGCCGCACGGCCAAGTTATTCGCCTCCGCGCCGCGCCGCGCCGCGCCACGGGTCGCCGCGACGTGCTCTGGAATGTGTTTGCGACCGGGCGGCGGGGGCGGGGCGGGGCGAGGCGGGGCGGCGCAAGGCCCCTTTCAACTTGTGAACTAATTCCGCCCCGCTCCGCCAGGCGCCGCACCACGCCGCGCGCTATGAACCCCTCAGAATTTCAGACATTCTGCTCACGCAGGAACGTGTATCGCCGCAGCGGTGGGCGGGGCGGGGCGGGGGCGGGGCGGGGAAGAGGGGGGCGGGGCGCAATGAGAGCCGAGGACTCGCAGAGCGGCGCACGCGAAAGAATGCGAATGCGCGGGGGATGAGGATTCTGAAAAAGCGGTTGAGCGACGGAGGGCGCTCCGCGTTGGGGCTGCGCTGGAGTGGGCGACGGCGCCGTGGGCGAGGCGAGTGGAGGAGGTAATCGACTCGCCGAAAAGGAAACGTTGAGACGCAGACAAGATGACACTGAACGAGACATCTTGAAAGAAAACAACGTTCAGATAATGGTTCCGAAAACCGAAATTCAAGAGTGCCTGGACGTCCATTGGGTCGTGAGGATAAAATTGGAAAAATAAAACGGTGTAGTTAGAACATCGTGGAACACATTTAGAACGTAAGGGGCAGACGAAAATCTATACGCTAGGAGGTACAAATAAATCTTAAACGGATATGCAAAAGGAATAGTAATGTATTAGTACACAAAGCAATAAACGGAACAACAGGGACAGGCGAACATGCAAATGCAGGGAACGTGGAAGAAGAAACACGGCTAGAACGGAGACCAAATATGGGAATAAATGAAAAAAAGAAACGCCAAAGCGATCATAAAAAAAACTTTCAGGGATCTCAATAAATTTAAGAAAAACAGGTGGGTCAAAACTTGCTAACACTGACCGGCTAGGGTGGCTCAGGGCATCAGCTGATGTCACAGCAGTGGCTCCGAACGGCAGATTCTAGGGTTCGAGTTCAGGTGGGGGAAGGACTTCCGACACTACCTAGGCAGCGAGGCCGCTATGTGGAGAAGAATTCTAGGGGCCGCCTGCGCTGATCGGTAGTTTTCCGTGGGTTCTCCGGAGAGAATGCGTGAGCAGTACTTTACCAAACTGGCCACGGACCGCGCGCGATCTTTCCTTCCTCTTCATTCTCCTATCCTTAACCCTTAATTACACACACTTCCCCTCACATACTCCCCTCACTATCACACTTGTCGGAAGGCCAGTCCGAAATTTAGGGCTTGTCCCGGCTGGGGCGGTGCCCCGCTGGTGGGAGATACCTGGATAGGGAAACTCCAGGGAAGGAGAAAAGTAAAGGGAAGGAGAAAGGGAAGGGGAAGGGGAGAGAGGGGGAGAGGAAGGGGGAGGGGGAGGGATAGGAAAGGGAAGGGGAAAGAGGAGAAGGGAAAAGGGAAAGGAAAGGGGAAAGGGAAGGAAAAGGGGAAAGGGAAGGGGGAGGGGAAGAGGCGGTGAAGGGGAAAGTGAATGAAAGGGGAACGGGAAGTGGAAGGGCGTGGGCGACAACGCGTAATGTCACTCGCTCCCGGAGATATGCCCCACACAAAAAAATTTGACATTTAGACTTCATGTCATTCCTCCTCTGACATTGGCAAAATAATGATGTTTGTGTTCAATATCAGATCGACTTTTATTTTCTTTTTGATTCGTCAGGCTGTTGACAGATCGCGAGAACATGCTGATGAGAGAATGCAACGTTGGAACAATGAGTCTCTGAAAAAGTGATATTGAAAATGTGCCCGCAGTATCGCGACGCTTTCACCCGCGGGACAAAACAATGCTGCGGCACAAATATAATGAACATTCATTTTTTAAATCGGAAGCGTTATGAATATTTATTATGACGTCCAAACACGACTTCAACCTTTTTCCATTACAATAGCGGACACATTTCTGGAATTTATCAATTCAGTTAAGTACCGATACAAATTGCAGCTTTAATGCGTCACGGAAACAACTCACATCAATGATCGCAAAAAAATGACCTTTTTTTAATCTTTTACATTACATTCGAGATTTTTCTCTTGTGTTCGAGTCAAGATGATGTAGAATTGAAATGAAAATGTTTGAGGATGATGAAAATGTTTGGGGACGATGAAAACGTCTGTATCGCAGTGAACGTGTTTAGCGGTTCGGCACATCGAAAAAACCTATCGCCAAATGCCATCCAACTGGGGAAGTTGACGGCAGCCACGAAAAAGCTATGCCCCAGATAAAGGAAAATATTGAGCACTTAATAGTGCGCTTTGAGGTAACGGGCAACGAAGAAGAAAAGAATAAAGCTTCGATCGGCCAAGCGACATATTGATACACGGGGCACGCCCAACGCTGAAAAAAATGATCAAACGTTTTCTATAATGTACTACGTTACTATTTCCAGACCAAAATTGTATTGTTCGTTGTTGCAGTCAAAGATTCGCAAAACTAAATCACACTGCAAAACTCGTATCTCATTGTCAAGTCGTGTATCTTCCTACGTTCAATTCTCGTGCTCAGACATCCTTCACTCTCCTCTTTAATTATGTAATCGAGTTCGCGACTACAGCAATCGCGAACATGCTGAACACGACCGCACGGCAGCGCACATATATCCATCAATGCTCCTATTTGCAGCAGCTGCAGAGTAATTTAGCGGCAGAGAGAGACGCAAGCGGCCTCGGGGAGCTGGCTGCCTCCCTGCTCTTCGCCCTCCTCCCTCCACAACCGCACACTATTGTCTCTGCTGCACCCTGAGAACACCACTGGGGGTGGGGACGGACTCTCAGACTCTTTTTGAACAGCCAGTTCAACATACACTACGTAGCTCCAAATGGACTTTTAGTTCTCTGCATCAACAGATACTAAATAAGGTTGAAACGCGTTTAAGGGGAGAAGAGAGCTGTAAGAGAAAGCCGAGTTTCCACGAAAACGCGGTTTACGAAAACTGAGTTTCCACGAAACGACGGTTGTGAATTCTGAAAAAATTAACTCCTAACTTGAACAAAAACGGCGCAACATTCTGCGGTGGAGTCTGTCGCTGGCAAAACCGTCTCCCACAATGGTACACGAATCATAAGAACCCTTGGTGGAAGCTCACGGAGCCAGTATTTCGCGGAATTTCTTTCAATCTCTACTGTTTTGTATAAACGTTCCTTCGCTGTTGCTCTAGGGCTGGTGGGCGGGTCTTACTGCTTCTACACATCAATAATTCTCATCACGATCAGTAAACCAAAGCAGGCTCATCTGTTTCCACTAAAATTACGGTGTAGGTCGTTTCAAAATAACTGCATTTTTTTATAACCTCGTATGTTTATTTATATAATTTTAAAACCCATTCAGCTGTTTTCACACTGTTAGTCAGTCTGTCCGACCGTGCTACTTTCGGAAACTGCTAACCCGATTTTGAGTTTTTTTTTTCTCTGAAAGGTAATATACTTTTTCGAGCGTAATTTAGACTGCTTTTCCTCGATCATTATTTTCCATTATATAAAGAAGAATGGTTCTTTGTTGGATACACACATTTACAGTTTTATCTCAATTTTAATGTAATTTTCATCACTTGACTTTCAACACAAAAGAAATGTTACTGTCTACGTGACATTCGGTAAAACTACCTTCATCTCCATTTTCTACCCCCGAAATCAACTGTTAAGGGGGCCACTTACAGTGTTATATCTTTAACACAGTGAGGACATTCACCCAAAATTATCAAACATTTTAAAAAGCACACATAATTTCCTATTAAATACACTTTGATTCATTCTGATAACACACTGAGATTTTGAGTTAGTGAAGGTCAAAACTGTTACTTGATGTCTGCTAGGACTAAACTGCAGGATGTTCGCACCCACGAGTTTGTTTTCTGACCAAAATAAAACGGAGATTACTCCGGAGTGGTGCCACAACAGCACATATCTTCTCGTAATATTGGTAACGGTTTTGTAATTTGGGAAGTTCGGACATTCGGGACATATCAACGATCGGTCTAGTGCAGAACGAAATTCAGCGAAATCCTGCTTCTGTAAACGTTACTATTGGCAAAGACAATAATAATAATAATAATAATAATAATAATAATAATATAATTAATAATAGTAATAATAATGTTGCAACTTCCATCTTACTTCTCAGCTATCAGTTGAAAAATTCCTAATTATACATTTTTAATTGTTTTCGAAAATTCAAAAGTTTAAATAAAATTAACTTCCTGACGTTGAAATGTTATGGTACATTCACTACCGATTTTTTCACACATGAAATGACGACCCCCACCACTGACAGATGCGTCTTTTACTATAAAAAACTATTTCAAGAGGACGAACTTTCTCGTATCAGTGACGGTTACGTAAAATTATAATATCACAATTTATGTCCACATTAACACATTTAAGCCATCACTTATAAACCTCATTATCAATCGGAGCGGGGTAGGCGAAAACCATTCATTAATTTACACCTCGCACATTAACAAAAAATTGATAATACAACCTCCGTTACTTTCACCCTGAAACATTGCCCAACAATAAAAGTGATTCTGGGAATTTCAAATTGCAGTGTCGCCGCGTTCCCATAACTGTATTTTAACCTGATAACTCCTGAAAGATTGTAGTAAAACAAGTGCTGCAATGTCCAATCTGCATTTCTGCATATTTGCCTAAATTCCACGAAACTGCTCTTATTTTTAAAAAAATGAGCATGGCTTTATTTAAAGAGTTAAGTTTGAAGAATAACCTCATTAAGTAAAAAATCTCTACCATCAATAATGTAATTCGGCTTTTTTTTTATTTTAGCCGCAAATGGTATCAGCACCGCTTTTATATTCCGTCGTTTGTTACACACGAGAAGAAAATTTCCACAAAAATTTGGCGCCGTTTTTTTTTTTTTTTTTTTTTTTTTTTTGAGAGAAAAAATTAAAAATTGCCTACATTGCACGCAAAATTACACCGAAAACTTCTCTACACCATCTCGCGGAAATGTAAACGGTTATTTTACGCTTTTATACTCACTTTCAGGGATTACATTCAGCGGCAGGAAAGGCACTCTGCACACTTAGCAGAGTCGTCTGGTTAAAACTCACCTGAAAAAAAGAAAGAATGACATAATTTTGTAAACAGAGTGTACGGTACAAAATGTATGTCCATCAAGTCACTTTACATCTTAATCTCTTTACAATGGCCAATACATTCTCCTCGTATCACAGATGGTCCAACGAATATGTGACCATGGCCAGGACATGAGACATAACAGCAATAATTGGTATTCCTCCTCTTTCATATCACTGCAGTTCATGAGGCTACATTCAACGCTACAATACAACGCTATCTCACTTGTAAACTACTCGCATCACTGTTTCACTATCTTCCTTATGCCAAACGATTCCAGCTATTTTGAGGTCAATAACATCCTTTTCTGTAGAATCTTTTCGGTTTGCTAACGCTCAGACTCGCATTTCCAAAACGACATTCGCCCTTTAAACTGACTACTCAGAAATGTCCGAAGATTTTTGCGCTTCTCCAGTCATTCTTGTTCAATTTCAAGGAAGGAAACCAAATTATTTCCAAATAAAGAGTTTACGAAATGAAAAGATTTCTGATGAAAATCCAATAAATACTCGTAATCACATTTACACCTCATAAACACTGTAGAAAAGTACTCTTGTTTATTAGAACGAAACTGAGTGAAACATTTTGTGATGAAATTAAAGATTTTTCGCAGAAATTCATCTCTCTCAACACTTCATGTTCCATTGAAACATAGTTTACAGTTCCTATTTAAGATCAACACAACTCCAACCACAAAAACTGCCGTAGTAAAGGACTCATACAAAATTCAGAGTTCACATTATTACACTACCTTTGTGTTTTAAAATAAATTTCAGTGGACGTAGAAGGTACTAGAATGGCTCGAACTGTCCATCCTCCTCTCATGCATAAGCACAGACTCTCTTCCAATAATTCATTGACAAACACGTTTTCTGCGCCTGTGACCGATATTGGCGACCGAGTTTGCGACGGCGATGGTGTAGCGGTTAGCGTAACGGACTGCTATACCCAAATTTGCGGGTTCATACCCTTCATATGCCTTCCTTCGGAGGGGAAGTAAAGCCGGCTGTCCCATGTTAGTAGATTTACTTGCATGTAAAAGATCCTCAAGCCTAAATGACGCCTCTGAGCTAAATTCAAATCGCCGTTTTCGTCGCCTCAGTAATACTTTCTTTCCGCTAGTAGTGTGTAATGAAATTTACGTGGTCAGACGGAAGAGGAGGCCTCATGGCCTGAGTCTCGCCACGTAAAATAAGGCAATTCAAATATCTCTCTTCCTCGTATGCCTTCCGTCGCCACTAAATTTCCCATGCATTCGCATCGCAGAAAGGAGCAGCGCGAGCAACCCCGGAAGGCGCTCGGGCAGTCGGAGAAAGCGAGCGGCGGCGCGTCCTCGAGTCGCAGCGCCATCGCGGCTTCGGCCCTTCGGGCGGAGAACGCCCCGCTCTAGCACGCGTGAATGGAGCGCCTGCCATCAATCCCATACTGCGATTTTCCTAACTTTGTACCTGACAGAAATCAACTCGGGAGCTTCATCCAATCGGGAGCTTGAACGTCACCATAGTCACGTCACTGTGGGGAAATAGAAGCTCCTGATTGGTTGACAGCGAAACAGCTGATTTCTGTCAGGGACAAAGTTACGAAAATCGCAGTATAACCATATGGATATTACTCTCTGGCGTATCCAGGGGAGACCTTGGAGGCCACTGCTCCCCCCCAAAAAGGCCTAGAGTTTTCGTTTACTTTCCTTTTCTTGGCGAAATTGAATTAAATATTTATTTATGTTAAAATTATGTAATCATTTAAACAATAATATTGTATAGTATCATATCTACAGTACATAAATAATTTACAATATAATAACAAATATGTATATTATTTAACAAAAATCTACGATTCCCTCTATCCAATGATCGGCTGGATCCGCCCTTGATATTACTCTGTTGCACTGTTTATAATTGTGTACAAGGAACACAATAAATCGCACATAATCAATCAGTTCAGTATTTCATACGTAAGTTTCCAAACCCGAATTCATTTCTCAGAAGTTATCGTAAAGAGTTTACCTCAGACTGTGACTTACAAGCACAATAATTTTAGTATTGAATTATTAAAAATTAACTTGTGCTGCTCGTATTGTGATTCGAAGAGAAACCCGTTGTCACTCCCATGCTGCGTAGATCATTTCTTCGTCTTTATTCATAGATTAATGTAATAGTTATAAGAGAGGGGAGAAACTCACGAAGTCCTCGTGTAAAAACACCCTCTCCTTTTATACAGTAGGATAAAATTTATAAAATCGTAAGAAAAGTTGTGCAAGGTGTCAAAACGTATTTAGATTAATTCAATTTGTATAGATGTTCCAACCCAACTCAAATACAAGGAAAAAATAAATAAAATACTTTGCCCACTTAGATTACATGAAGTAAGACTTAACGCCACGAACTGTGATGGAATAATAGTTACTAGAACTAGGAGGGAAATGAGGGACATTTTCGCTCTAAAGTGTTTCAGTAACTATTAATTTTAACTTGTCATGAAACTTTAAAGAAACAAAATTGGATTATCATTAAAACGAATAAAATCGTATCGAAACATGAACTGAGTATAGCCTGCGTTTTTTTTACAAAATCTGTAATATGACACATTGGACGAAAACATTTTGAATTTCCCCTCCCAAAATTTGCCTCTGGATCCAACCCAGCAGAATACAAGTGTTGGAAGACCGCGGACAAGAAAAAGCCCTGACTCCAAAAAGCCCCGAGGAAGCTGCTGTGACGGCTGAAAGTTGTCGAGGCTCCGAGCAAAGCCAAAGCGTTTCGCTTACATTCGGCGCACGCAAGTGCAATCCGGCGGGCGCAAAGATTTCGCGAGCGCTGAGCAGCGATGGCCCGTCGCGCGAAAGTCACTCCGTGAAAATGAAGACGAAACACGCGCGGGTATAAAGTGCAAATGTACGAAAGAGCACGAACGGCCCGTCACGAGAAACCTCTTCGCTTGTTATGGAGCTATGGCACAACAGCGCAGATGACAAATCCATTAGAGCGCCAAATACCTATTGTACACAGCAAGGCAGTTAAGGAGAAATGAAGCTTGGAAAGCTTAGAGTAAAGCGACACTCGCTTTCATTGATTGAAACAATATTCTGCGCGTTCAATGGATATGCTGTTCTATGACAGTCAATGGACACTACAATGGAATGCACAATACATTTCCTAATGGGGATCTAGCTTTCTTATCTTCCTGCTTGCTCCATGCGGTATAGTGCAATATCCACCGCAGACATCAGAGGCTAGGGGTGCAAAATGTAATGGAATACCAGCCTTCGCTCACTGCGAGTTAAAAAATAGCTGACGCAACACGGGCGCGAAGTGATTCCCGCAGTCGTCTCTTTGTCGTCCTTGCTTCGCTCGAACGTCAAATTCGACTCGTGCGTGAATCATCTGTTTCGCGCTCTTGTTACGTAAAATCCTTTTTGCGAATGAGCATGTAACGAAGTTGGACATGCGACATGTTCACCCAGTTGGTAGGTAACTCATCGAGAACTGGTGTTTGAAGCACTTAAACAGATCTCGAACGCCAATGTAAGTCGATATGCGTACTAATCAGGGGCAAACATGACATGTTAAATATCGTTTCAGTATATTTGTCACGTAATTAAGTTCAAAACGCAATATTCTACGAATTCCCTACTTGTGCCAGAAGTTTTTAACACTCATTATGTGACACTCCTTTAGAAATTGAAGGGCTCAGTAGAACAAGGGACTATCCCTCATGGAAATACTTCTGAGATAACGAGGGTTTAACCAGAACTTCACTTATAACTCATTATACTTTTAAATACAGTACACTTGCATTCAAGTCCATACTGGATTTAAATAGAAAATTACACAAAAAATACTATTTGAAATTGTATACAAGGCTAATAACTCAATTTCACAAGCAATTTGGAATAGCCCCTTGTTCTACTGAACCCTTTCAATTGAAGACCTTGGGGCAATATTAGTGTATTTCGACACTGTAGATGCATCTAGATGTTGAGTTTTATTTTAAAGCTTCGCTGTAATATGGCAGTGATATTCGTAATGTAATGTTTTTTATCCCTATGTGTAGAATGCAATGCCTAAACCTTTACTCTCCGTTGTCTCAAAACTTAAGTATTGTGGCATAGCATGGTATTGCCCCGAGGTCTTCAACTCCCTCTGAATTGGCCTTCTGCAGCCGAGAACCCTTCAGCTACTGCGACACGCACCGCTTTCTTAAGCTCCACGCTGCCTCAGCCCTCAGAGAGTCCCGGGCGGAGGCAACCCTCCAGGTGACGGCGGCCGAGTTACGAACTTCGCTTTCACGTGATAAGCGAAGGTAATGCTATTGACGAAGCGGGCGCGCCCGACGAGCGAAATTAGGGCAATTTCCACCCCCACGTCGCCGCAGCCCTTCCTACGGTATTTAATTCATCTTGTTCCAAACAGGATTTCGCGAGGAAGAATAACTACGTTTGCGAGGCGGAACCTTTTTTTTTTAAACCAATAAAATATAGCTGACAACTTCTGAAACGAAAAAGGTCACCGACGGCAAAACGAGAGACCGAGGTCGCACCTCTGCTAACTCCGTCTTGCCTCTGGCATTTTAATAAACGAAAGGAGAAAAAAAAATAATAGCGGCTGTCAAGACACCGCACGATTTGTAGGTGTTAACCAATTTCATGGCTCCGTAACACACTGACGGTAGCGAACTCCACTTTTACGACGGCGCAGCCCCGATTCCGGGCATCCGAACAAACTTTGACACGGAAAAGAACGCTCCTTTGACATAGTTGGCACGCGGTTGGGGGGAATAGTTCCCATAAATAACTAAGGGGGCGACGTTCGGGGAAAGACAAGCGGCCGCTGTAAAACTTCTATTTGGAACGGAGGCCATGCAGCGCTGCTAAGAGACAGCGGAGCGCCGCCCCGCCCCGCCCCATCGGGGGGGGGGGGTTCTTGCGCATGGTACCCGACCTTACCCCACCCTCGGGCCTCAGATCTGGAGAATAATAGGGAGTTTTTGCCACCTCGAACATGAAGCATTATCGCTCTTCTGCTCCTGCGCAGTTCAAGTTTCGCACCACTTTAGTGCATCTGCGCATGCGCAAAAGATCGATAGTGCTTAACGTTTAAGGTGTCAAAAACTCCCTACTGAGCTTCAGGAACCAGTTTGCGTCACAATATTAGCGGGAATTTTAAATGCAGCCAGATACCAAAAATCACCTTGTTCAAAGTCATTGAAACAGATATATGAGCCGTTGAGGGGCCATCCATAAATTACGTAACGCTAGAGGGTGAGGGAGGGAGTCTGAGGTAGCGTTAAGCTGCGTTACATACAGATAGGGAAGAGCGTTACTAGGGGGGGGTATTGAAAAGAGTCGAGATTTGCGTTACGTAATTTATGGACGGCCCCTGAGAGCGAAGTGGTGAAAGTCAAACAGCACTTTTCAATAAAGGACGTGTAACCGAAAAACGCTGTAAAACTATAATGCTATAAGTCAGTATATGAATGAGGTGGCTACAGGGAGCCAAGGGAATGAGCAATGCATACGCAACTGTAAAATAAATTTCTGCTTACTTCATGAATCCACTGTCTTGCTAATGTCTTCCTGTATTTAGTTTACACTTCTAATAAGACGATTTTTGTGCCCCGGCTTCCAAATTGCTGGTCCAATTCATTTCAGACATGAACACTTAAAATGGTCATGAAACAATAAGAATTTAGCAAATGCTTTGCCAATATTAGAGCAATGAATAGAGAGGTGTCCGCCGATCACTTGATACATTCCACCGCTTCGTTCCTTTAGACGAAGATCTGCACTCATCGCTGTATTCGAAGTACCTCGTCTATTCCCAGCCGTTCTTGGGGCAACGCATCATTAAGACGAAATGTAAGTTGTGTATGCAACGGTGCAACGAAGAATTTTTCTTGGAATTTGTTAGCCAACTTACACACAAATATTTTTTAATCACTGGGGTTTTTAAAAATGATCCAATTTGGTTTAATAAAATTGCAGCACTTCAAGATAAATCCCCATGAAAATTGGTAAAGATTTTCGACATTTCCGTTTAGCTAAATGAATATGCATAATACCAACTCCAACGGTTAGTTTTTTTGATAAGAAAAGTTTTTTTGTTTTAAATTTAGTAAATAATTAGAGAAAATAAACACAAGGGGAAGAGCGGATGTGCAGCTTGTACCGTGAGTCAATGGAGAAAGAACTTTTGTAAGCCATAAGAGAAAAAATAGGATTTCCACGAGTCATTCAAACATTTGCCACCGCAATAGGACGACCCGAGTTTCTACATATCTAGTAAGGCAGGATGTTTAGGAGTATTTAGACATGTTTATCTTATAAATTCACTAGCAGAGTGTGCCGGGTGTATATTTATCATAAACGTGTGTTAAGCAGCGCCTTGCCCGTCCCGCTCATTTCACTCATCTAAAGAAGGTTCCAAACATTTGGCATTCGCCGAGCAGCAGCGACCTACTGCTCGCCCAATCCCGACCAGCTGATGTGTTCGGCGAATGTTCGCTCCCTTTGATGTGTCCAAAAGGCCGACACGCGGTGGGTAGGGCGAGCGCCGAATGTTCGTCACTCGGCAAAGAGCAAGCAACTCATCCACACTACTCGGGATTCGTCGAGTGGTTGCTTGCTACGCGCCAAATAACGAATGTGTGGAGCCGTCTTCGCCCTCGAGTCGTATCCGTTGTGCCAGTGCTTCTTCCGCTCTTCTCTCAACACCCATTCCGTCCTCTCTTTCTGCTTTTGTGGTTCCGACCGCTCTTTCACCTCCGACTGCTCTTTCAACTCAACTCCGACCGCTTTTTCAACTCAACTTCGACCGCTCTTTCAACTCAACTCCGACCGCTCTTTCAACTCAACTCCGACCGCTCTGTCAACTCAACTCCGACCGCTCTTTCAACTCAACTCCGACCGCTCTTTCAACTCAACTCCGACCGCTCTGTCAACTCAACTCCGACCGCTCTTTCAACTCAACTCCGACCGCTCTTTCAACTCAACTCCGACCGCTCTTTCAACTCAACTCCGACCGCTCTTTCAAATCCGTCCTTCCGCTATAGAAGAATTCGCGTAAGAACAAGCCAAAGTGACAGTTCGCTAAACAAGTGAACATCACATGTAATTCAGAAAAGTATCCCTCCACCGCGGCAGCTGTTCAGCCACGCCTCTTCGTAAAGGGTTTGTTTATGGCTCCCGTGAAGAGAACCATAAAGAGAACCACGAATGTTAGTAGAAAGAAAAATTAATTTTCAGGGGACGTTCAAATACCTTTTCTGTGAGTTTCACAGTGCAGCGAAAGGCCCATGCATTTTTGTAATGAAATGGCGTGAACAAGTAGGATTCCCACTACGACCTTTCTGACGTTCCACGATTCGCAATGGCGTTATTATATAAAAAATAAATACAAAACGAAAAACACAGATCCACGAAACGCTCACAATCAAGCTCGCCACGTTACAGCACAGGAGCAATACTTATCATAAAAAAGTAAATTCCATATAATGTGTATAAAAAATATTTTTTTACAGAAGAGCACATAGAACTGCACTTCCTAATTTCAATTATTTCTCGTGGCGCACTATATTTTCGTCGGACGAGGACATCACAAAAGGAAGCGTCGAAGCCATTTACAAGTTAGCCAACTGCAAACGAACGAATCGAGGAAGGAGAGTTCAATGGGATCAAGGACACAACGACCACAGAACCTTCGGTTATGTTGCCAGCACTCGCTGTTAAAATAGCTTGTTCTTATAAAAATCTCTCTATACCCTTGCTCCGCTCGGCCTTGCTGATTCCTCAGAGTATTTACATCCTTGAAACATCCATTAAGCCTCGTAATTTTTACAGAAAAGCGTGGGGAGTCTTTTATTAATTAATTACACAAAATTTCTTCTCAGAAGAGCTGCTTCCGAAAATTCTCAAGCGCGCCGTGCAGCAGCCCCCCCTCCCCCCGTGGGGAAAGCCCGGGCGCCGCCTCCCTCCTACGCATCGGTTGCGCGATTTAGGCACAGTGGTCGCGGCCTGGGGATAATGGCACAGTGACACGAAGAAACAGAGGACGTGAAAGTAAAGAACGCTTTCACCCGAGGCTTCCTTACGCGAAGAAAGTCCAATAGCAGCGCCGAAAGCGAGAGTACACACACATCACACCGCAACGCCTTCATTCTGGTTTAGAAACGGCTCCAGTAGACCACACGCGCGTGCGGGAATGCAGAGGGAAACAAGTGTTTTACCTTTACGTTGTAGGTGTTTAAAATATGCACATTAATGCAAATCAGGCAAGTGCATACCAAACCGCGGTGGAATAAATATTGTCCTGCCGCAGATTTTTGCAGAAGTATCCAGAATGACAAAACTCTCCAAATAAATATAAATGTCACTCCTAGTCAAATGCCAGATTAATTTCTCATTCTCAATAACAGTATCTTGATAGCAGGACCGCATTAACCTTTGCGGAGCATATTTTTTATCTGTGTGTGCGTGTTTTTTTTGGGGGGGGGGTTGTTCTATCCTTTATTATTCAATCCTAATTTCTCCTTAGGAAGAGAATAATATCTAAATTTTATTTTCTGCTCAGAAAGTGATACCAAAAAATATTTGGCAACAAATATTCTAAACGAGGCCTTTATTTTTCAAGAAAATTTTCTTTTGTAGTTCTTTATGGTGTGTATTGAGACTCAATAAAAGGTAATCCATACAAAAGAACTACACAAGTATTTCTCATTTGCTATCTATATGTATCTATCTATCTATGTGTCTGTCTATCTACCTACCTATGAGTATCTATCTACATATATACATGTTAAACTTCATGAAATATTAATCTAGTTTTTCGAAATTGCCCGGAACCCGCAGGCCTGCTATTCTAGACTGTATTACACAAATATTCATATTAACACTTCCCTTCAAGAAACGAAAGGTTATTTTTTCTTGACAACGATAGAGATCTAGGAAATCGTACCTTTAGGCACCTATTATCCTTTGCCTTTGAAAGAAAAGCAGTTATTTTGGGTCATTTGTCTAAAGCCTTTCTCAAGTGTTGTTCACGATACGCCGATAACGTTCGTTTTGGCCCTCATGTTGTCAAATTCTAGGATATTATCTTTGTTTAAGTTGCATGTCTATATTTGTCTATTGGGCGGGACAAGTATACTAACGGCAAATGTATGTATTTCAAATACTTGAAAGGATCCACCTGTTTAAGCTCGTTTAATTCCGTACGAATCAATGTTCGAAGCGCCAAATAAAGGCGGCTCCACGCATTCGGCATTCGCCGAGCCGCGAGTTACTGCTCATGTGTTCGGCAAATGTTCCCTTCCTTCGATGTGTCCAAAAGACCGTCACGCAGTGGGTAGGGCGCGCATTTTTCGTCCCTCGCCAAATAGCAAGCCCCTCATCCATACTGCCCGGGATTCGCCGAGCGGCTGCTCGCTGTTTACCAAATAACGTAAGTGTAGAGCCGCCTTTATGCTACGCTGCTACTCGCCCTTCTTTCTCTAATGTGGAAATCAAGTTTGAAGAAGGTGGGCGCACTGAGAAAGGAGGGAGTGACAGCGATTTTCTCCATGATGGGCCACCGAGCACATCAACGTTCAGCGTCTCGCAATCCTCGCCGGTGATTACGAGGCAATCTCGGTGGCCCAGGAAGGCAAAAGAAACGGGAGGTGGAGGAAGGGATGTCAGTGCAACGCTGAGAACGCGTGGGTGACGGGATTCTTCCTCGTCAGCAGGCAAGGAAAGAAAATAAACGAAATCTGTACTGAGGAATCCTATGATTTGGAAACGCAGTACACTGACCAAGCTTCACAGCTGGTATCCGGATTGACACATGTGTCCATTCGTTTGTCATCATTGCAAGTTTAAAATTTATCTACACATTGCATACATCACTTTATCAGAGATTTGACATGTTTACGGAAATAAAACAAGCGATACATCGACAGCACAAAGCGTAAGTAAAAATGTCATACTTTCTCGCAGTATATCTAATTTTGCAATTTGCAAAAATTGGAAGAGTCCAACGAAAGTGAGATCTGCGCCATTCTTTTAAGCGTCAATCATTTTATACGTAGAAAAAATTGAAGAAAAAATTTGCAACGGACTTTGAGAACAAGTGTTTTTTCATAATTTGCATACATTTCAAGCACAAATTAGGCGAAAACAAATCGTTTTTCACAAAAAATTGTAAATGACTGTCTTTAAAGAGCTGATTTTCTAGAAGAGTTTTTAAGGCAAACATTTATATCTTCAACTTTGCAAAATTGTAACATTTCAAAAATACAATTTTCAATTAAAGTCTGCCGGAAATGAGAGTAGCAACAATTTCTTTTATTGTTCTTTGATAGATAAGAGAAGAAAATTCAGCGAAATAATGTGGAGGCGATTTTTTCGAAAATAATTGTTTTGAAAAAAATAAATATTGCCTACATTTCACACAAAATTATAAAGAAAAAAATTTTAGAAAAATTGTATATGACCTTATTTCAAGATGTCTTTAAAGAACAGATTTCAATAAGGAAAAAAACTCTATCTCCAAATTCATAGTTGTAGCAAGACGCAGAAACTACTTTGAACTTTTGCAATTTTCGAAAAATTAGGTATTCAACGAAAATGAGACCTGCACCATTTTCTTAAGCGACCATTACTCTACCCAAAGCAGAATTTATTCCAAAAATTTGAAAATGTAGAGGTTTCGTGTAAAGTATCCCCCAAAAATCAACATATCCGTTTCAAACTCAGAGAGCACTGAGTTCCTTTAAATTGACCGAGGAATATCAATTTTGGAGAAAATCAGCAGAACAGTTAGGCGCTAGCTTTGACCACACACGGACGGACAGTCGTTAATCGATTTTTCAGTATCAAGGACCCACAAAACATGGATTCTGGCTTGATAAAGTGCTAGATGAAGTAACTTACTATACATAGGAACAAGATTTGTCCACTTTTTCTTTAGCAGGGCCTGGGAATAAGAGGTTTTTGGTTGAAAATTCGGCGTTTTTCGGTCCATGATTACAATACTTTCTCTACTTACGAAATGCGAGAAAGTAAAAGTTTCTTACGCAGAATTACGGGGTCATCTTTCAGAATTTTGAGGGGGCCACACCTATCCACTGTTCTACCACCAACGAGTATACTAAGATCCGATTGCTGATATCTTAGAAGACAGACAGATAGTGCACACAGAAAGAAAAAATTCTATGAGTATAACTGCTTGCAGAAGAATATTTGGTGCAAGCAGTTAGCTTGCAGAAAAGTATGTCTTTATCGATCTCGTTCTCGATTCAAGAGATTTTTGTGTAGACTTTTTGTGCAGTTGTGTGTCTCGTAAGTCTCGTGAGTAGAGATTTTCGTGCAGTCTCATATAGACTTTCTTGCATACGAGAACGAGAAAGAATACGTGGCATTTGACCACAATTTCTTGTAGTTTCCCCAATTCTTTCTTTTTTCCTGCCTCGGTTCTTTCTAGGATGCCTGTGCATTTTTACGGAATTCGCAGGGGCCCCGGAGCCGCCGTTCACTGCATAATCCGGGCTGCCTGAGCACTTTCATGCGCTTTTAGTGCCAGACGCCTTCCTGCATACAATGTGCGCTACTCACGAGAAGGGAAGTAGGAAATGTCCTCGTTACCTATTCCCTTCTTTTGGCTGTTAGCGCCAAATGCAATATTTGTTTTCATGCTTAAGGGGAAATGTATAATTCGCGGTTTAATAGCTAAGAGGAAGTGTGTTTCGATCTAGTTTTAAACTACCAGCGATTTTGTTTAGATCGCTTTTTGAACATCTTGGTCATATAGCGACCAATGTGATTTTTAACCCTTCGGCGGACGCGTAGCGGCACTCAGTGCCGCATTCTTACACGTTTGTTGATTTTGTGTAAATAATTGGTGTCGCTCTATTGAGCTCATAGTTATTCTTCATTCATTATATTTTCAACCGGGTGACACTCAAATCCCAATTTTAGACACTGCCGATCGATCGTTATTCATTAGTAATTCGAACTCTGCAACAGTTGCGGCACTCTGTACTGCATGCGCTTTGTCATGTAAGCATAATATTTGTGTATTTTATCCATCAGAATTCTTACTGCTGTTTATTATTGAGCTTAATGACACAGATTTTGGAGTACTAACTATTCATTCAAATTTAGATGCGTTGTTTCCGAAGAAAACGTTTGAAGGCACATTCGCATCGTATTCAATCCCCAACATGTAACATGTATCAAGACACGGAGGGAGCGAGTGATGGATCAGATTCTTATTAATATTGTTATTTCGTTTGGTATTTAATTAGTTATTATGAAATAAAATGTATCAAAACATAAATAAAGAACATATCCTTCACATTTATTAACAAACGTAATAACTATTGACGCGAAAATCAAAGTTGATAAATGCGGTACTGAGTGCCGCACGCGCCTGCTGGTGGGAAATGATGGGACGCGCCCGCCGGAGGGTTAAACTGTAGGAGGAACTTTAGGGACAACACGTAAGGACAACACACACAAACATCCGTGGGATTCGAACCCGCAACCCTTCGAGCCGAGGCAGCTGAGGCCATTCAGCCTTAACGACCTCGTCTCTCCAGGCCGGCTACTAGTGATTTTAAGCAACGCAAAGAGTCGAAATAGTTTTGACGTGGAACCCAACATTTCCTTCTCTCGTGGTTAATTGCCCATACCTCCCAGCGCTCCTGCGGGCGGGAGTGGACATGATATTGCTTTGCGACAGAAGGAAGGCTCCCGTTCGAGATTCCATCTGGAGAAGTTTCTCTAACAGCCAGATGATCACGCCACGTGCGACGAACCGTGTCACACTGCGACAATGGCGGACAAGGGTCAGACCGAGTTGTCGGAGGTCAGGAACGCACCGAACCCATCGCCACGCCTTTCTCCCTTATCTCGTGAGGAGTCCACGCACGTCATTCAATGTGTGGCACGTTTCATTTGAAGTAGTTCATGCAATGTAATCTTCCCCTCCAGTTAAGAATCCCGGCCGCTTTCAAATGTGACTACTGCGAGAAGCGCGCGCCGCTCGGGAGCTCATCAGCGATTCGTGGGCACAAGGGCGGAGGGCGGCGCGGGAGATCGCCGCCCCCGACGGCTCATTAGCTGCGATCCGATTTCATTAAGGAATATTTCATAGGGGGCCAAGCGCCAAGCGCCGCGCGCCCGCCCGCCGCCGCCGCCGCCGCCGGCGGAACTCGCGACCTTAGTAAAACACAGTGTTAATTTCAATTTAAATTCATGCTCCTTGGCGCCCGTTCAAACGTTGCGGCGCGGGCGCGAGGGCGGGGGTGGAACGGGGCAGGGCGGGAGCGGACCGTCATCCGCGAAGGGCAGCGGTGGCAACGGGTGCAAGGGCGATGGGCGAGAGGCGCCGGCCGAAGACTATCTCGACGGCTGACGGTGTGGTGAGGAGAGACGGGAGGTGGCGGGGCCAGGCGGGGCGAGGCTGGAGCTGGGCAGATCTGGATGGGGCGGGCGGGGCTGGGCTGGGTATGGCGGGGAAGGAGGGAATGTCATACAGCGGGGAACGGGTGGAAGGGGTATTGGTGATGGTCGCCGGCGCCGGCCGGAGGCTATCTCGACGGCCGACGGCGAGGTGAGCTGAGACGATATGGGGCGGGGAGGGGCGGGACGGGGAAGGAAGGAACATCACCCGCGAAGGGCAGAGGTAGGAAAGAGCGATGGGCAACGGCGACGGCCGGAGACCATCTCGTGGGCCGACGACATGGCGTGGTGAGGCGGGAGGAGGGGTGAAGAGGGGCAAGGGTGGGCGCGGTGAGGCGGGCAAGGATGGGCAGGGCGGGGCGGAGCAGGGCGGGGCGGAGCAGGGCGGGGCAGGAGGGAATGTCACCCGCGAAGGGCAGGAGCGGGAAAGGGCGGTGGGCGACGGAGACGGCCGGGAACTAACTCGTAGGCTGATGCCGAGGGCGGGGTGAGATGGGAGGGTGTGGGGCGGGGAAAGGCGGGGAGGGCTGGGTGGGATGTGCAGGACGGGCCAGGGCGGAGTGTCACCCACGAAGCGCAGCGGGGAACAGATGGAAGGGGTATGGGTGATGGCCGCCGGCGACAGCCAGAGACTATCTCGACAGCCGACGGCGTGGCGAGCTGAGACGGGAGGGTGTGGGGCGAGGCGGGGCCGGCAGGGGCTGGGTGGGGCAGGCGGGGCGTGGCAGGAGGGAACTTCACACGCGAAGGGCAGCGATGGGGACCGGGTGGAAGGGCAAAGACGACAACCGGAGACCATCTCGCGGGCCGACGGCGTGGCGAAGAGAGTCGGGGAGAGGGCGGGGCAAGGCCAGACGAGGCGTGGCGTGGCGAATGGAACAGGATGGAAGGGGGAGGGGAGGGGGTGCTACTGTTGTTAAACTGCGCTGCAGCGGCGCGCGCCGGCGCTCCTAATTGCTTCTACAGCCGCTTCTTGCGATCCGCCTGCAATTTCCACGCCGCTGTCTACACCTCCCCATTACGGCGCGGCGCGGCGCCGCACCTCCGGCTTGCTGCTGCGGGGCCGAAGGCGGCGCCGCCCCCTCCCTCGCCCTCGGTAAACAGCGCCGCTCTAAAACTCCCATCTGCAGCCGGAACAAAGCGCCCCTGTCGGAATGTCACACCGTGAAATATCACCGCACTAAACTTCCCTTCTGCTAACGCATTTAAACTACGCTATAACATACTTTTACGCCCGTCTTACTGATCTACGAGATTTACAATGCATTCGCAATTTGCGGTAACAGCATCAATAAACACTATTGATCACACACATCAACACACACAACAAAATTGACTACATTCACGAGAATATAATGATTTGCTTCTTCTTCTTCTTCAAGCACTGGATTGTACATTCGGCACCGCACTCACTGATCTTTCCATCATGTTTCTGGTCGTCCAACAAACCGATTTCGTTTAGGGTGGTATGTATGACTTCTTTTGGGGTTCTAGAATTATTTATTCTCTTAACGTAGTGTATCCATGCTTTCATGTTGTCTTTTATATGTTCATTTAAATTAAATGTTTCTAACTTACTTATAACATCAGTTCTTTTTAATTGCATTCTTTGAAGTTGTCTGTCATATCTAAAATATGTAAGCTACTGTTTCCATTTTGAAATAGAGATTAATGAAGATGGGTGACACGCTGCACCTTTATTGTTTGGTGTAAGATATCTTCCTTACCTTTCTTTATGTCAATTTGTGTACCATTGATATGTTCTTAATAATTTCAATTATGTATTCGAAAATTCATCTCCTCTTCATTATTTTCCGTCAAAACATTATCGAATCTATATGTTGCAAGATTATAATCCCTCCTCTTTTCTATTATTTGCTTCAAAGGTATATTATCTCAGTATCTCAGTTTGCGAAAACCAGTTTGTTCAAATAAGAGTACGTTCCTTTCTTGTTTCGCAAATATCTTCGTAAATATTTTGTACGAAGAATTCATCGTGTTTATTCTCTTCTAATTAGAATAATCGGTTCGGGAGCCTCTCTTGAAATATTGGGACAACTAGAGCTGTTTCCAAACGTTCACGAATTTTTCATTGTTGTCAACAGAAATGTAACGTGTCTAGAAGTACTGTATCATTATGTTTTCCTTCTTCTGGTAGGTATTTATATAATTCTGTAATAAGATTGTTTGCGTTAGTTCTTTTCCATTTTTACATTCTGATCGCCGTAATACGCTATCAAACCAAAATGACAATTTCCCCCAGAAGAGATACTTCTCGAATATACATTTATTACACCAACAAGCTTACAGAGCTCGCAAGAAGTAGGTAATTCTGATGCATTAAACCGTTGGAAAGAGGAGTTAAAATGATGAGAAGTGCAGTTGAGTGTTTGAAGGCACGCTGGCAGAACAGAGCCCAGCGCCGCCCATTTTCAGACTCAACACATTTTTTCTCGTTTTCTCTCTCTCTCTCTCTCTCTCTCTCCTCTCTCCTCTCTCTCTCTCTCTCTCTCTCTCTCTCTCTCTTCATTGTCTTGAGTTTTATGACGATTCACAAATCCTACATTCTTGCAAATCTAACTTCGAAGACAATCCAGACTTTTATCCGGGAGAGATCATTACTCCGGTTAACATTGAGTGCAGAAGAGGAGCACCATCCGGAAGATTGAGAGTTGCATTAGCTCGTAGTGTAAAGAGAGAGACAGGGGAAAGGAGGTCGCAAGATGCAAACAGTGAAGGAGTTTATCTGTTGTTCTATCCACAACTAACTCGCTTCCTTATAGTGAGCAAGTGTGTCGAATTTGCCAAATGAAGTCGCACAAGGAAAGGAACAGGGGAAGGGGAAAAAGAAGAAAATGACGCGGAAAGGAACAGGTGAGGGGGAAAAAGAAGAAAATGACGCGAGAGGCAGGGAGGGGTGATCGCTGCCGCGGGCGCTAAGACAGGGTCACACAGTTTTAAACTGTTGTTAGGCGTAAATAAATAAATACATTTGTTGGGTGGGCGGACGAGCGGGTGTGTGGGTGGGCGGGCAAGAGGGTGTGTGGACGGCCGAGCGGGTGGCTGGGTAGGCGTGTGAGTGGGCGGGAGGGAGTGTGAGAGGGTTGGTGGGTAGGCGGGTGGGAGGGTGGACCGAAGGGTGCGTGAGTGGAAAGGAGGGTGAGTGGGTGGGAGGGGTGGGCGGGAGGGTGTGTGAGTAGATAGGAGGGTGAGTGGGTGTGTAGTTGAGGTGGGTAGGTATGTGGTGGGTGAGTGAGTGGGTGTATGTGTGGGCGTGTGTGGGAGTGAGTGGGGGGTGAGGGGTGGGTGGGTGGGTGAGTGGTCGGGAGGGTTGGTGATCGAGCGTGTTGGTTGGTTGGCGGGGTGAATGTGCGGGAGAGCGAGTGGGCGAATGGGCGAGCGACCACCGACATCACCGCAGCGCCCCGCCCCCTGAGTTACGCGCCTGGCGCCTCTCCAGCGCGCGCCGCCCAGGTGCGGCTGACGGCGAGGGCGAGGGCGGGGCCCTCCTTAGCATTTACGCCGGGGCTCCTCTTCCGTGTGCTGCACACGGGCGACCCCCCTCCCCGCGTGGCGGCCTCCAAGAAGCAGGAAGGGGCAACACTTAGGCCAACCTCCTTTCACAGAATCGGAAGCGTTTACAGCACAGCTCATCAAACGCAAGGATTCGCGACAGACTGCCACCCGCCTTTCACGAGTCTACAGCAGATCGCCCCCAATCCCCCACTCTTATACCTGCAACGGGCTGGCTTAGAATCGGAAGCGTTTACAATAGGGCTCATCAAACGCAAGGATTCGCGTCAGACTGCCACCCGCCTTTCACAAGACTACAGCAGATCGCCCCCGCCGACCGTAACCCCCCCATCTTGCACTTGCGACGGGTTGACGCATTAAACGGTGGCCACACCGGCCCCAGATAAGCTGGGCCAGGGCACGCGAACTGAGCCTTCCACTCGACCAGCCCTTCTTTGCAGGATGCGACACAACACGTGACGCTCTTTCAAGGAACCATCACTCATCAATATAGGATAAAAATGCATTCACAAGAGATATTTGAGCTCTTAGTTAATGACAAGCTTCTGCCATAAAAAGAGTGAGATACCACGATGGTAGATATGTTCCACAGCAATAAATCTCTCCTATTTGCCTTTTAAGTTTTGCATTCTGATATGCACTGCATAAGACTAGGTCATCGTGATAATAAAATATGAAAAAAGAGGAAATGAAAATGAATGGGTAATTTGTGAGAAAGGTACGATGATTTATTGATGCAAAACCTTAACTGCGGTGAAAGTAAGCAAATACGATTTTTTTTCTCTTTGGAGAGCGTGAAGCGCACATGCCTCTAGCGTCATTTTACGACATGGGAATGATAAATACGCGTTTTACTTTGGAAACCAAATCCACGTATGGCGTTGGTATTCAAGAATTTACAAGAAAATTTCTAATTTTTTTCAGTTGAATTAACAAAATGTACATCAATACTTTTTGTATTTGTTAAATTTTGCCCAAAATTCATATTGAGAAAACCATTGAGTAAACAATCTGAAATTTTACAACAGGCAAAAAAAATCCTTTTTTACTTTCCAAGGAGTGCCACTCCAAGTGTGTCTGTGTAGTCTTTAGTAATGCTGGATACACAGTTTAATTTACACAACAAACGTTGTTTCATAAAATTAAAATTAAATTACAATAAGAATAACAAAATTAATGTTTTTTTTCTCTTGCAGAGGTGATAATTTTGCATGTTTCGCTCTTCGCATTTAGAGAACTAAAAGAGCCAGTTTTAGCATCAAACGCGAGATTGCAGCACTCCCATTGAACGATGTCCCCGCGAGGGAAGAACAAAACGAACGGTGGCGTGGCTTCGCCCCCCTCTACTCCTTCATTATTTTCAGGCCGAGGCCGCTGGCCATGAACGCATGACGCTTGCCTCCCGCACGCGCACTGCCGATATGTGACGAGGCGGCGGAGTGGGTGCACGTGCGGCGGGGCCGGGGGGGGGAGAAGGGGGGGGCAGTAAATCAGGCGCGCGGCAGCAGCTGTCACGTTCTCCCGGCGCGGCGCCGCGGCGGCGGCGTCGGCGCGAGGAGCGCCGGCGGAGGCGAAGCGAGGGCGGGGAGGGGAGGTAAGGGGTGGGGTGAGCGGGGAGGGGCGGGGTGGGCGGTGAGAGGCGGGGAGGGAGGGGCGGGGAGGGAAAGGGAGGGGCAGGTGCGTGGGGAGGGGCAGGGAGGGGAGGGATGGGCGGGGAAGGGTGGGACGAGGGAGGGGCGAAGAGACGCGCGACGGGAGGGGCGAGGAGGGCAGGGCGGGGAAAGGTGGGGCGTGGGGGGAGGGAGGGGAGAGGCGGAGAGAGGTGGGGGATATTCCGTTCCTCTTTACTATCCGGTTTCTCATAGAAGTACTTAAAATTACACTTAAAAGCACTACACAGCCACACATTTCGCGAGACCAATCGGGAGCTTACTGCTTGTCCCAGTTGCGGCTACGTCCAGCTCAGGGTGATACCTGGAGGGGCCGACATGTAGTTCGGCGCAGATGTCACCCAACAGAGGAACACCGCCACCTTCCGGGATAACATTAATAGGTCTAATGACTACAGGATAAGAGGTGCCTGGAAACATCAATCAGTCTATCGATCCATCAAAAGGCTGCCCGCTTTCTCAAGAAATTCACGTCTTCGTGGCTTAGGGTGTAGGTAGGAGACGAGGAAGACCATAAGCTATGGTTATTAGTCCTCTGGTTATAGTGTTTTAGGGATACAACGACACGGCGAAATTGGTTGCTATTTTGCCTGCTATTACGTGAGATGAGACGCCGGCCTAGATGTCGGTTTGCTATTTGTTTCTCTCCAGGTATCTCCAATACGGGAGTAAACCCAATGCCGGATAAGCTCTATGCTCCCGACTGATCTCCCGATAATTGATAGTGTTGTACATGGGCGTGTGCGTGTGTGTTCGCGAATAGTGATCAGAACTCCCTCAACCCAGAGAAGAGCATTTTACAGCAACAGCCCCCGTATGGAATAGCCTTACTAAGCCAATGTCACCAGATCAAAGCCACACACACGCTATATACTGCGATTTTCGTAACTTTGCCCCTGACTGTAATCAGCTGTTTCGTTGCAATCCAATCGGGAACTTATATTTCGCGAAAGTGACGTCACTATGGTGACGATCAAGCTCTGGATGGGATGAAACCGCGAATAGCTGATTCCTGACAGGGGTAAAGTTACGAAAATCGCAGTATAACAACGCATTCTACACCTACCAAAAGAGCATGGCAACAATTCCGCTACCATTAGTATCAAATCACCTAAATGAATAAAAGGAAGTTGCGAAACGGAAAGATATCTCGAAAAAAAAAACTACAAGGACGTCAGTGAAAGCCTCCGGAATGCGGAGACAGAAACAGCACCTGGAGCAATGCTCAGAGCACAGGCCACGGAGCGAGCAGGCAGGCAGGTCGCACTGCTCCCGCCCGGAGCTGCGAGGATCCACGTGTCAATGGCGGTGAGTGATTTAGAGCAGTGACGGCCGAGCACTCCCGGGACATGAGCGAAGGCGACAGCCACGATCCATCCTGACAAGAGAAGCCCCGCGGCCCTGGGGGGTATCGCCACCTTCCCACCCAGAGAAACAAGGAACTCTGAAGTCACGGGACAAAGGAATATTCAGGAAACCCAGAGCGTTCGCCTCAAAACAAAAATGCGGCCCTTTGCTGGAAAAATGGGGCAGACAAAGTGAATTCGAAGCCGACTGACAATACAATGTTTGATTCAATTTGTAAGGGACATCGTAGATGTTTTTCCTATTGGTAAATATTTTGTATATTTTTCACTATAACAATTAATGTACACAATATAAAATTTTTGATTTTCTACAATTTATGTTCAGGCTAAGAAAAATCGTCTTCTATATTATTTGAGTAGTGTATCTTCCCTTTGCGGCTCTCACACGCAACCAATCTTTATACATGAGGTCTCTAAAGAAAGAGAATTCCAAGGAGATATATAAAAATATCAAGAATTTGTTTAAAAAACGCATATAAATACTCATGTAAAATGCAACCCGCAACGCAGGTCAGGATTTTCGAATCTATATCGTTAAATAGTACCTAAACAAAACGTTCTAGAGCCTTAAAAACTAACATTTTGAGGTCCAAGGCCTCAAAGAAAACTTTTCTCACACCGTGATCTATAGGATGAGAGCTTCTTGACTATTCCATTACATTTTTGCTGGTCCGACGCTTCTCGATTCTACCCCACCTGTTCAGAAACTGTAGAATCTGCAACTGTGTATGAAATTACTAACGAAAATAAAGTTAAATAAGAATAGTTTGTATTGACAAGGGTATAATATATTGTTATCAATTACGAGGTGACATTTAGAACAAGTGATGGGGGATAAGAGGGTCTTGAAGAAAAATATATATTACAGGTTTAATATGCAAATGGAAAAATAAGGAAGAGGGTGGGATACAGCATGCGAGAGTTCTCGCACGGGTACGCTAGTAACAAATTAAAGGATTCGAAACAAGTCACCCCAGCAGCAGCCAGCCTCCCGCTGCTCGTAAATGTTATCTGGGTTTTGGTGACAGTGTCTTTCGTCATATTAGCGTCGTAAGTCTTTCGTAAATATAAATAAGACAAATAAGATTAACCATATTTTCGCCAAAATCCAGAAACAAACATTTACGAACAACAGAAGATGTGGTGTGACTTGTGGACTTGTTACGGTCCCAAGCCCGTCAATTTATTTGTTGCGGCTACTTCCGTGTGGAAACCGTTATCGTAACATTTCCGCTCAAGAACCCTTCCCTCGGAGCACGGCAAAAGCTAACGTCGACGCAATTCCACAGCATTCAGCGCAAACAAATCGCGCGCGTAACCAGACTCGAACCGGAGAGCTGGTCTCGTGTGGAGTGCCCCAGGGTTCAAATGCAGGCCCGCGCGGAGGGCACCGAGGGCGCGACGGGCAAGGCGCTAGAGCTGTCCGCTGCAGCGCCGCCGCCTGTCGATGCGGGCGGGCGGAGCGGGGAGGGGCGGGGCGGGGCGGGGCGGGGCGGGGCGGGGCGGGCCGGGGGCGGGGAGCGTTCTTTGGGCTTATTGACAAAACGACCCGCGGCGCCCGCGACAGCCCCCAGTGAAAGAGTGGACGCTTTCAGCGACCGCCACTATATCCACGTCAAAACATTCTTCCTCACGGGCAGGCGGCCGCCCCGGGCCCCGACCCCGACCTCGCCCCCTCCACTCCCCCGCCCACGCCCAAAGGCCGCGCTTTCACCCCGCTTCCGACAGGCCGGGGGACTATTCCTGAAACATGGCCGACCTCCGGAACATGTTCATTAGCGGCTCCTGCCAAGTGCTTCGACAGTGACCCCTGGAGACATCTTTTTTTATTTCACAATACCCAAGAATCGTCCAGGCCCCTCACACTACACATTTTAGCACCGAATGAAAGCTTTCATAAAATAGTTCTGTACTATTGCAGCAGAGAAAAGAGAGCACTCTATTCTGAAGATATATTACACAGAAACATAGAAAGTATATTGATCCATTTCTAAACTTCCGAGACCCACCTCTTTCATTGCAGTAACTCTATAAGGGCAAATCGTTGATTTGCTTTCGTTGGGTAACTTTTGCAAATTTGTTAATAATGTTAAGGCAATGGGTGTGTAAGTAAATGGGTCGAAAGTAAATACATAAAAGAATTACTCACTTCAATGTTATTCACAAAAAGAAAAGAAAGCAAAATGATACGATAAAAGGTGCATACAATCCTTTCGCGAAAATCCACCTTGAATACCCTCTCATGATTGAAATACTGTACTGCTTCTAGGACCAACAATCGTTTGAATATTCCCCAATGTCCTCACCCTAATAAGTTACAATGGCCATTCCCAAGAAATTAAAGGAAATCGCGTCAAATTTTCGAACCATTCGTCGCAAGTGAGAGATACATTCACATGAAGTTAAAAGGTTTTATACTTCTCTGTAATTCATCATTCGTTATTGGTTTGAAATCACCCACACACGAAAGAACATAGGAGCGAACTTCAATTACGAGATAATTCTCTAAATTAATTTTCATTATGTGCGAACTCCAATACCCGTTATTCTTTGCCGACATTATTTCATGCCCATGCATGCGGTAGAAAGGTAATAATGGCTCAACAGAGAAAGCAATAGCAGACTGTAATGAAAACAGCGTGTTGCTAATATCCTTCATCTACCCAATCCACTGTGTTTGTAAATCACTTTTACACGCTGGTTGTCCGCATGTTCTAGGGACGCACCACAGCATTTACAGGGTTTCGTTTAAGCTGCTCCGACGCCCAACCCGCCAGCAATATTGCTCTCTACGTCGGCCTTTCATTCACATTCAATAACAAGAGGAAGGTTGTTTTAAAAAACGAGACATGTAAGAGAATTTCGATCCAAATGCTTTATTACGGAAAGAGAATGGCGCTACAAAACCTCCGTGTTTGGAAGGTTTTATCTTCTCCCTTTGAAATTATTCGGTTAATATTACAAGTTCTTAATTCCGATTTACTCGCAGCCACAACGGCTTAAGAAATTGTAAGAATAATGCACAAAACCCCGTAATAACACAATGCAAAGTGCACGAATCAAACGGTCACAGAAGCTGCTTACCTTGCCCAGCTGTACAGGATTAACCCTCACGAAGCGAAGATGGAGAAATGATTAAGAATTAAATTGCAGTTTGAACAATACTTTTGTCCTCCTCCCCCCCCTACAAAACACGCTCAACACTTGTGTGGTGTCTTATTGGCACTTACTGAAAATTGGGAACCAAACTCATTATTCTACTTCACCATACTTAAAATTCAACCTTCGTTTTGAACTTACTTGAAAGTGTAATAGGATACATATGTATGTGCTGTGATCTACAGTTCTAACCGAAGGATGAGTGAGGGAGTGAGTGAGTGAGTAAGTATTTCGTGTTTCGGGCGGCATCAACTATTCCGGTCATTACCTCCCGGCTGTAACATGCACTACAGTATCGGGAACAGAGTTGTTCCTCCTCCGCTAGAAAGTAAGATTTGGCGGCGACCTGCAGGGTCAATTAGCGGACTTCCAGCTGCATCCCACCAGCGAGGCAATGGCCCCAGCCAGGACTACACTCCCATTTGGTCTCCCGACCCGTGCGTTGGTGTAGTCCACGCAAGTTTAAGTATGTGTAAGGGGAGATGAGACAAAGGTGAAGAAGGAAAGATCGCGCGTGGTTCGTTCAGCTTCGTTTCGAACAAAAGATCGGCGCGGTTCCCGGTTCGTTGTTCGCGTCACCGTAGAAACCACGAAAAACTACCGATCAGAGCAACAGGCCACTAGAATCCTCTTTTAGACAATGGTAATATACAATGCAGCTACGTAGTTAATGCAAAAAAAACCGCGTTTGTTGGTACTGTAATCCTAAGAAGACCCGAGCAGACACTGAAGCAGCATCAGATGACACAGAGCCATCTGAGGGGGCCAGGGGAGATGAACGGGGCGCGATGGGCAGTGAAGAGGAGGGCTCACCAATGCGAGGGGACTGCGATGCGGAGTGGGCTGTGGCGAGGAGGGGAGGGGTGATGCGTGTGGAGGGGGATGGTGCGCGAGGGACGACGCAGACAGGCAAGGGATGACGCGAGGAGTCGAAGGGTAAACAGAGAGGGGAGTGGCAGGGAAGGGGGGAGCGGAGTGGAAGTAGAATGCGGAAAGGAGAGGGGATAAACGGAAAAGAAAAGGATCCGGCAGTGCGTGGAGAAGTGAGGCAGATAGGGGAGAAGCGAGAAGAACAAGGATGAGCCGGAGCGTAGACGGGAGGGGAGAAGCGAGAAAAAAGGAAGAGGCGGTATGTGGAGAGGAGAGGCGGGGAGGGGAGGGGTGAGACGTGGTTGGAGAGAGATGAGGCGGGGAGGGAAGTAGCGAGAAGGAAGAGGCTCAGCCGGAGCGTGTAGGGTAGGGCGGAAAGGAGAAGGGATAAGCGGGAAGGAAGAGGCACAGCCGGGGCGTAGAAGGGTAGAGCGTAGAAAGGAGAAGGGATAAGCGGAAAGGAAAAGAATGAACCGGAGCGTAGAAAGGTGAAGGGATAAGCGGGAAGGAAAAGGATGAGGCGTTGCGTGGAAAGGCGTGTTGGGGAGGGGCGGGGAGTGGTGAGGGGGGGTGAGCGGGGCTGCGAGCGCAGACGGACGCCCCGCCGCCGCTTCGGCAGCCGCGCGCGCAGCGGCCCGTGCGGGCGGGGCCCGGGCTGAAAAATTGAAATGACTTCCCGGGCGACGCGCGGAAAATCGCCTGAAAGCTGCGCCTCCGACGAAGCTCCCTGCATGAGACGCAGCCCTGCATTACAGCTCGAATCGCGCAATATTTTTAGAACACACGGTTGCTTGGGGGAAAACATCGCGACGAAGGAGAGAGAATACATTTCTAGTATCTATCAAACGCATTGTTGGGAAGAAGGCAGGTAAGCAGCGTAGAGTTTTATTATGAGATGATGCTGTCGATATTCACCGTGACGAAGAATGCATTCAACGGTAAAGATGCGCAACGTATAAAAATCCTACAGGGACGCAACTAGAAGTAATGGGCAATATCAATACACAATGTCTGCTCCTGCATAAAATAACTATTTTTCAACCCTATTCAGAGGAGGAGCGACGGAAGAAGTGAAATAATTCTTCAACACAAGGAATCAAATGACTAGCACATACGATACAAATGACTGGCCTTATAACAGAAAAACGTTAGTCTGCGCAGGAATGAGACGACTTTTTCCAACTTATAATTTGTCAATGGCGCACCCACAAGGGGTGGGCTGGTCTCCTTATGTTACCCTCCTACGCAAAAAGCGGATTACACAAATTCATAAATATATTTCATGTTAATTCTGTATAGTAACAATATGCATTCAATACATCACAAGAACCTGCCATAAATTTCTATACATCAAAAATTCGAATTCATTTTAAGTGAATCTTAAACGAAATAATGTTAGCAACAAAACGTCAAGTCAGCTGGTCATGACGCTTATAGCCTCTCCCGTTTCCCAGAACCCTTTCCTCTAGGTGTACAAAAATTTAAAAGAATATTAACTAACGATATTTGTAAACTTTATTAATTAGCAAGTTAAGCTAATATAATAAGCTAATAAGTATAAGCTAATAATAAGCTAATAAGTATTGTGACAATTACTATTAAATGCATTCCTTCATAAAATATATAATTATATTCAAAGTAGTATTTGTGGAGTGTTGTGACGTGTTGTGAACTGTAGTGAAATAGAGATGAAGAAAGCGAAGTGAAATGCAAGTGTTGTAAAGTGAGGTGAAGTGGATTGCAGTGTATTTAAAATTATTCATGTATTTATTAGTTAGAATATCTGTGCAGGACAGCCTTAAAATTTAGAGTTAATGCTTTTATTGTTATTATTGCCTGTATTGTTATATTATTATTACTATTTTTATTATTATTACTTTTGTCTTAAAATGTAATATGTAAATAAATAAATAGTGTTCTGCCACCAGGTTGTAAACCTACTCGCAGAAATAATATCTATCTATCTAAAAAATGCTGTTGCGCCTTGCGCCTTTGTCAGTGTTCGTTTGCAATCCCAATCCAGGGGACTGAGGCCCGTCGAGCCGCAACGAACGCGCGATGGCCCATGAGGAATATTCCTTCAATTCCACAAACGCTCCGAGCGCCGCCCGGCGGGCTGGCGCACACCTTGCGGCGACGCCATTCCGCAAATGATCACCCTCCGCACCGGCAGGCGGGGGTGGGGCGGGGCAGCGCTAAAATGATTGAAATCCGACGCGTCGACGGCACAGCGGGCGAACAAAGCAGCAGGCGGCCGGGGACAAAACGAAGGCGCCGCCAAATATTCGGGGCTCCCGGCGCGGGCGGTGATGGTAGCGGCGGTGGTGGCGGTGGTGGTGACGGTGACTTTGGCATTGGTAGTGGCAGTGGCGACGGTGACCGTGACGGTGGCGGTGGCGGCGGTAGCGGTGGCGGCGGCGATAGTGGCGGTGGCGGTGGTGATGGTGGCGGTGGCGGCGGTGGAAGCGGTGGCGGCGGCGGTGGGGGTGGCGGCGGTGGTAGCGGCGGCAGCGGCGGCGGCGGCGGTGCTGATGGTAGCGGCGGTGGTGGCGGTGACGGAGGCGGTGGCGGTGGCGATGGTAGCGGTGGCGGTGTAGGAAGCGGTGGCGGTGGCGGCGGTGATGGTGGCGGTGGCGGCGGTGGAAGCGGTGGCGGCGGTGGTGGTGCTGATGGTAGCGGCGGCAGCGGCGGCGGCGGCGGCGGTGGTGCTGATGGTAGCGGCGGTGGTGGCGGTGACGGAGGCGGTGGCGGTGACGGTGGCGGTGGCGATGGTGGCGGTGGCGGCGTTGGAAGCGGTGGCGGTGGCGGCGGTGATGGTGGCGGTGGCGGCGGTGATGGTGGCGGTGGCGGCGGTGGAAGCGGTGGCGGCGGTGGTGGTGCTGATGGTAGCGGTGGTGGTGGCGGTGGCGGTGACGATGACTTTGGCAGTGGTGGTGGCAGTGGCGACGGTGACCGTGACGGTGGCGGCGGTAACGGTGGCGGCGGTGGCGATGGCGGCGGTGGCGGTCGCAGCGGTGGCGGTGGCGGCGGCAATGCGGAAGTGGAGGCGGCGAGGACGAAAGCTGTGGCGAAAAGCGCGGGACGAACGCGAACTAACGAGGACAAATGACGGTGAAATAAAGGAGACGATCAGAAAAGTCAAAGTATCAACTCGGGAGACGGAGGAAATTACTGATAACATACTGAAAGCGCTAACAGAGTGGGAACAGATGTTATGCAGTGGCGAGATTGAAAAAAAGAGCTCATGTGATACAAACCGAGTGTTTATCTGTTTTTCATGACAGAAAACAAAGGCAAGAACAAAAAAGTAGACTTGTCAACGGCAAAATAAGATGTTGAGAAAAAGATTGTGTGCGTAAGAAAGCTTACAACGAACTGTTTAGGAGAGCGACGACAGAACGAATTTGAGAGAATGTTGTGCGTCGAAACGATGTTGACAACTAAGAAAGTAAATTGAAGCCCAACGTATTCGAGCCGACGACATGGTGGAGATTGTCCAATAGCGGCGACGAAAAACGGAAGAAGTTTGGATGAGAAAGACAAGCAAATAGACACGAAAAAATGGGGCAGAGCTGACGAAATATATAAGGACGAAACTTGGATATGCAGAAAAAGGGGGAAAGCGTAGGGCTGTACCATGAGGACGTAAGGTCAGACGCGTGGCGGTGGCGGTGGCGGCAGCGGCGGCGGCGGCGGCGGCGGGGGCGGGGGCGGGGGCGGGGGCGGCAGCGGCGGCGGCGGCGGCGGCGGCGGCGGGGCGGCTGGGGCGGCGGGGGCGGCTGGGGCGGCGGGGGCGGCAGCGGCGGCGGCGGCGGGGGCGGGGGCGGGGGCCGCGGTGGCGGCGGTAGCGGTGGAGGTGGTGGTGGCGGCGGCGGCGGGGCGAGGGCGGCGGGGGCGGCGGGGCCGGTGGCAGTGGCGGGGGCGGCGGCGGGGCCGGCGGCGGCGGCGGTGGCTGCTGCAGGTCGAGGCGGTGTGGCGGGCCGGGGGATTGCAGCGGCGACAGTAAGTAATGGGCTGACTTAGGCGAACAGCCATCGGCGCCCACGCTGCCGTAAGCCCGCGCCACCCCCCACCTTCCCCACTCACAACGCTTCCATCGCTCTCCACCCCCGCCTCCCCTCCTCTCCCCTCCTGCCATTAACCCTGTTCCTTGACATCCAAGAGCCAAACTGGTGCACACGGGCGAAGATCCCCCATTCGCCGTTATTCCCGTGGCTCGCACTCCCTCCCTCCCACGCCGGGGTCGTATGTCGGGTGCGTTCCACACACGCCGCGCCGCCCCACCCCTCCCTCGCCCCGCCCGCCGCCGTCGCCCATTAGTTCCGCCCGGGCGAGGCTCTGCGTAACGCCGCCGCCGCCGCCACAGGTAGTCTAAACCCGGCGGAATGGGCGGGAGCGCTGGGCCCCGCCCACAAAAAAGAAAGGAGCAGCGCGGAATAAAAAGGAAGGGCGAAGGGCTGACCCAAGCGCCACTTCTCTCGATTACGAGGCCATGCGGGGCTTTATGGACGGCGCATGCGCACCGCCTCATTTACATGGGCGGTAAACAGCGCGCTGCGCCGGCGCCCGTGCGAAACCATTCCGCGGCCCCTCGACACTCGCTTCCCGCGCCGCGCCGCGCCGCGCCGCGTGGCCAAGGACAATGCGCGGAGACAATGGCCGGCGCTAAGGCGCCACGAACTGCGGCCACCTCGAATGCTGCGACTCGGGGATCTTCGCCCGAACCACATCCTTGGGCTCAAGCACAAGCTCTTCCCTTGCGCCATTCCGTTCTCAAATCCAAGGCCGGTGGAGGGGCCAGACGATCATTTGGGAAAGAGGGTGGACATCTTGGATTTTTGTTAAACAATAAACATATTTTTTATTATATTGCATGTTATTTATGTGCAGTAGATATGATGCTTCACAAATAAGTACATGATTCACACATAAATATTTAAATCAATTCTGACAAATAAAGGAAAGTAAACGAAAACTCTTGGCCTTGTGGGGGGATGGGGGACCTACGACCCTGGATCCCCGTCCCCCTAGATCCGCCAGTGCGGCTTTTCGAGTACGTGAGTCACAATTTAGTGATCCCGTGCACGACAAATACTTTACAAGTACGTTATACTCGACAGATGGCGGTGTTGTCCCCCCCCCACACTATTTCAAAGTGAGACCTCGCTCCCTTCTACAAATCGCTTTGCGAGGTTTTCCCTTTTCAGGTATCTCCTCTAGTGTAGCGTTGTCCCAAATAAAAAAAGTTTTAAGCACCGTACTGGCCTCTTGACATGTGTGTGTGTGTGTGTTGTAAGAGAAGGGGGCAAGAATCGGAAGGGAATGATCACACGTGGTCCGTCGCCCGTTGCTAGGGTATTGCTCCGGTATTGGCGAGTTATTGTTGCGAGAAACCACCCAACACTCGGAGCCGCACTTCTAGAATCCTCCTGCAAACAGTGGTTGAATTCGACCTAGCTATATAGCTAGAGTCGAAAATTCGACAGCATTGGCAATCAAGTTCCAGAACTTCCCGGATGTTGACTCAGCCATCTTAGCCAGTCAGCTGTTCTAATTATTGAGGAAACATATTTGATTGGAACAAAACATTCCAGATCGAGTTTTCGACGGCGAAGTCAATTTCGAGGGTCCCTAAGGTAGATTTCTTATTAACCGAGAATTTATATGGAAAAGAAAACAAGAAATAAACTGGTTTGAATAACACGCATTTGGCACTGTGATGTCAATTATAACCAATCAAATATTTTATAATAAGATGTTACGATAGGAATATCGTACGTTTCCATTCACTGCAAATTTCAATAACTATACTTTTTGTTTTCTAATAATTTTTATATCTTACACATATCACTGGTTCAACTTTATTTATTGGTATTGGTTTAGTGGTGAAATGTCGTTGGCATTTAAAATTAAATGATCACAGGTGTTGTCATTGCCAACAATGTTGTTTATTACAAGAGCAGCTTTCGATGGCTTAGCCATCATCATCAGTTTTCTGCTGTCTGCTAGTCGTTTCGTGGCTTCCAGACAGCAGAAAACTGATGATGATGGCTAAGCCATCGAAAGCTGCTCTTGTAATAAACAACATTGTTGGCAATGACAACACCTGTGATCATTTAATTCGACTTTATTTAACCAAAGTGAATAAAAATAATGACATCGATTAGATCTGCAAATATATTCAAAAATGGCAACGGATTATTTTAATGCGAGGGCAGACAAACGGCGCTCATCGGCGAGAAGTGGCCTGTGCCACAGCAAGCGCTGCGCAGCGCAACGAACCCCTGACGCGCACGTTAGCAGCCGATGCGTCAAAAAAAGTCACCGCAGGCAGCGTTCGCAACCGATCGCCCCCCTCCGCCCCGCCCCCACTGCACCACACCGCGTTGCCCGCTGCGCTCGGCCACGGCTGGCCGCGGCTGCCGTGCTCCCCTCCCCTCCCGGCCCCGCCGCGCCCGTGCGGACACGCGTGCGCGACAAATATTTGCTGTCGGCCGCTGCGGTGGCGCTCGCACGTGCTTTGCCCGGGGGCGCGTGAAGCCGCGTCGCGCGGGGAACGGGGGAGGTGCCGGCGAACGCGTCGCATCGCGTCGTGTCGCATCGCGTCGCGTCACGTCGCGTTGCATCGCGTTGCATCGCGTCGCATCGTGTCGCATCGCGTCCCATCGTGTCGCATCGCGTCGAGTCGCATCGGGTCAAGTCGCATCGCTTCGCGTCGCATCGTATCGCATCGCGTCGCATCGCATCGCATCGCTTCACGTCGCATCGTATGGCATCGCGTCGTGTTGCGTCGAGTCGCATCGCATCGCATCGCATCGCTTCGCGTCGCATCGCATTGCATCGCGTCGCATTGCATCGCGTCGCATCGCCTCGCGTCGCCTCTTGTCGCATCGCATCGCGTCGCATGCTTCGTTTCGCGTCGCGGCTGGGCGGACGTCACCTTTCACGCCTCCTTGGGCCCAGATGCCGCTTTTCGGAATTCTCTGCATGGCTTTATATTCCCGGCACTCGGATACAGGTTTCAAACTGTTGTTGCGCCAATGCTTCGCCATTTAAGAATGAATCCATTGCCAATGTGTTTTCATACACATTTAATCGTTTGTCTTTAGAAATGTAAACAAATACACGTGTGTTCGGATATTTCTTATTTGTTAGTGCAACTAGCTCTGCTCTAGCCCGGCTCGCGACGATCGCGGACGCGAAACTAACTACTCGCAGTTCAGTCCGGGAATTGTTATCGCTAGAAAAATTAATCTGACGACGAGACAAATGACTAAGTCTGAAAATGAGTCAATTGTGTTCTGCACACATGGTGCGGGAACAAGCGGTGAGCAGCTGCTGAAAAATTTGGGGAACACGTGGGCGCATCATATGGGAGAACATGCACTGGACATGCAGATAATGTGAGGAATTATGTAGAGCATTTTAAGGGGAACACGAGGGCAAACATTGCGGGAAACATTTGGGATTCGTGCGGGAAACATATGGGAAAGATACTGAAAAAATGCGAAGGGACATGTGGAGACTAGCGGGGCAACATGCCGAGGATTAGAGGGGAATATGGGAAAATACGGACCGAAACATGACGGGTATAAAATTAACTGCGAGTTATATTTCTTAACGCAATAATCAACACAATGCGCTATTTTTTAACCTTCTCTTACATTTACCGCTTCTGGGCACCACCAACATTCATGACAGGCGTGTCATGCATCAACAGACAATTTATTTCCTGGGCGATCGAAGGTGGAAGACAATCCAGAACTTCACTTTCAAAACAATCACCTACAAAGTGTGGAATGTTCGCACGCATGTTGGTGTTTTGATTTTGTTTTTGCTTTAATTTTCGCTTGTGGAGATAGCAACTGAATTCACTGACAACGTTAATTTCGTCGAAAAAAAAATTATGGTAAAGAAACGTAGTATTTTTATAAAGCAGCGCTTATAAAGAAATGTAGTTTCTTTATCACCGCCCATTAGCATGGGAGGGAAAGACAGAAAATATGTTTTCTCAGGGGGAGGGGAGGTTGAAAAGCACTGTGCATGCAAGACAAATAACACATCAAGACAAGCAATATCAGGTGCTTTATTTTCCGACGAACGAACAGAAAACGATGATGCATTAAACAAGTTTGAACTATCCATCCGAGAATGTCAGAGTCCCGGCCACAACAATCTCCACGGCGCCCGTCGTCGCATGGCTGCCTCCGACAGCCTTCTTCAGTGCTAGTCCCACTCACTCGCCGCGCAACCGGCTCGCCAGGGGCGGCTGATGTCCCCCAGGCTGCGTTGAGATCAACACAAGCCCTCCTTGAACTGAAGGCACCGACGCCGAACCAGCTACTTCGACACGGCATCTGTACTATGTTCATTTCCATGAAGCGGTTGTGGATTTCTGCGCACGATGGGCAACGTGCTCATTCACAGCGCACAATCACGCGCACTTCTACCTTATACAATCCATTCCGGTTCTAGTGAACTCGGATGTAGTGAACCTTCAGTTACGGTGAACTTAATCTCTGGTTCCATTTCACTTGCATTATAAATAAGCTTAAGAAGATTCGTTTATCGTGAACCTGGACCTCGGCTATAGTGAACGTTGGAAATTTTGGAAATTAAAATCCTGGAGAAGCGATCAGTTTCATTACTCTCTTGCGCCATACCGCTACTGAAAGCATCTACGAGAGCCTTCGGTGAGTGGGGCGGTGTTCCAACACTGCAAGAGGCATTGAAGGATGTGGAGACTGCATTAAAAGATCTAGATAAATTACTAATGAAAATGTGCGAAACAAACAATTGAAAATAATTGATTTTTAAGGACAAATAAAGATACTGAAATTTTCAGTTCGAGTTGTTAACGTATTTTGCTGTATCTCTACATTAATAAAATCAATCCTTATGGAGAAAATCTATTTAATTTTGACAACGTCGGATGTAGTGAACCTCGGATATAGTGAACTTAAAATGTTAGTCCCCAGAAGTTCACTATAACGGGAGTCGACTGAACTTCAATTTATTTAGAGATTTGTCAGGTCGTCATATGGTACGGTGACATCCAATGGAGACCTCACACGTCACTACAGTGATTGTCACTATGGTGACGTTCAACCTCCTGATAGGATGACACAGTACAAGCTGATTTGCGTCAAGTGCAGTTATGTTTAAATCCAAATATACACCAAGATCTTAAGGATCGGGACCCAGGCTGCCCCACAGCGCCGCGCTTTCTGCAACGTATCAATTTCCAGGATCGTACGCACACGTCACTCAACGACGCAGGGTTGGCTGAACTGGATACTTCCGCTGATGCCCTCGATGCAGTCCGTGTTTATCGATTGTTGGAGATTCCGGGCGCGTCAACTACGGGGGTCATTAATCCTGTAAGTGTAGTGCACGTTCTTTCCATCTGGAGATTGTAATCTTCCCCCGCTGGTTGGCGAGATCCGGCGCCGACTTACCCTCGACAAACGGAGTTTTTTCCTCAACCAGGTATCTTCCGCCAGTGAGCCTCCCGAACATTCACGCCATATGTGGTCGTGAAGTGCATGTTAGAATACGTGTTTGAGTATGTAAGGAGTGAGGATAGGACAAGGAACACGAAGGAAAGACCACGCGCGGTCCGTGGCCCGTTTTGTTAGGGTACTAATGCGGCATTCTCTTCGTGTCAATCGGAAAAAACACGGGAAACTACCGATCAGAGCAGGCGGCCGCTGGAATTCTCCTCCAGTAAGCGACTGAATTCGACCAAGCTGACAAGCTATTATCGAAAATCCTGCCACCGTGGGGAGTGTTAGTCTAGGACCTTCCAGTCAAGAGGCACTGCAGTGCCATCATTGATGCACTGAGCCACCTCTCCGGGTACAGTCCGTGTTGATCGCGCGGGAAAATAAATAGAGAATCTTATTTCCCGAGTCTCCGCCGCATTCGGTGCGAGACCGAAGAGGCGGCTTCCAGGGTTGCCAACCCTGCGGCGGAGAAGCGCCGGCGCCGTGTCCTCTCTAATCGCAGACTCCCGACCCAGGCCCCGGCCCCGCCCCCGCGCCCGCGCCCATGCCACGCAGCCATTAATTTTCAGGCAAGTTCTCCAGTCACTTTCTTGCGAGCTCCGTACAAAAGATAATGAGGTGTTGTATACCGTCATGTTAAATTGCCTCGCAGAGGAAGCCTGCCGGCCCGAGTTGCAGATAACGCCCCAGCTGACAAAAAAGAACTTTGTCTTGCCGTAAGTATGTTCTTCTTACAACCTCTTCCTCTTTACGCACAAAAATATTTCATAAACAGGTCAAATCTGGACAAATGGAGGTGGGATAAGTGACAACTTTTAATAGCGAAACACGTAATTTCGAAGTTCCCGTCACTCTTCTAGGAAAAAAAAAACAACAAATTCTAACTCAGAAAGTAAAACCTGTTTAAATGAGAATGCTTTTCCATCCATGTTTTTCTCGGCGTTTGCTAACAAAAATATTTTTCATTCTTGAGTTTCTCCAAAAGTTAGCATTTTCTTAAGTTTTCGATGTTTCTATTCGTTCATTTATTACGAAGGTTTACTAACACAAAATTGTCTTTAAGACAAGAAAGGAGTCTGCGAAAGAAAAATTTCAGTTCGGTGTACCCACGCCACACATGTTGAAGAAAATTAAATTCTTTACTACCGAGTGAATAATTAAAGTTCCAGTGTGAACATGAGAAGGGCGAAACACGGGAAAAACTTCGTAAAGAACAAAGCCACAACCATGACTAAATCGGCTCTATTATGCATTAAAACTTTACTTTTAAATGCAGTAATAAAATCTATTGCACAAAACACTTATAAACAGTTTCTTGTAAAACTATGCATATTTGTTTAACATTTATCTTCGTAACTGAAACAAAGGTGATTCAAATCGACGCAGGTGAATTTCTCTTAAGTGAGACGAATAGTCCTTGATCTTGAATACGAGAGAAACTGGAAATGAACATCTCTAAGTGAGAATGCATTTTTTTGACTTTGAAGTCTCATTTATTCAAGTTCGTTGTAATAATAATTATCACCTTCTGCAAATACTTTAGTTACAAAACAACGCAGAAGAAAAAACACCGTTGGTGACTGACTGACTCTTTGATTAAAATAACAAAACTCTTCTAGGAAGGAGATCAAAATACCATAAACCATCTTGAACACGTCTTTTCATTTACAGTCAATATAATCTTAGTAGTAGGGAGACTTATTTTTGGCCGTTTAAAGGCACCCGACTACTTCCTCTGCTTCAACAACAGTAAGCGAGCCGTCACCTTTAAACAATTTAGTGAAAATGTCTCACGTAAAGCAGATGCAAACGCATTATATTAATTCGCGACTGCACCTCCAGCGAATTTACCGGAACGCCGAAAAATTAAGCTTCCTCAATGAGTAGCGAAACGCATGAATGAACACGTGTAAAAAATTCAATTATAAATGTATTGGTTCAAAGGGAGCCAAATGCGATATCAGCAAACAAGATCCAGACTATTTTAACAAATTCGCCCTTTTTTTAATTTTCCTATTGTCATACGTTCCGCGTTGAGAATAACAAACGTGGGTAATTTCAGAATAGCTGATGAAACACGTTCGAATGCATGGAGATCAATTAGGAGACATTCCAATGGCACAAGGCCACAGGCATTTGAAACAAACTAATTTTTAGATTTATTATTAATTCTGCAATGAAGTATCATTACTTGGTGGCAGAATATTTAAATTACAAGAGAGTACTTGATTTAGGAAAAAAAAAACAATAATTAAGAATAATGGTACATAATTTCACAGCGCAAACCTTACTCCAATTCATTTTACTCCACTTCACTTCAGTTCACTTCACTGCACTGCACTTCACAACACTTAACTGATATGCATCTCTTTCGCATTTCTTTCCCTCCACTACACAACACTGCACTGCACTGCACTGCACTACACGAATATAAATAATAATAATACTAATAATAATAATAATAATAATAATAATAATAATAATGACAATACTACTACAACTACTACTAATAATAACAATTAGACAAATTACTTAATAGGAAATTCTACTTATTTAACAGTAGAAACTTAACAATAATACAATGACATAAAATATAGATGAATAGCTAGGAAACTAATTTATTTTTAAATTTTCTCAGGTTTTGAGGAAAGGGTTCAAAGATTGTCGCAGGCAAACTGTTCCAGTCTCTAATAGTTCTGTTTGTGAATGAAAATTTCCCAACATCCGTTTTCTGCACTCTTGTCTTAATTTTGTGCTTGTGATCCGCTCTACCGAAGTAAGTAGGTTTTCCTAGACGACGATTAATTTCACCCCAAGCAGGATAACCTTTGTATGCTTTGTACATAGCACAGAGTCGCAACTTAATCCGCCTTTTTTCGAGTGACTCCCATGCACCTTTATTTTTTGTACCCCTGAAAGTGAATTTTAATGCTCTGCGCTGGAGCCTTTCTAGATTACCTTGCTGCGATATTCTGTATGGGTCCCAGCATACCGCACCGTATTCTAACACGGGTCGCACTAGTGACATATAAGCTAATTCTTTACTTTTCACCGTACTCCTCTTTAGAATCCGCATAACGAAATGTAAAGATCTCCAGGCTTTCCCTACAACGAAATTTACTTGATTTTCCCAACTCAATTTACTGTCTAACTGTATTCCTAAATATTTGCAAGATGTAACTGTAGGTATGACATTGTTATTCAATTTGTACACTGTTTCACCATAACATCGACCCCTACCAAACGTGATGGCTTTGCTCTTCGAACTGTTTATTTCCATGCCGTTTGTTTCTGCCCAGGAGTGTAATTTGTCTGTGTCTCGCTGCAAAATATCTACATCCTCCTCTGATTTGATAACCCGATAGATGATACAGTCATCGGCGAAGAGTCTTACATTTGAAGCTAAATGTTTTGGCAAGTCATTCACAAAGGCGAGAAACATGAGAGGTCCAATGACACTTCCTTGTGGAATCCCTGACGTAACACTAGCGGAGGTTGATAAAAAGCTTCCTATTCGAACCTTTTGTTTCCTATCACGTAGTAGTTCGTTTATCCAAGCCACCACCCTTGTGTCTATACCCGAATCTATTAATTTGTTTACAAGACGATCGTGTGGAACAACATCAAAAGCTTTAGCAAAATCTATTACTATCGCGTCTACCCTTCCCCCATTATCAATTTCATCGGCTAGGTCCTGTAGAAGGGAAACAAGCTGACTTTCGCATGAGAAACCGTTCCTGAAACCGTGTTGACCTTGATACAGCCATTCCTTGACCTCCCATTCTTTCCGGATGTAGTTAGTAATTAATTGTTCCATGAGTTTGCATACGACTGATGTGAGACTTATCGGTCTGTAGTTACTAAGGACTGTTTTATCACCGCTTTTAAAAACAGGTACTACGAGTGCTAACTTCCAATCTTCCGGTACGCAAGCGTTATTGATAGAGACATTAAATAATCTAATTAGATACGGTAGAATAGCCTCACCGCCTAATTTAATGATATCCGTGGAAATACAATCGGGCCCTCGAGATTTTCCGCTTTTCATTAATTTTATTCTTTTCCGTAGAGTATTTACGTCGATATAAAATAGATTTCTATCTGATAACGTTGGTATCCGTGTATCGTTAGTTTTCTGCTGAAATACCGACGTGAAATACGCATTAAAAGCGTTTGCTTTTTCCCTGTCGTCAGTTACTTGCGAATTATTTATCCGAACAACTGGTATTTCATCTTTGTTTCCCTTCCTTCTACGAACATACTTAAAAAATTTCGACCAATTACTGCCGTCCGCATCAAGGATATATTTCAAATGACGTTCTTCCGCAATTTTCTTTTCCTTTTCTAATGCTTTTGAATAACTTCGAAATAATGACATATGGTTATCACTAATGTGTCTGTTTCTAAACGCCTTTCTGGTTTTTCTTTTCATGCATCTAATCTTTGCATTATAATATTCTGGATCGGGGTTACTTTTTAACAATTTGCACGGCACAAATGTCTGCACGGCATTTTCAAGAATATTTTTAAATCCTCGCCATATTTCTTCAATCCCCCCTTCTATTCTAAGAAACCCGTCGTACTGTTCTCTTAAGTATTTTTGAAGCCCTTCTACATTCGTTTTCTTGTATTCCCTCAGTGGAAATCCGGCGTTAATACTTTTCCTTGAAGTACTTAAGTCCAAGTCGACAAGAACTGCTTTATGGTCACTTATACCTTCCATGACGTCGCACGATAAGAATAAGTCTTTCGGTCTAGCGAGGCAAATATCTAGAAGCGCTTCCTGTCTAGTGGGCTGGTCTACTACCTGCGCTAATCCGTTGTCCCAAACAAGTCTATTGACAAGTTGCTGCACATTTCCGTCGCAAACGCACCCTTTCCAATTAGTGTCTGGAAGATTTAAATCTCCGGCAATAACTACTGGATGGCTATTTATGTTTTTAGTTCTTTCGTGTATGGCGCCTAAGATTTCGTAACTACTAGCCGGTGGACGATAGCAAGCAATTATTTCTAGGATATTTCCTAAACAATGAATTTTCAACCCCGTCATTTCAAAAACATTATCAACCCAATTTGATACGACATTTAATGTGTTTTTCACGCAAATGAAAACTCCGCCGCCTCTAGTTTCGCGATCTCTCCTAAACGTAATATAATCAGACCGAAAAATTTCCGAATTCGCTACCGCATCCGAGAGCCATGATTCTGTACCTATCACGATATCAGGATCACAAGCCTCAATTAAATTCCAAAATTCTATTACCTTATTCATGATACTACGGCAGTTCACCTGCAACAATCTAGTGAAGCCTTTCCTCACCTGCAAGTCTGATTTTGGGATCCCTGCGTCTTGTTTAGGTGCCTGCGCCCGCGCAGTAGTTGTTTCATCCCGCGCAGCTATCGACCCCTCCCGCGCAGCAGTCGCCTCCTCCCGCGCAGCAGTCGCCTCCTCCCGCGCAGCAGTCACTATATGTCGGGATGGCGCTTCCCACGAAGCCGTCACCGTCACCGCCGCCGCCGTCGTCTCCGCCGCTGCCACAGTCTTTCTTTTGTGCAGTCACTTGCCTCGCAAGCATGACTGAATAACCTCATCGTGCAGGCGGCCCAGCTTCCATGCACCGCGGAAATTTAGATGAAGACCATCCCGTGCGAGGTCTTCTGGCCCCAGCCAGTGATTTGGGTCTACGAAATGACCGTCTATATTTCCGCATGCCCATCGTAACCCTCGATTTAATTGCCACGTCCTACCGATGTGCACATCTCTGCGTTGCATCACACCAGATAAAACAATTCGCGCGTTTTTGAATTTTCTTTTTACAGCACGGCCTAACTCCACGCACTGGTTCACAGTGTCGAAGATGGGTTGCCTCTTCGATACATTTGTATGTAATGTTGTAATAAATGTTGTAAATGTTGTAAATAAATGTTGTAAAAAATACATTTGTATGTAATTTGTATGTATTTGTATGTATTGTATGTAATTTAGAAAAGTAATGCTGAAAACGCCAAAAGCCACCTTGTTTGCAAATAGAACGTATGAGCAGAACTCGAATAAAACCTTAATACTCTTATTGCATCGCATTCACTACATTTACAACTCACATTCCAGCAAAAAGAACGAATACACGAGTAGGTTTTAGGCCGGATACACACACGGCGAATTTTTCCCAGCGGAGAAATAACAGTCGCCGCCGGGCCGGCAGCAGTAGTACAGTAGAGCTTCCACGTTTGACGAAAAAATAAACGATCGGTAAGCTGGACGTCGGCGGTAGCTGTACAGCCGCCGTCCGGTGCTACTGGCGCCGAAAATTTTACCATCTCCTGGAACAAGTGGCCTACGTGACCGAATAGACATTTGCACACACAGCGGAGTTTCTACCGCTCCTGCTTTGATTAGTGGAGTGTGCTGCAGTGCTCGAGTGTGCACGTGTGTAGTATATCATCGTTTTGTAAACATGAGTGTCGAATTGATCATGAAAAGCTCATTTCATTAATAGAAGCAAAACCCGTGTTGTGGGATAAAACACTGGAAATTTTCAAGGACAGGAATGCAACAAGAAATGCTTGGCCTGAAGTTCGCCCTTTTGTTCGCAAAATAGCATAAGAGATCCAAGTAATTTCCAGGACTTACTTCCCATGTTCACTACTTCCGGGATTCTGGTTCACTATAACTGAATCCTCGTATGTTTATTTGCAATGTAAGTGAAACGGGACAAGTGTCTTAAGTTCACTATGACCGAAGTGGACTGTATTCTGCATTCTCCAGGTACTGGTCAGAGAAAGCACAGTAGACAGAAAAAGCCGACCGCTACAATCCCCTCCAGACAACTATACAGGGTGTCCGGGGAGGAAACGTCGAAACTTCGAAAATAAGCTCTTAAGACAATTCTAAGCATATTTTGTGTAATAAACTACGTGAATATTTCGAATGGTTGAGTCGCAATAAGCACTCAAAAGTTGGTTTGAAAAATTGATTTCTACGCAAAAATTTGCATTATAGAAACATAGAAACACTCCAGAATCATACGTTGTTTATTATTTACAAAAGAAACGAATATATTTGTCCAGAAAGAAAAATTAAGTGAGAAATAAAATTCGACTGCTTTTTTATTTCTCGTTTAATTTTTCTATCTGAACAAATATATTAATATTTTTTTGTAAATAATAAACAATTAACATTTTTTCAAACCAAATTTTGAGTGCTCATTGCGACCCAACCATTCGGAATATCCACGTACTTTATTAGACAAAATATGCTTACAATGGCCTTAAAAGCTTATTTTCAAAGTTTCGAGGTTTCCTCCCCGGACACCCTGTACAGCTAGCGGGGGAATTGCCCCACCGCGCCGCTGAAGAGGCAATTTCAATGCTGGCGGAGCCACGCCGGCCGGCGCGCGCTGGAGCCTCCGCTCCCGCGGTCTTCCGGCGCTCTCGCCCTCGCCCTCGCTCTCGCCCCCGTGCCGGTGCGGCCGGGGCTGTCTATTTGCTCAGCCGCAACTCACTTCCTTTCGCTATTCCGGGCGCAGCGGGCCTCCCTGAGGAAGGCGCTGACGTTAACGAGCCACTCGCCGCCTCGCGCACGGCTGAGCACGCGCCTCCACGCTTGCGCCCGCGCCCGCGCCCGCGCCATCGCCCGCCGCCGACGAGACAAGGCGTCACCCGCGAGGCAGACACAACAACATCCTCCGACGACAAAACGAATCTACACTGCGATTTTCGTAACTTTGTCCCTGACAGAAATCAGCTGTTCACGGTTTCATCCAATCGGGAGCTTGAACGTCACCATAGTGACGTCACTGTCGCGAAATATAAACTCGTGATTGGATGACAGCGAAATAGCTGATTCCTGTCAGGGACAAAGTTACGAAAAATCGCAGTATACCCGGTTGTACTGCGATTTTTCCAACTCTGCCTGCGACGTACATCAGCTGTTTCCGTGTCAACCAATCAGAAGGTTCAACGCGACCATACTGAATTGAATTTATGCCTTATTTTACTCAGGCCACGAGACTCAGGCCGGAGGCCTGACGAGACTTACGGGACACAGGCCACGAAGGCCTGCTCTTCCGTCTGACCAAGCAAATTCCGCTATGCTCCTTTCACCGACTCGGGAAGAGAAAGGTATTACTTGGGCGACGAAACAGACAAAATGAATTTAGCTCAGAGGCTTCATTTAGGCTTGATCATTCACATGCAGTAAATCTACTAACATAGGATGGGCGGATTTGCTTCCTCTCCGAAGGAAGGCGTTCGAGGGATTTTTTTCGCCTTTAAAATTTCACGGCTTCGACCGGGTTTGAACCCGCGAACTTGGGAGTAACAGTCCGATACGCTAACCATTACATCGCCGACGCCGCAAATAGTGTCGTCACTGTAGTGACGTGTTAAGTCCCCATTGGATGGCACCTTAATTGCTGATGACCTGCCAGAAGCAGAGTTGAATAAATCGCAAAACACATATGTTTCCGCTGCGTCACCGCTGCAGCGCCTCTGACCCGGAGGTCCGAGGGAGTCCCGGCGGTGGCGTTTTTTTACACTCGCTACGTAGCTAGCAGGAACTCATTCACTGTCTGGAGGAGGATCCTAGTGGCCGGCTGCGCTGATTGGTACAAAACAATGATATCTCCCATCAATAGCAGGTGAATGCTGGAGCAGTATCCTATCAATCGAGACTTGGAACGTTCGCAATCTTCCCTTCCTTATTTTCGTCTCCTCTCCCCTTACACACACACACACACACACACACACACACACACACACACACACACACACACACACACAGTATACTTCTGGAATAATACGAATGGAACCTGAAAGCTAGACTTTTGAGAGGTGATAGTTCTCCCGAAATGCGAGGCAGCTTCCCGAAGGTAGCGGACTGAGCGAGTGGCAGTGGAACTCCGTAAAATGTGTAAATGTTGTGCTGCAAAGAGGAGTAATTCTGGGACAATAATGCAAATTTTACGATCAGAAAATTGGTAAAAATGCCGCTTTAACATTAGTATTTGCATCTCAATTCAGTGCAATTTTAAAAGTCGCAGACAGAGACAAATAAGAAAAAACACTAACAACAAAACGCATCACCCTTCGAACAGAATAGTCAAAAAATTGTTCGTAACTAAATATTAATACGTACTCTCCGCTTGAAAAGAAATCAGTAGATATTTAGGGTACCCTCTGAACACCACTGCACATTAGCCTAATGTATTTCTTATTTATATACGAGGCACTAGCAAAACACTCTCCTCTCGTCATTACCTCGCTGTGCCGTTCTAAAACAACCCTCGAGGACCCAACGGACAATGCCGGGGTTGTTTCAATAAAATTAATGTTTGCATCTCAATTCAAAACAATTTTAAAAGTTGCAGACAGAGTGCAAATAGAGAGATGCAATCATCGCTGTTGACACTACTGAAATGAAATAAAATTGGAAAATGTATCAAAAATCAAGAGAAAAAATACAAAAACAACATTAAAAAACACATCGACCTTCGAATCGAACAGTCCGAAAACTTGTTCGTAACTAAATATTAATACGTGCTTTCCACTTGAAAAGAAATCGGTAGATCTTTAGTGTACCCCTTGAACTCCATTCCATATTAGCCTAATGCATTTCTTATTTCCATACGAGTCAGAACCGGCTCTAGCAAAACATTCTGCCATCGTCATTGCCTCGCCGTGCAGTTCTAAAAACAACCCTCGAGGAGACAATGGACACCGCTGGAGATGTTTCAATAACATTAGTAATTGCATCTCAATTCAAAACAATTTTGAAAGTAGCAGACATAGTACACACGAAAGCATCGCCTTTGACTCTCCTGGAATGAAATAAAATTGAAAAATGTATCAAAAATCAAGAAAAAATGCAAAAAACAACATTAAAAAACATATCAACCTTCGAACCGAATAGACCCCAAAATTGTTCATTTTTATATACTAATACGTGCTCTCCGCTTGGAAAGAAATCGGTAGATCTTTAGTGTACCCTCCGAACTCCATTCCACATTAGCCTAATGCATTTCTTATTTCCATACGAGTCAGAACCGGCTCTAGCAAAACATTGTGCCGTCGTCATTACCTCGCCGCGCAGTTCTAAAACAACCCTCGAGGAGACAATGGACACCGCCGGGGCTGTTTTCGCCGCGTGCGCGGGTCGGCGCCGGCCGGCTAACAAGGCGGTGAGTGACGGCGCACGCGCGCGCGCGGCAGCCGTTCCCTTAATGCGCGCGGATCGGCGCAGACGGCAGGCGGAGCGAAAGTTTGCGCTTCAGTTGGCGGAAAGTTACGGAATCTGGCAACTTAATTAAACTTAATGTAAACAACGCGCGCCAATGGAAGCGGGAAAGGGGAGGGGAGGGGGAGGGGGAGGGGGAGGCGGAGGGGTGGGGTGGGGGTGGGGGAGGCCGCATCGCTCCCTGTCCTCACGACCACGTCCTCATGACCACGTCCCCACGCCCTCACCCCACTCCTTCCCCCTATTCACTCAAGTCCTCCGGAAGACGACTGCACATTTCCGGTCGTTATTTTTATGCTACATTAGACTGGGAAAAATAAAGTATGTAACATTTAAAACAATTAGTTTGAATGGCCAATATTTATTCACTAAAAACACAATTTTTACTTCACAATACTTTACATCAGACGTTTGGGTCACGTCTTGTGTTCTTTGACCGAAAAGTAATGTAAATGTTGTGATATAACGAGCTGTGATGTAAAGGGTTGACAAGTAAAGTTTGTATAATTTATTATTATTATTATTATTTGAGGTCGAATTGACCGCAAGGTTATTAGCGACCTTAACTACAGTCAACAATTACTTACTAAGGTTACATGATAAAGTTAACAATTTCATAGTACACATACACAGACAGGTGTCATGTAAAGTATTACCATGCAAAATGTGTTATAAAGTGCTGCGATATAAAGTGTTATGTTGTAAAATGATGTAAAATCTGTTAAGTGTCTGTTAATAAATATTGGCCTTTCGAACTAAGTGTTTTTAAGTTCTATAAGAGACATAAAGTATAATAATGATTGATTTCACATTAGCAGGCCTGTGTGTATCTTACGCTATATTTTCAAATAAATATGAATTTTAATCATTTCAATTAATATATTCATTTGGATAGAAAGTTGAGCAACTCATCGCAATAGCAAGAGCCATCAAAGGATGAACTGCTTTGAAAAATAGACCTAGATTACCTCGGGCGGAGGCACTTGCTGTTAGGCAATAGGAACTTTCGCCCAGCTCAAAACATCGGTAGTTTTGAAATTCACATCACAATAAAAATAATAATTTATCCGGTAATAAAGATAACGACTTTGACGGAAAGTGCGCCGCCTCAGCCACAAAAAGGGATAGAAAGCTAGCGTTCGAAAGCCTCTGGCATCCGACAGTTGACATCAAAACACAATAATGATGTAATCGAACTACAAGCCCGCGGGATTCGGCAATTTGCAGAAATTTATAGAAGGCCTTCTGTTTGCATGGCCGCTGATCAATATCAATCCAATTTCCCGATAACACAAAAGGTCATCAATCAGATTACCTTCCGGAACGCTAGCCACATCCATTAACATCGATCACAGTCGTCGCAGCTCATTTGAAGCGCGTCTTTGAAGACGCCATCCGACTTTTCAGGGGCAGCGCGGGGGCGAGGGGGTAGGGGAAGGGCAAAGGGCAAGGGAAACGGGCAAGGGTGAAGGGCGAGGGTCCCGGGCGAGGGTAACGGGTGAGGGAAATGGGTGAGGGTAACAGGCGAGAGTAACGGGCGGGGGTAACGGGTGAGGGAAACGGGCGAGGGTAACGGGCGAGAGTAACGGGCGAGGGTAACGGGCGAGGGTAACGGGCGAAAGAAACGGGCGAGGGTAACGGGCGAGGGTAAAGGGCGAGGGTAACGGGCGAGGGTAACGAGCGAGGGTAACGAGCGAGGGTAACGAGCGAGGGTAACGAGCGAGGGTAACGAGAGAGGGTAACGAGAGAGGGTAACGGGCGAAGGAAACGGGCGAGGGTAAAGGGCGAGGGTAACGGACGAGGGGCGTGGCCAGGCCCCCGATTGGCCCAACTGCGACTCGCCCACGCACGCATTCTCAATCGCAGCATCAGCAGCGGCCGCAGTGAGCGCTTAAAGGCGCCACTACGTGTAAGGCACGATACACTACGTTTCGAAATGAATCCATAGCGCGGTAATTAGCTAATGCGGCGGCATCCGCCGGCGATGCGGGGCGAACGAGGTGGTGCGCGCGCCCGTCCAAGGAAACAAATGAACTGCTGCCGGCGCGGCGCGGCGCGGCGCGGGACGCGGCGTATTTTCGAAGAACCATCTATTTAAGGAGAAGCGGGGGAGGAGGAGCTTGCAGCTAAATTGAGTCCGTTAGTCCGTGAAGAACAATCGCTGGCGGCGCAGGCGGGCGCGGGCAGAGGCTGGAGTGGGCGGGCGGGGGCGGACGGGCGCGGGCGGGCGGGGACGGGTGGGCGCGGGCGGGCGGGGCGGACGGGCGGGGATGAACGAGCGGGGGCGGACGGGCGGGGGCGGACGGGCGCGGGCGGGCGGGGGCGGGCGGGAACGGGTGGGCGCGGGCCGGCGGGGCGGACGAGCGGGGGCGGACGAGCGGGGGCGGACGAGCGGGGGCGGACGAGCGGGGGCGGACGAGCGGGGCGGACGGCGACAGGTAGCCGCGGGCGGGCGCGGGCGGGGACGGCCGGGGACGGGCGGATGGGCGGGGACAGACCAGCGGGGGCGGACGAGCGGGGGCGAACGAGCGGGGGCGGACGAGCGGGGGCGGACGAGCGGGAGCAGACGAGCGGGGGGCGGACGAGCGGGGGCGAACGAGCGGGGGCGGACGAGCGGGGGCGGACGAGCGGGGGCGGACGAGCGGGGGCGGACGAGCGGGGGCGGACGAGTGGGGGCGGACGAGCGGGGGCGGACGGGCGGGGGCGGACGGGCGGGGCGGACGGGGACAGGCAGCCGCGGGCGGGCGCGGGCGGGGACGTCCGGGGACGGGCGGATGGGCGGCGACGGACGAGCGGGGGCGGACGGGCGGGGGCGGACGGGCAGGGGCCCGGCGCGGGCAGGGGCGCGGTCGTAGGCGGTGGCGCGGGCAGGGGCGGGGGCGGGCGTCGTAAACAGAAAGAGCCGGCGCGGCGGCAGGCGTCTCCAGGAGCGAGAACAACAACGGGCAGTGAACGACGACGGACGAGGAAGGTGAGCACGCGAAAAAGCAGTAAGGGAAGATAAGAAAATAAAATTGAGAGGACAGAAGTAAAGAACGGGGTAGAGAGACACAGTAGGTTGATTTGATAGTATATTTCTGATTCCGGGTGCGTCATTTGGTGCGGCTTTTGGTCTCGTAGGAGTACTGCATGCTATTCCCGGGAGATGGCGGAGTTTCTCCAACTGTAGAACGTCAGATACGACAGTGCCGCTGCACACATCAGCTTGTGGGATTCCACCTCTCCCGCCAGGAATCCTCGCACCAGACCGAACAAATTCTGATCCCCCGACATGTTAGTAGTTTAATGCACGCAAGGGTGTGTAAGGGAAGACGAGGAGGCAAGGAGAAGGAAGGAAAGATCGCGCGTGTGCGTGTCGCATTAATCAAGGTACTGCTCCGGTATTCGTTGGGTATTGATCGAAGAAACCTCGGAAAACTATCACAAAGAGCACCCGGCTGCTAGAGTTCTCCAAACAGGATCTGAATTCGGCCTATTTCGGTGTCGAAGAGATAAGGTATGGGGAGAAAGGAAGCCGACAGAGAATGTGAGAAATTTGCAAAGGACGCAAAGAGATGCGATAGACAAGAGAAGGCAGACGAGGTACGTAGAGAAGGGAAGGGCATGGAGGCGAAGGAGCGGAGGGCGGCGAGCGACGCCGCGCGGATTAATTAAGAAATTACGCGGGCCACGTCAACACGCGCGCTTGAGGCTGCGCCGGAGGGCGGGGGAGGGGGCGGGGAGCTTGGGGCCGGGCTTGGGGCTGTGGGCGTGGGGCGGAGAGCGTGGAGCGGGGCGGGGGGTGGAGGAGGGGCTGGGGGCGGGCGGGGAAAGGGGCGGGGCAGGGAAGGGGGTGGAGAGCGCGGGGCGGGGGACGGAGGGCGGGGGCGGGAGACGTGGAGTGGGGGCGTAGGGCGGGGGCGTTGGGCGGGGCGTTGGGCGGGGGCGTTGGGCGGGAGCATGGGGCGGGGCGGGGGGCTGTGGGCGTGGGGCGGGAGCGGGGGGCGGGGCTGAGAGTGGGGGCGGGTGCCGGAGTGCGGGGGCGTGTGCCGGGGGGGGGGCGAGGGCGGAGGGCGGTGGTGTGAGCGAACAGTAGCGCGCGCGCCGTGGCCCAATCGATGCCGCCTCAATGGCTCACAACTTACGAGAGCAAGGCAGCCCTGCCCCACCCCCGCTTGCGCTGCGAAACACAATCAAGCAGGCCTACGGCTGCCTGCCATCTGTCCCCATTTTGTAGGCAACGGCCTTAGTTACTATAAACGACCCACGACCCTACATGACTGCGGTGGTACATGCTTATTGTCCCTAATTTTCTGCTTCTCTCATTCATGAGCGCGCTTTAATGCATTTTATTATAATCTTACGAAGCCTCTATTTCAAATATTAGATAACATTAGTATTTTCTGAATAGGAGTCACTTCAAAATTTGAAGCTTGATCTCTCTACAATTGTTTACATTGGATTGCAATGTGATGGAAATAACATGCCTTCCGAGACAAATAAATTCATCTCTCGAAATAAGACACTACATTAGCTTAAATTTGCTTAAATTTTAAAAATGCTTAAATTTGGGGTAACCGTTTTTCGAGACCTGTTATAACAGATAATTCGCAGAACGAGCCTAGCAAAAGCCCTTTGCTATAGGGTACGAAAAAACAACTAAGATGAGCGCTACCTATTTTTACAATATACCTAGAATTTTTTAATACATAATTATGTCTATGGCCAAAAACGTTGAAAACTCCCTACAAACCATCACCACACAATTAGCATTATTTAAGAAAATATGTTTTGCATAATGTGTCATTACTTTTAATTTTTCTCTTCAATGACTCAAAGCAATTTTTTAAAGCAATACCCTGCATTTAAAGTGTTCCATCATATAACTTCAGCTTACAACCGTAAGTGAACATCAACACACGGAGTATCAAGGGCACGCAACTTGTGTCAATTCCATTCCGCAAACACACGCGAAAACTGCTCATCTATTCGAAAACGTACATATAATCATCTTTAAAAACCTGACTATGAAGAACAGTTCGTTACGAAAAAAATCTGCATCTTCAATATTGACGTGGTAGAAAGACCCCGAAAAATTTGAACTTCGGAATTTCGATACTTTCAATTTTCGAAAATTCAGAGAGTTCAAGGGAAATTCGTCTAGCGTCATTTCCTTCAACACCTTTTGCCCTGACGGAGAAAAATATAATTTTGTTTAAATAATGAAACATATTTGAGAAAACGTTGAAAATGTTATTAAGGCTTCAAGTAATGAATTCCCAACAATTAAAATTATTGTATCAATTCCCCAGGGACTCGATTTGGATAGTTGAGGGACTCGATTTCAATAGTTGAGGGAATATCAATTTTGGTGAAAATCGTTTGTATGGCTTAGGCTAAAGCACTGCATGAAGAAAGTCAGTCAGATTGACTGACCATCAGCCAAATTATCGGTATGGCTGGTATGGTAACCCCAAACGTAGATTCTAAGAACACATGTTATAGGAAGTCATTGGCTACATTTAGGAACAAGATTTATCCACTTTCTCGACATCATGTCCTACAATAAGAGTTTTTATGTCACAAAATCGCCTTTTTTTGCTGCAGCACAATAATACTTGCTATAAATTACGTACGTAGTACGCAAGAAAGTACTATCGCTCGCACAACTGAAGAAATCATTTATTTCTCACCATCAATTTGTATTTATTCTCTTGTTCTCTCAGCGAATGGCAATCTTCAAACAACTAGGATTCGCTGTAAAGAAGCATCACAGCATTCATTTAAAAGGTCCAGAAGCGTTCCTTGTTTACTACCACCCACAATTTCATTTTGCATTACAATCCTCACTGAATTTTCTCGTTCAAACTCAAACTGCATCAAATCATTCGCCTTCTTACTTTGAAGGAGTATTAAAGTACTTGACGTATCACTGTGCCACCTGGGGTGCGCGTACTTTTAGAGGTACGCATGAGGCCTGGAGGAGATACGCGAAAAAATATTGGTAATGGCGGATGTCAATATTTGCATTGCTCCACAACAATGCAGCTCACCGCTCTCGAGTCGAGAAACAATTTTATTTCAACACAATGTTGTTTTGAAAATAACAAGAAAATATGTACGATTGTGCTTGGACGAATGTTATTTCAATTTTGTATTGAATTTTGGACTGTAGAAAGAAAATCATTTATTTCGTAATATCTATGTTCTGTATTTTATTTGTACCTTCCAACGCTCAATGTTAACATGATCAAAAAATGTCAAATCATGTATTTCATGAAGATATGTGTATGGAGGACCAGGATGGAGAGGGTACTTGTGAATGAATACCCTGCTGAATGGGTACGGCAGAGAAAAAATGTTGGGTACCGCTGGACTAAACAAAACACACACACACACACACACACACACAATGACGTGCCATTTCCATATAGCTTGCTTTTCAAGGCGCACGCTTCCATCGTGAAGAATCAGCGTCAGCCAGCGACGCGTGCGTTCCATTCCTTGGCGAAGGGCCGAAGTACGCGAGGGGGTGGGGGTGAGGGTGGGAGTTAGGGAGACAACGGACGGAGCAACAACAGCGTGCGCTGATATCTACTGCGGGCGGGGCACGAGGGGCGGGGCGAACAGCGCCGTCAATTCATGACACAATCACTCGAGCACCAAACGTGGATTCTGACACGAGGACTCCCCAACACAACTCCACACGGAAACGTGAGCATCTTTACCCTACTTAACGCTCCTGGATTTTGCTCCATAAAAGGTTTAAAAATATTGTATTAAAATATCATCTCCTGAACTATTCTTATAATTTATCTTTAATCCTAATTCGTATTGCTTATATTATTTGTTTTCGTCGATGTTGTCCTGTAAATTAAAGTTCTGAGAGTTCTCTCACAGACGTGGGGCAAATTGTATAAGGTAAAATAAATAAATAAAGGAAAAATGAATCTTTCGCGAATGAAAGTCGTTGAATAAGAACTAGTTACGAATAAGTTGTTCTCGTGGATCTTCCGCATGAAAGCAGGTCCAATAAAACGTCGAAATTTAATACAATATATTATAAGTTCTTTCAATTTCTCGCGTACAGTGGGGTGCATTACCCCACTGTTTTTCGGTAAACCTTGAACCTTAGGACACGATTCACCAAACTGATGACAGTTAACGCTAATTAAGTAAAGAAAGATGCGATTTAAAAAAAAAAACGAACATCTATGGATATTTTTCCATGCAACAGCGAAAAAAGAGCAGCCAAGAAAGTGCATTGAGTGTAAAAGTTGTTTTTATTAGGCGCTCGCTCCAACGCAAACTGGCGAAGTGGCAGCGGGCAGCGCAGTGGCCGGGCGACGGCAGCGCGGCGCGGCGCCGAGCGTGAAGCGCCGGGGAGCGGCGGCGGCGGGAGCGGACGCCGCGCAACCGCTCGGAGATTGCCCTGTTACGCGCGCGGCGGTGGGCGGCGGGGGCGGCGGCGGGCGGCGCGCTTCCGCGGCGCGGTTTCGCGCGCGGTTCCCTCCGCTGGCAATTAATTACGCAGGCGGCCGCAGCCCACGCCCCCTCGCCCACCCGCCCCGCCCCCTGCCCAACCCCCTGTCTCCGCCCCCGCGCCCACCCCCTGCCCCGCCCCCGCCTCGCCCCCTGCCCCGCCCCCGCCTCGCCCCCTGCCCCGCCCCCGCCCCTGTCCCGCCCCGCACCCGCCACGCCCCTGTCCCGCCCCCGGCCGGGCCCGGCTCGCCCACGCGGCGGGGCAGCGCGCGTGCCGCGTGCACGGAGCGGCGGCTCGGGCGGCGGCGGCGGCGCAAAACCCCGGCACAAACCGGGCGCAGATGTGCAGAGTCGGTGCGGGCCGGCGGAAATTCCGCTGACAAATGAGAGGCGGCGGGGGTGGAGGGGGCGGGGCGCACTCCAGGGGCGAACCCGGCGCTCGGGCAGCGCGCGGCAGCGGCCTCGCCACGCCGCAGAGAGAGGGAGACGAATTATGAAAGAACTCTACGGAGACGGAACGCCCCGCATTTACAGAATGAAACATTGTGTAAGAAAAGAGGGTGGAGCAAAAATTAAGGAACAACTTTTTCAGATTGTAGCCCACTACGTATTAAGGAAAGCGGTGCCTATCATTCCTTTTCGAGAAGAAAATGCGTTAAGTCAGCCTTCCAAGTGAATGAATGATGCGCATATCTTTCAACCATTAATACGGTCGTAATAAATTAATATTAAGATATACAAGGCGAAATTCTGATCACATTTTTGCGCGGTTTCGAGACTACGGTATTGAACTAAATAGAGTTGACGAACCGAATGACCCCGCGTAAAATTCAGGACTGTTCCTTGCTTCATACATGGGTCTCGGATGATATTCGGCCGTGAAGGCGTCGGGAAGCTTACACCTTGCGAGCGGGCCCGTTCCACAGGCAGCGCCAAATAAATCAAAACTCAAGTGCAGATCCGTCGCAATTAGTCGCGCGGAAATTGCAGAAGGGAGGTGGGCGGACTTGAGTTAATTTGAACGCCGCTGCCGAGCGGAGGGCGGAGGCGAGTGCGTGCGCGTGGAAAGGAGAGGCGACGCGAAGTCGCGGCGGTGGGCGAGGCGGAGCGGCACAGAGGTGGTTGCATTGATTTATTAGTGATTACCGGTGCGTCAACTACTAGGGTCATTAGTACAGTAAGTGGAGTGCATTTTTTCATTGGGAGGTGGCAGTGATCTCTCCTATCGCTGGATGGCGAGATCCGGTGCCGACCTACGTCGACTAGCGGGGATTTCCGCAACCAGGAATCTACCACCAGAGGGGCACCGCCCCAGCCTGGACACGCTCTCAGCTCCCGAGCGGTCTCCCGGCATGTGTGGTAGTGTAGTGCATGTTAAGTGTAAGTGTGTGTGTAAGGGGTGAGGATAGGACAAGAAAGAGGAATGAATGATCGCGCGCGGGCCGTGGCCCGTATGATAGAGTACTGCTCGGATGTTCGCCTAGTGTAGAACGGAGAAACCACGGAAAACTACAGATCTGAGCAGCCGGCCACGAGAATTGTCCTCCAGACGGCAACAGAATTCGACCTAGCGAACAAGCTACAGTCAAACATTTTGCCGCCGTGGGGAGTGGTGTCCTAAGACTCCCGATCAGCGGCACTGCAGTGACATAAGATGATGACTGAGCCACCTCTCCCGGTGTGTGCTTGGAGCGAGCGCGAGGAAAGGTGGTGTTGTGGCATCTGGCGGGGCGGGAGACGGGGCGCGAGGCAGGGCACAAGGCGGCGAGGAGGCACGGCGCGGGGTGGAGCGGCGCAGACTATGGAGAACGGCAAGGAGTGATGCGGGGACGAAGTAAAGCGCAAGGCGGGAGCGTAGCGGATGCGGGACGGAGGCGGGGCAGGGCGGGGGCGGGGCGGGAGGCGGGGCACGGCAGGGAGCGATATGAGGACGAGGTAAAGCGCAAGGGCAGAGCGTTGGCGAGGGCGGGTCGTGCCGTGGCGGGGAGGGGGCGGGGCGTGTACGAAGTAAAGCCTAAGGCGGGCGGGTGGCGGTGGGTGGGACGGGGCGGAGACGGGTCGGGACGGGTTCGCGGCGGGATGGAGCGGGGGCCGGGGGGGGGGGCGACTGGAGGCGAGGCTAACGGCAACAAGCGATGTATGGACGAGGAAAATCGCAAGGCGGGAACGTGGCGGGGCGGGGCGGGGCGGGGGGCGGGGAGGGGGCGGGGCGTGGACGAGGTAAAGCCTAAGGCGGGAGGGTGGGGGTGGGTGGGACGGGGCGAAGCTGGGGCGGGGGTGGGGGCGGGAACGGGGCGGAGACGGAGCGGGGTGCTGGGGTGGGGGTTGGAGGCGGGGCTAACGGCAACAAGCGATGTGTGGACGAGGTAAAGCGCAAGGCGGGAACGTGGCGGGGCGTGTTCGAGGTACAGCGCCAAGCGGGGGTGTGGCGCGGCGCGAGCGGGATGCGCGCGCCGTTAACTAATGCTTCGCGCCTTGAATAATACGCCTCCGCGGCGGAGGCGGCGATCGCGCGCCGAGCCGCTCCAGCTGTTCCATCTCGCGCAGCGCCCGCCGCACGCATCAATCCTCACGCCTCCGCGCCATAGAGCGCGCGCGGCGGGCTGAAGACGCGCGCCTCAAAGCGGCCTCATTGCAAACGCAGCGCACAATGCCGCATCGCTCTACACTCCGCAATTTCAAGCTTCATCAACGCTCGCTAATGAGCCTTTGCTTGCGCTTAAATGGAGAAAAACATCTCTACAGCGTTTCTTTTAAAATTATACGAGTACGTACGGACATTCCAAATATATAACTATTCAAAATGGTCGAAAGCAGGATCATCAAGTACAGCTGTAGAATTATGCTGCTATTTATTCAACTCTGCCCCTGACAGGTATCAGCTGTTGACGGTTTCATCGTATCGGGAGCTTGTATGTCGCTACAGTGATGTCACTAATGATGACGTTCGAGCTCCTGATTCGATGAAACCGTCAACAGCTAATATCTGTGAGGGGCAGAGTTGAATAAATCGCAGTACATGCAAGCTGAAATTCCCATCAACACAATGCAGTAGAGCCATGAGCATTCATTAATTTTCCATTTCCTTCACGTGCCATTAAAAACTTTTACGTGCTTCCTGAATATGTGAATGAAGAAACAATAAGAACCAAGACACTCGTCGCCCTTTCGCCCAAATCATTTTTCCGAGGCGCCGAGCCGAGCGGCCCACGTAAGCCCCCGCGGCGCCGCAGGACAGGCGAAGGGACTTCCAGGGAGGCGGAACTGCGTCTTTCCGCGCGCCTCAACCACATTGCCCTTTCGTCAATTTAGTCAACGTGTGGGAGTGATAGCAGATCAGCGCTTTGATTCCTGATTTCAGTATTCTTTGTTTTCGAGAATTAAATATCAAATATCAATTAACTAATTTTTGGAAATGCAACGCAATCAACGAAGGGTTTTAGGTCTGTATTGATAAGCATCCACTAAAAAAAAGTTTTTAAGTTAGAAATAACAAAGCAATAAAATTATGATTAGTTTTGTGAATGCACAGCATGCAAATTTGTTCCTTCATTCTCCACATCATTCCTCTCTTCATTCTTCGTCTCCACATGATTCCTCTCGTCTTTATTATTGTTCTCTTCGTTATTCCCTTTCTCCATCTTCTTTCATATCCCTCATAAGCGTCGTCTTCTTTTTATTTCTTCCGTTTTTTACGTTTTCCTCCATTTTTCTATTTGTCTTCCTCCTCCTTTCTCTTCTACTAATTCAAACTATCCCAGCTAATATTAATGACGCATGACATAACTGCGAAACAGAGATAGAAATGCATAAAAGTCAGGGGTTACGTAAGACACAGTGATAGAAATTCAAAGAGCTCAGTTTACATTACTTGTAACAAATTCAAGTCATCTTATAATACTATTCGAACCCGCAATAGTGTTTACAACCTGCAAACTGGGAGAAAATGATTGCCCAAACCGAGAAAAGTGGGTTTGGCATATAATTGACATACAATAAATTGCTACTATATTATATTTTTATGTAAAACAGTTATCCTAAAACAATTTTCTGTCTTTAAAATAAAAGACCGAATACACTCTGACAAAGCTGAAAAATCCATAAACAGAAAAGTAAACAATAATTTTAATTTCATAACTTTCTCAGCGCTACGTAATACGCAAGAAAGTAAAAAGAAAATAAAGTAGTCTGAGCACTGGCAAGGAGAAAATCATCCCTGAAACCCTACACCCTCATCACCTTCAGCCCCGCAGTTCAGAATGTAGCAGCAGGAGCAGCGCTCCGCCTCGGCTGTCGCCGCCTCCTCCTCCTCACGCGCCCTCGAGCGGCGCCCGCGGGCTTTCGATCGCTCGCTCGCCCCCACACCGCCCGGGGGGCGGGGGGTGGGGGGAGTCGCGTGCGCGCAGCGCCTCTGATTAGCGCACGCCCTCCGCACGCACGCGCTCCGCCTCGCCACCCTCCGACACACCTGGCACGCGCCTTCGACGCCTCCAGCGCCCACGACGCACAACCACTGCCACGTGCAATTTTTTGTTTTTTGGGATAACTATTTTACATAAAGATTCAACAAGATTGCAATATATTATACGTGATACATAATACCAGGGCTACTTCTATTAACATATTTATTTATTTAGGCCTTTAGGATGCCATTAAGGACGCAACCACTACCACATGCAATTTAAAAAAAAAAAACACAAAAAGAAGACTTTTTTCAAAAACCAACTCTAAATTTCTTTCTTTAAACTTTTGGTAGTGATTGTGTTTAATGTACTCTATACCAGTGGCCCACCTAAGGAGTACAGGATCTTGTCGTTGGTGGTGGAGCTTGAGTATCCCCGTGACCCGGAGAGCTATGCCGGCGGTGGCGTAGCTACTGCCAGGGCCTGCCTTGCCGGACAGGTCGAAGGGTAGGGATCAGGTCAAGAAGTACTCCAGAAGAGGACCTCAGCGGCAGCTTCGACGAAGAAGAGAATCTTCAAGAAGGCGAAGATCACAGAAGAGGAACTTCAAAGGGTAGATCAGGCTCTTAAGCAGGAGAAGCAACTGAATCTAGGGGAGCTCACCCTAAACAAAGCGAGCAAGTTGGGAGGCTGAAAGGTGGCAGCCCCACCACCTAACTATATCTGCACGGCCCTCGTAAGGCAGTCAGGTGAATCAGCCATGTACTCGCTCTCTTCACAATCAAGCGGATGAATCTATAAGATGACTTACGCTATACCAGGGGTGGCCAACTTTTCTGTATTTAAGATCTACATCGTAAAAGGGTGTCGCGATCCACTTGTTGCCGTAGGCAAAGTCTAAGGGGAAAGAAGGGGTGTGAAATGTGTAATATGTTTATATACTGTGTTTCAGTATAATGTGCATTCCAGCGAGGTATTGTATCTTAATAAGTAAAATATATGTTAAAAACTTTTTTTTAAATTTTTTAAATCATACAGCCCAGACATTTGCAAGCTATCGACGATCGATCAAAATTAGCCTCGCGATCGACTTGTTGGCCACCCCTGCTCTATACGACGAACATAAACGCATATTGTCGGCCCGATGACCGAAATCGCTAAGGCAGTAGTGCCGTAGTGATCTTGGACAGGACGGTCGCTGGTTCGAGACACGCCTCGGACATGACTGTTTTGTGGGTGTCTGTGTTGTACGTACGTGTTCCTCTACAGTTTAAAAGTCACAGTGGTCGCTATATGACCACGATGTTGAAAAGCGACCTTACAAAAAACGCCATATTGCTGTTCGCTTTATTTCTCTCTCTCTTAAAAAACACAGAAATGTAATATTTTTAAATATCTCTCACGCCATTAATATGCTACATATTACTATTTGTATATATTATTGCATTTGTAAGTTAAGGTGCTTCAAATTACTTCAAATAAAGGTTTCGAAAACGCAAGTGATTTCTGTGAAAAAGAACTTCAAATTTCGCATTTAGACTAGAACTTAAACGATATTTTCTTTAAAACGGCTCTAAATGTTTCAACGGAAATATCCATTCACGACGAGCTTTTCCTCCTCTTTAATATTTTAAAAGTAATACTTCGAACCTACAATTACGAAACCGAAAAATTAAGAAAACATCAAAAATTGTATTTTGGTCGGCGATATATGGCAGTTCACAAGAGGATGGGGCAAGACCGTAAAGTTAGCCCACAACAAGGAAATTAGAAAACTACTACGAGAAAGTCTGTGCTATTCTGTAGCACCACTAGTTCTCCATTCATTCGCTCATGCAGCGCCATGCCTCACCCAAATAGCCTAAATGACAACAATCGCTTTGATCAGAAACTTCGCGAAATGCATTTGCTTCGAGGAGACTACTGTGTTATTACGAACGTCGTTTAGGTCACGTGCGTGTTTACATGTAATAAAGATACGCCAGATGAAAACAGTTCACCCGCAAGCTACACAATAACATTTTCATTTTTTCTCATTTTTATGGGCAGACTTTGGTAAAAATATCGTACTATAATTATGTTTTTTACCCTTTAGTAAAATGCTTCGTCATATTTTCGTTATATCATTACGGGACAGAAAACATTTAGAAAATGTGAAAAAAAACTTTTGGACGACAGTAGAAGGCAGTTGGGAGGAGGGTGGGGAAAACCAAAAAGCTATCTCTCATGTAAGAGAATACGAAACTAGTACGAGTAAGTCTATGCCATTCTCTAGCACCACTAGTTTTCGTTTTCTACACCTATACTTAAACAACCCTAGAAGACAAAACTAGTTATTAATCAAATTGCATAAGTGCTACGCAAAAATCAAACGTGATTACAAACAATATATTACCTAAAGATTAAAGTGCAAACAACCTGTTATCATCCGGAGGCACAGCGTTGCTTCATAAACATTGACGTTGGGATAGCTGGTATTAGGGAAGAACGAAGTTGACTGGAGGTAAGCAATGGAAGAGTCTGCACAACATTTGTTCGACAGACAGATGGAGCAGGGTGACTCGCAAATCAACTAGCAGGCATACAAACTATCTACATCAAACATACTATCTGGATCCGTGAGAAAATAAATATAAAAATGTGATGAAGTACATCGCACACGCATCGTCGCGTTGTGTCAAACTGATATTATGCTTTTGTAAATGCGTGTTTTTTTCGCAAGTTATCAACTTCCAAGTAATGTTAAAAACAAACTTGCCGTTGGTTAAATAAACGTATCTTTTACAAATGTACCTTTTATTTTGAGTTAGTTCCCAAAAAACTCGTAGGTACTATTTACTTAGTTAAATTCTGAACATGAAATGTATCTCTGGGTACGTTTCCTGTATCCCAAAACGAATAACCGGCATTTTTTAAATGTGTAAAAGGTTTCAAAGATATGGGATTCTAGAATTCAAATTACTCAACAAACTTCACATTTTGCAGATTAATACTTTATCTACAATGAGCAGAATTATTTCCGACATTCAATATTTGTAAACACACATCGGAAATTCATTTGAAAATTCACAGTTGAGCGAACTGGAATATGATAAAATACAAATCCCACTTTCTTAACTTACATTCAAGCCACTTACGAAACATTCCTTTTGAGACATTACAAAGCGAGTACAAATATTTTAATCCATTTCATACATAACATGCTAAGCAGACGTCATCAAAAAAGTCAATGGAGGTATCTGCGTGTTTGATCTGTACTTTACGTAAGCATTCGAACATAAATTCTCGTATCAGCACGTGTAATATTACAAAAGATACAAACCAAAACGTATTAACAGTAATATTCTTTTTAAATGAGAACAAAGGGGAGCTTTCTTTTTTTATGAACAGACAACACGTGGTGAAGAAACAAAAGGACGCAAAGTCGCAAAAATACACACGTTAGAAGGAATAAACAGAAGAAGTGCCTTTCCCTCATTCATTTTCTCATTTTGTAAACAGAAAAGGTCAGCTTTATTTGGACGTTCACAAGCTTGCAGGATAAATCATTTCAGACTGTCATTGTGTTTCATCAGGGTACTATTGGTTGGCACTACATTTGCTAAAACTCGCCTATTTCAACGATGTAATAATGTTTCTACAATGGCCAACGTATACAAAGAGAGAACGCAATACAATTTGCCAAGTCCGGCGACCCGGTGATAGCCTGTCTCTTTGTGCGTTGCCGGTATAAAAATGTCACACAAAGGGCAACGCCGCAATTAAGCCTCCAAAATTCAGAAGCCATGCGAACAGCCTGGTGCAGGCTGATAACCCTCCAGCACAAATGGTCAGGATTCCTTTCTGTGGGAAAACAAAGAACCTGTTGTAGGCATGAAAGCTCCATAGACTTCTCTCCGACACTAATGAAAACGGCATCCAGCGGACACTCCGTTCATTGTTTACGTAGGTGTATTTCTGACCTATAAATATGGAAAAGAAGAGCAGAAGGAACAATGACTGCAACTGAGCTGCACCTGACGATAGCGATTATGAATTTTGTATTCACATCTTTAACACAATTCTGACTGGGGGAAAAAAATCCTGAAAATAATGAGTGTTACGTACATACATTCACAACTGAACATATTATCCTTACCGTTTACCGTATACAGCCTCTGCTTTACGAGAAATTATGGATCAATGTATATCATTTTTGGATCTTACAGCATTTAATGTTCAATAAAAAATCAAGAGTAGCTAGCTTATCTTTGAATATGCGAATGCACGGTATCCTCATTTTCAGTCTGTACAATAGATTCTTTAAATGCAAATTCATTCTCTCTGATACAACAAAGTGCTTGAAAAACTAATTGCGTAGCCATAAAGCTGACAGTATTATGGTCACTGTCAAAAGTAATAATTAATATGGCGACTGAGCTAAATATTAAACATATATTGCAAACAGCTGCACATAAACACTTAGGCCGTGGTAACGAAATGTATTCAAGACATTATTCCTCGAAAATTCTCGTGCGGTCCACCTGGCGTAGCCTGGGCCGGCGCTTATCTGCAGGCGACCAGTGCGGTGCTTGTTGATTCAGCCCCACGGGAAAGAAGAGGGAGGGAGATAAGAGGAGGTGCTCGGGAGGGATCAACTCTAGTCTAGCGAACGGCGAATGGTGGGTCACCGCGGGCAGTCTATCCCAATTTCTTGCACGTGAGCTGGCCTTTTCCACACCCTTACACACGCTATTTTTGGGCGTGAGCTACCGTCAAAAACACAATCACTAAAGTGTATCCACTTGTAGCCCATGGGAGCAATTATTTCTGCCTGCTCGGCATTTCTGCCTTTTAGGGGTGTTCATAATACATATTACACATTAACTTTTAGGGATGGACATCCGCATGCCTTACCTCCTTCCTCAGGGGTTTGATAATTCATTTTATTAGACAGAGAATTGAAACTGCAGAGGTCAGTTTTGGAGTTATTTGTGATAAATTTTAAAGGGTGTTAGTGAGTGGAATTTTACGTAGCTTAGGGGGAATAGGTAAATGATTTAAGGTAGACGAAGGCAGTCCTTAGGGAATCGTGATCTATTCTGTTTGTTGAATTATACATTTTACCTAGTTGGAATATTGTTGTACTGCGCGATCGGGAGATAAGCAAAGATACAAAAATCGCCCTACAGGACCTCCCGGTGTGCCTCGTGCGTGTGCGGAGGGCGGGCTGCAGATCGCGAGGATCCCTATCGCGGCGGGCGGGCGGCCGGTGCTGGGCAGTGGCGTTGGCGGGCGTCAGCAGCAGAGGTCGCCGGGGGGGGACGCGCGCCTGCGGCCGCAGATAGCCCAGGACACGCGCCGCCCCGCGCCGGCCAGCGCCGGCCTGCTGCCTCGCGCCGCGCCGCGCCGCGTCCAGCGAAAGTTGGTGGCAGATAACCGGCGGCGGTGGCGACGCAGCAGTTCGTGGCGCCGCGGGCGCCGCCCCTCGCGTCAGCGCCAACTTCTCCGCCGCTGTTTGCCCTCCGCCCCTCACCCCCCAACCGTCCGTCCCCCAACCCCCCGCATCCTCCGCCCATCCCCTCCTGCCCTCTGCCCCCCACCCCCCTGCCCCCGCCCATCACAGCCCGCTCTCCGCCCCTCTACCCCCCTTCCGCCCCTCGCCCCTTGTCCTCCGCGCCCCACCCCCGCCCTCCGCCCGTCACCCCGCCCATCACATCTTGCCCTCCGCCCCTTGCCCTCGAACTCCGCCCCCTCACCACCGCCCACCGCCTCGCACTCCGCCCCTCGTCCTCCCCGCCCTCCGCTCCTCACCACCCAGCCCTCCGCCCCTCACTCCCCCGCCCACCGCCCCGCCCTCGGGATCCTCGTCCCCCTCGCCCTCCGCTCCTCACACCCCAGCCCTCCAATCCCCGCTCTCCGCCCGTCACCCCCCGACCACCGCTTCTCACCCCCGCCCACCCCTCCTCAACCCCCGCCCCTCCACCCGCCACCCCCCCTCCCGCCACCCGTCCCCTTGCAGCGCCCTGCCGTTTTTTTTTCCCCGTCGGCGTCGTGGCTTCGTCCCCTCCGCGCACAAAGGCCCCGTGCATAGCGGCATCCGCAAGTTTCTTGCTGGAACAATTTGCTCGCGCGTTTTACGGCCGGGCCTTCCTCGCTGGCGCGTTGCTGCGGCCGCAGCTCAGGAGCTTAAGGACCTCTTGCTCGGCCCCGATGTTTGCGTAACTTCGTTTAATACGTCCGCTCCACTGATCGCCGTTCTCTCACTACGTACGCGCGTTCATTTCACGCCACGAATTAAATTACTACTTCACACTTTCGCGTTTATCTGCTACTAAATTAAAGGCGATGCCATGAAAAATATATCTTTTCAGGTATCCTTTATATTGGCTTAACTAAACGAGTTCTAGTGTAAACAACACATCGTTTTCTGGCATTTTCTGGTCACGTGGCGCGGCCATGGTCGCTTTCCTCCTCAGCCACGTCCCGAGTCGTTTCATGCCGAAAGAATTCAGCGTAAAGCTCTCATCCACTTCGTTAAAAATGAAGCGAACCCGTTCATGATCCTGGTGAAGAGTGGTCTGTGTTAGGCAGACGAAGCTCGTACATTCCGCTTGTCTGCGCCAGGTTGTCTTGTGTGCGAGCTGACTCGTGCCGAGCGCACCGTGAGTAGTGTCCATCCTTAAAAGGTCGGCCAGTCGTGTCCATCCCTAAAAGTTAATGTGTAATATGTATTATGAACACCCCTAAAAGGCAGAAATGCCGAGCAGGCAGAAATAATTATTTTTAAAAAAAGCTTATCTTCACGATGGAATATATCACGGTATTTCGCGTCTTTCTGACACGTGCCCCTAGATATCGCACGATTGTGACCGTATCAAGCAGTGCTTGCGATCGTGCGACATCTAGCGGCCGGACCTAGATAGACGCGAAATGCCGTGTGATATTCCATCGTCGCCTTAGGAGCTTGAGAGGCAAAGTTATAAAAGCCGCACTACAAGTAGATGGCTAAGTCTAACTGAAGATATCTGCCATATCGCTGCGAATGAATTACTCTGTTATCTTGCGGCGAATCTTTCAAATAAAAACCCATCATCCAGATACATCTATTACGCGTCGAAATTCACTAATATCTCAACTTCATTAGAAATGTGGCATAGCATGTTATTGCGTGGAGGAGAATTACTGCTCTAATAGGTCGTTGTTTGTGCTTTCTTTTGTAAATACTAGGCGAAGGCCGAAGCAAGACCTTTACAAACGGGCCACGGACCGAGCGTGATCTTTTCTTTCTCGTCCTTGTCCTCTTCTCTCTCCTCACACATACATGTATTTCACTACTATACATGTCCGGAACATACACTGTGTCCCGGACACCTAGAGGTGGGAAATCTGCAAGTTAACTACTAGGTTAGCATCGAATTTCACGTTCCAACACAAGAGTATCACTTTCTTCTCCCGACAGTAACATGCACTACCCACAGTGTAATAAGCAAAGCAGTTTTACGGAGCTGGAGTTACGAAGTGGGCGCTCCTCAAAAATGCTTTTCGATGAAGAAAAGGTAGTTGCGGTTCATTCAGAATCAATGCTGAGGGTCGGTGATAGCAACATTCGCAAAAAGCAATCGCCGGTGATTTGAAAAGTAACTACGAATCAACGCCTATGCTCCCCTAACCCCGCACCAGACCCTCATGCATCGGATACGTACTCGCAAACTTGGCAACGTCAGCTAGCCACTGCGAGTGAACTGCAGATCTGTCAAGATGGTGTCACCATTGCCTCAGATTAGCGTGATGTATCATCACTTCTCAATCATCCACAACCAGCACTTCAACAACCAAAAAGAAAGCTTACAAACCCTGCATGCAGTATCGTAGGAGGAGGAATAGAACCAGTGATGAAAACACAGGCTTATAATATTTTATACAGAATTGTTATACAAAGTTCAGTTTTTACAACTCTCCATTTGCTTTGTTGACTTACATCTAATTTACTATAAACTAAATCTATTGAGCACTACAATTGACGAGGGGACTCACCGAGCACCTCTATGAATCAGAAATACTTGCAAAAATGTTTAGGAATAAGTGGATAGGATGTCTATTTTTTATTCTTGTTGGGGTGTCATTATATTTATCTATGCTAATGTGTCTATCTTGGTTGATGAGGGTTAGGTTTGGAATAGAAGTAATTGGCAAGGAAGGCTATGTGGTGTGCGATGGGATTAAGGTTAAATTCGTGGTGTAATTGGTTTTGGAAACAAACCAGGAGCTTGACTCATAGTTCTTAGGAATTTGTTTTGAATTATCTGTATTTTGTTGACCGAAAACGCAGGCTACCGCGATTGTTGTCACAAGACCCTTGGCTCTCTGGAAGACGCCGCACCCTACACACCGTCGCGTCGCCAAGGTTTCGGCCGTCACAGTACACCTACGTCTAGGGCGACTTGCGCGGAGGTGGGTCATCCGACCAGCACCCGGGTGAAGGGAACCTCATTCTACACACACTCGTGCGAAATATACCTCCACCTCCGTGTATTTCGCCCTGAAGGAAGGAACGAAAACGTGGGCAACTGTACCCAGGAAGCGACGGCTTCCGATGATTATTGACTGATTCGATTCCGCGAGTCAACTACTCAGGTCATTAGATCCATAAATGTAGTACGCTGCCGACCTAGCGTCGTAGCGGGGTTTTCCTCCCAAAAGGTATCTCCCACCAGCGAGCCGCCACCACTCCAGCCGGGACCAGCTCTCAGCTCCCGACCGGTCTTCCGGCATGTGTGTTAGTGTAGTGCGTGTTAGTGTAAGTATATGTGTGTAAGGGGAGGGGATAGAACCAGGAAGAGGTAGGGAAGATCGCGCGCGGCCTGTGGTCCCTTTGTTAGGGTACTGCTCCGGTATTCGCCTGGTGTTGATCGTAGAAACCACGAATAATTACCAATCAGAGCAGCCGGCCGGTAGAATTCTCCTCCAGCCAGCGACTGAACTCGACCTAGCAGACAATCTAGTGTCGAAAGGCGGGGCTTCCTCGCAGCCAAGTAACTCACAAGGAAGCAGCGCTTCCGCGACAAAGCGGCGCAGCGGAGCGAAGGCGGCAGCAAATCCCAGCGCGCAGGCGGGAGCGCCGTCGCGTCGCCTCGCGCCGCCGCCCACGCGCGCGCGGGGGCTTCCGAAACAATCGCGCGGCGCCGCCGCCCATCCATCAATTGAAGCTGCTCGATGCCATTAGGCTGCGGCCGGAGCCGGCCCGCGCGCGCTCAAGCGGCGGCGACAGCGGCGATTGCACTCTTTACAAATAACACAACGGCGCCGAGGACCACGCGGCGATGGTGGTGGCAGGGGTGGCGGTGGCGGGGGTGGCGGTGGCGTCGGCAGTGGCGGTGACGGTGGCGGGGGCGGGGGCGGTGACGGTGACGGCGGCGCTGGTGGCGGTGGCGGGGGCGTCGGCAGCGGCGGTGGCGGTGGCAGCGGCGGGGGCGGCGGCGGCGGGGCGACTGTGGCGCTAGCAGTGTGGGCGATGGTGGTGACGATGGCGGCGGCAGTGGCGGCGGCGGTGGTGGCGGCGGCGGCGGTGGCGGGGGCGGGGGCGGCGGCAGTGGCGGGCGCGGAAGCCGTCGGTGGAGCGGGGGGGTGGGGGGTGGATGCTGATGTTGCCCTCTGCCGCTATTCAGCGAATTAAATTACTTATCTTTGTGTTAACCTGCGCCTTTATTGTTTCATTAAAAGTACACTTGCAAGTATTATGAGAATAAAATTGGATGGGAAACCGCCATTCAAATAAAACGTATGGTGCGCCCACCCTCCCCCAACTTCTCGTTTATCTCGTGTTTACTGTAGTTGGTACCTGGAGCCAGGTAATTACCACCGACAGGAAAACGATCTGGCAAAGCACTAGAAAGTGAAATGTTTAAGGTTAAACGACATGCAGGTTTTATTATTTGGTAAACCTCACAGTACCTTTTTTGTATCATGTACTTGTTTTATATAATGTTTTAGAATAGTTTTAATAGTTATTGTGAATAATTATATTTTAACTTTAATCTGATGATGGGTATGAATGATCCGTGCAAAGTTATTGGACAATAAAATGTAGGCAATGTAAAATATACAACTGGCTTGCTTCCAAACGTATTTTGTTTATTTAGACGATGGCATCACGTCCAATTTGATTGTTCTAACAAGCGAGATTGTAGCTTATTACAATTAAGTGAACAACAACCAGTAATCGTAGGCAGAAAGCTTCGCTCGCTGCCCCAGTACGGGCGGAGGGGAGTTCGGAGGAGTTGAGAGCGTTTGTGCACCGGCGCACACTTGTAAGCGTCGTGCGAGGGAGCGCAGAAAGATACTAACGTACATCTCGTCAGAGTTCGGCTCATGGTGTGTCGGGCAGGCACGGTCAGCTACTCGTTGATTGATTACTGATTCCGGGCGTGTCAACTGCTGTGGAGATTAGTTCCGTCAGTGTAGTGAATTAGCCCGTGTGTGTGTGGGGGGGGGAATTCCTTCCCCTCTGGATGGTGAGATCCGTCGCCAACTTCTACGTCGACTTGAGAGGGTGCAAGTCGGCGTATCAAGTATCTCCGCTAGTGGTGCACGGCCCCAGCCGGGACAAGATCCAAACACCCGACTGATCTTTCGTCATGTGTTGTAGCTTTGTGTGTGTGTGTGTGTTTGGAAGAGGAATTTATCCTAGCTGTCTACCTAGTGTCGACAATGCGCCATCGTCAGGATTGAAACCGTACGACCTCCCGGTCAGAACGCTGCAGAAACTCGGTAATGCTGGCGCTCAGCGAAATTCTGCAGGTGCAGCTACTCGCATTCGTCATTACACCTCCCAACCAAACCTATTTCTCTCTGCGGCTAACCAACGTTACAGATTGTATGAGTACTCACGTCCATGTAGATCCATCACCAAACAATTTATTCCTTCCTTACCTGAAACAAATAGAAAAAAATTACATAAGTACGTTTAATCACAAGTACTCGGTAACCAGGAATTAAAGGAGAAATTGGTTTTCTGAAACATTCACATGCGTACGAATTAAATCACTATATAATTTTAAAAGACAAACATATTAGATATCACTACGACGTGAAAACAATGATCGCATCTTTCACGACAGCCAATTATTTACGTATGCTTCCGAACATCGCAATGCCTCGTACATAACAGACTACCAACGTTCAAGAAATACATCACGGGCACTAGACTCGAAGTTCAGTGCGAGATCATAAATTACACCCGCGCAATTTGAGGTATAGCTCTTTGAATGTTTGACGAACCCGTGCAAATCAAAGGAAGGCCAATATCGTGCCGAGCGGTTACGAAATGAAACACAGCGGTACTGATCAGGAAGACGGCTGCTTACACACACCATCTTTGTATGGTCAATTTCACAAGCTCACAGTCGTCGGTAATGACAACCTCACTGAACAGGCGAGTACTATTTTGCCAAGGAAGAAATGCATTTTATTTGTCGGCAGCCCTCCAACACTGGCGGATCCAGGGGTGGGGCATGAAGGCCACGCCCCACCCCCAAAGGCCTGGAGTTTTCCTTTTCCTTCCTGTGTTTGGCAAAATAGATTTAACACTTCAACGAAAATTGTCTGTCTGTTAGTCTATGTTCATAACTTCTTAAATGAATCTGGCCATAGATTATTTACAACAGACGAATAGTTTTTATTTCGATAACCATATTTCTTATATTAAAGTTTTAATAAAAATAGATTTAAGAATTTATTTATGTTCGAATTATGTAATTATTTAGACAATAATATATTATAGTATCAAATATTTAGTACATAAATAACATACAATATAATAACAAATGTTTGTTATTTAACAAAAATCTATGATGGCCCTTTCCAAAATAATGGGTTGGATCCGCCCCTGCGTACTACTGATCAGGAAGAGGGCTGCTTAGACACCATCGTGGTATGATCAACACCAAAACATCTACGTTGGTGCTAATGAGCATCTCACTGAAGAGGCAAGTAACATTTCCTCAGGGAAGAAGTATACGGGTGGCCTTCCCGGTAGGCTTGCTGTTCCCCGTCGTGGGCGTGATTCGGCCCAGCTCGCGCGCGCCTCCGCTAATGGCCACTCGGGCAATTAGGCCCGGGCGGCGCCAGCGCTGTGTGCGCAGCGCGTGCGTACACGCGCGTGCGCCCGCCTGACACAGTTTGCCCACGCGGCAGCGCACACAGTCCGTTTGGCCAGCACACACCGCTCGCCGCGCCGCCGGCCCGCAATTACGGGCAAGCGCGGACAGGGTGCAACGCCACACGGGGAGGGCGAAATCATGCACAGCTACGCGCGTGCGCACTCGGCGAGCGACACGGGGGGCAGTCAGCGGATCCAGCCCATCATTTTTGGGAGGGGGCATCAGACATTTTTGTTAAATAATACACATATGTGTTATTATATTGTATATTGTTTCTGTAGCGTAAATATGGTAGTATATAGTATTATTGTTTAAATAATTACATAATTTTCATATAAATAAACATTTAAATCAATTTTGGCAAATAAAAGAAAGTATCAAAAGAATATCCCCATACCCCTCCCTGGATCGGCCAATGGATACAGTCACTTTTTTTTTTTTTGTGCGAATTCACGCGATCAGCCACATCCACTACCCAGCCCTAAGGCTGGGGAACTGTTGTGTTATAAATGAAGTATCTTCGGGATTTGGAAGTCAAAGCACAACTATCATCTATCTCAATAGACGAGAACGGAGTGAGACGTCAAAAGGAATAACACGACCAATGGATTCAGGAAGCAGACATTTATTTCACTTCAATTCATACACTATTCATTCTCAAGTTTACCTCAACACAATAACCGGCAAAGGTGGCTCAGGGCATCAATTGTTATCACTGCCAAGCCTACGACCGGGAGATTCTAAGGCTCGCCCGGCAATCGATGCAATCTTGATTCGCGATTCAATCTTGCCCGACGGTGGCAAAATTTTCGACACTAGCTAGAGAGCTAGGTCGAATTCAGTTCCTGTCTGGAGGAGAATCCTAGCGGCCGGATGCTCTGATCAATAGTTTTCTACGGTTTCCTTCGATCAACAGCAAGCGAACGCCGGAGTAGAATCCTAACAAACGGGCCAGTGACAATGCGCGATCTTTCCTTCCTTTTCCTTGACCAATCCTCACCTCTTACACACACTACACCATTGTACTACACTAACCCGCTTGTTGGAAGACCAGTCGCAGGCTTAGAGCGTGTCTTGCTGGGGTGATACCCCGCTGATGGGAGATACCTGGTAGGGGAAATCCCAGCAATCAACCGGAGATCGGCGCCGGATCTCGCCATCCCACGGGGGATAATCACCGCCCCCTCCCATGATAAAAAATGTGCACTACTCTCACGAGAGTAATGACCTTAGCAGTTGACGCGCAAGGAATCACTAATCCATTAATCAATCCATCTGAACACATTTCATTCGTCCCCTTCCTTCGCTTACGCCTTTAACTTTTCCTTTTCAAATATGAATTCTTTCCAAGAAAGAAACTAGAAACAGTTTGCAAGAAAAGTTGGAAAGAAATAAGACGCGTTTTGTAAGAAAAATCTCGAAAGAAACCAGTCACGTAACTTCGACAGCGCCGCTGCTGCCCCCTGAGCCTGTTTCTACTAGTGATGCGACATCGACAAGAGAACATCGATCTTCAAAATCAAAACATCGATGTTAATAATACATCGACCAAAAAACATCGATGTTTTTAAATATCGATGTTTTAAAGTTGGTTTAGTAACCTCTAACATAAAATTCGTGCGCAACAAAATTTAATTTGACAATGGCCCTGCTTATTAATTTATAATTACAATTTAACAAAGTTATACAACGTCTCGCGACGAACATAATACAGAAAAGACGAGCGAAATACCAGGCTATCAGGATCATCTCGAGCAAGGAATGGTAGCCTGTTCGATGAAGACAGAACAAAAACCGTTCCCTTCGAACGAATAGAGGCACTGGTACCATCTTTTATTTTAACTTTCAGAAAATTGTGATTACTGTCATCTTTCATCCACAAACAAAACATTGAAAACGTAAAAACATCGAACCCAAAACACTCATGTTCAAACACATCCGTTTCAATACATCGAAGTTTAAAACATCGATATTTTTACAGCAACATCGATGTTTTGAAAACATCGCCATCGATGTCGCATCCCTAGTTTCTACCCGAAGAGCGCGCTGCGGGAGCTAGCGCAGTGTTGCCAGATGGTCTTAAGCAATTCCCCCTAGATAGCGCTGTGAAAACCCCCAAAACGACAAAAAATCCCAAAATTAAAAAAAAAATATTCATGTTTAAAATGTATGGGGAGGTATGGAAAGGAAAGAAATACGAAAAATATTATGAATTGTAAATGATATTTATATTTTACAGTTAATTTGTCAGTTACAGTCAAATTGAAACAATAGTAATAGGTAGTCGGAGCGCATTTTACTTACCACCCACCCGACTAGTGTACCCTTACTTCCCAAAATTTTAAAACCAAGTTGAGTTTTGTACATTGGCGCTTGTGATAATTTCACAATATAACATCTTTTCACCACATAACACAAAATTAACATTTTAAGAACTCAATGAAATCCCCCTTAAGAAACCCCCAAATAAATTTGCCCCCTAAAACAACCCCAAAAGACCAAAAAACCATAAATTTAGGGGGGAAACCCCTAATATGGCAACACTGAGCTAGCGCAGAGCTCGCCCTCGGGGAGAGGCCAACACGGGGGAATTTCATTTCGTCGGTATGGGGGGGGGGGCGCTCCGGTCCGCTCCTATTGCCCCTCGTAATGCGACAGGCCCCTAAAAAAGATAGTACCACGCATAAAAAACAATGCGAATTACTCATTAAAAGGGAACAGCTCGAGTATTAAAAGAAGGCGCATAGCGGAGGGGTTTCAACTCAAAAGTGTACTATATTTCACTTACAAGTGCCGTAAGATTCCTTCGTAGACTGCGCACCAACAAGTAAAAGGTTAACCCACCGTTCTTCATAATACTTTATGGGTAGAACTGGCAGCAATAAAAGTGACTGTACTGGTCGCATTAACAGAATATGTTTATGTGCGGCATAAGTTGCATGAAACAATAAAAACTATGCCGGAATATAAAAATTCAACTTCATTACATTTCATACGTACGCAAAACATTACTTAAAACTTCAAAATTTTTATATACCTTTACGGTTAGTAAATTACTTTGGACATTTCTTGGTTGTCATTTGTGGGTGAGATTATTATTTCAAACTTTGAAGTATTCAATGAGTTCAGGCACAATAGACGACTTCGAAATGAAGGAAGATGTCCGAAAAGCAGCGTAAGAAAGAAGCAAAGAATCCCCATCTGAGTGGAAAAGTAACTCTATCCACACGAAAACGATCAAGAAGAGTACAGCAGAATCTCGAGATGAGAGTCACAATAGACGACTTCGAAGTAAAGGAAGATGTCCGACAAGCAGCACTAGAAAGAAGCAAAGAATTCCCAGCTGAGTACAACAGTAACTTTATCAGCACGAAAGCGATCAAGAAAAGCGAAGCAGAATCTCGAGGTAAGAGTCACAACAGACAACTTCGAAATAAAGGAAGATGCCCGACAAGCAGCGTAAGAGAGAAGCAAAAATCCACAGCTGAGTAGAACATTAACTCTATCAACACGAAAGCGACCAAGAAGAGCGGAGCACAATCTCGCGATGGGAGTTTGATCGCGCCTAGTGCTCGGGAACAAAGCGGTGCCTTCCGGCCCTGTGAGCACCGCATCGGAGAGCATACCTGTGCATGCCGGGCATTGTCCGCCCCGGGGGGGGGGGAGGGGGGGACACGCGCCGGCCACGCATTCCGCGTCTCCGCTGGCACGCCCTCCCCCCCCACCGCGCCACGCCCCCGCGCGGGGTATCGATTATCGACGCGCGACAGCGACAGGGAATGGGGAAGTGCGGTAACGGGGGCGGGGCGGACAACGCCAAGAGAAACGCAAGACCGCAGGCGCGCCGCGCCGCGCCGCGTCCAGGCAGAAGGGGGCGGCCAGCAGATATGCACTCGGGGAGCGGAATTGTAATTGAGGATTCATTCAGGCGGCGCGCCCGGCCGCGTCGGGGCCACGGGGCGGAACAACACGGGGTGACACAACAGCCCCGGCGGCCATCGGGGCTGAAACGGCGCGACGCAATTATGAGAAACGCAGAAGGGCAGAGACCACGACGAGGCGAGAAGGCACAACGGCCGAGTTGGAGTGCGTTTCGTGTTTGCGCGCGCCCCCTACTGCTTTGGTCGCTAGTCCCGTAAGTGCAGTGCATGTCACAGCCGGCACGTGGCGGTGATCGTCCGTCGCCGAAAGGTGAGATCCGGGACGCCAACCTGGAGGTTCTCCTGCAGGCATCTCTGCCAGCGAGGCATCGCCCCAGCTGGGAGAGGTAAAGAAAAGGGTGAGGTAGGAAAGAGCGCGCGCGGTCCGTGGACCGTTCGTTAGGGTACTGCTCCGACATTACCCTGGTATTGAAGGCAGAAAGAAAGGAACTGATCAGAATCGCCGGCCACTAGAATTTTCCTTCAGCCAGTGGCTGAATTCTACACTTATGAAGAGTTTGAGCGTTGTCGTTGTCATGTCAAAATGTAACTCAGAATTGAGATATTGTAGAATACATAGACTGTGAATAGATAGCACTCCTGAAATTTCTTTAAGCATCGCAAGAAGGTTAGGCTCTTTGGGCGACATGCAACGGAAGAAAGGTTCTCGAAACAACGCAAGGTAAAAGGTCGGACTGTTTCATGGACACTTGTGCAGTGTGACGGAAGCCGTGCGAGTTCGCAGCAGCGAGGAACGTGCAAAAGTTGGCGAGGCAGGCGGCGTGGAGCGGGTATTGGCGTGCGAGCGGGCGGGAAAGCCTCGAGGCGGCGAAATGCGCCAACAGACGGGAGAACGTGCCGCCGGGACCCAATCCAGGCATCAGGGAGAGCAACGCGAACTCCGCCCTTCGTCTCTCCGCCCCCGCCGACCCCCCCCCTCACCCCGCCACGCCATGCCTCGCCAGCCCACTCTCCCGTGTGGGGAACGGATACACGGACGGATGGACGATGTTCTTGAAAAATCAACGCTTTTTCGGTTTCAGGAGACCCAAACGGGTATTACTTCCGAAATCTCGAAATAGATTTTCAGCAGCATGACGTAACTTTCTCTATACTAAGTATATTACTTTGTAGATACGTACGCCCCGCCCCGCCCCCCTCTCCGCCTCGCCAGCCTGCGCCCCCGTGTGGGGAACGGATACACGGACGGATGGACGATGTTCTTGAAAAATCAACGCTTTTTTCGGTTTCAGAGGACCCAAACGTGTATTAGCTTCAAAATCTCCAAATCGATTTTCAGCAGCATGACACAACTTTCTCTATACTAAGTATACTACTTCGTACATGCGTACGTATATGAGAAAGTAATTGTTATCTCACGGGATGTGACGAACGTTTTAGGGAACTGGTCACACCCAACGGTCAAAAAGCTGGCACAAGCTACCATCGTAATGGCACTCGCCTTGCTTGCATAACTGCTACGCTGGCAAGTAGAATCGAAATAGGATGTCTTTCGAATAATTCTTCATTGTATAAATTGTTTCACACATTTGTACTTATTTACAATTATTCCACAGTAATTAAAAAAGGTTTAAGACCTATTTCATATTTTACATTAATACATTTTACACGACTTTGAACATTCACTGAAGCAAGAAAAATTGGTTATGACTATGCAGACAGTGATGTCGGTTCCTTTATCTGATAACGTTTCACTTCACTACTTTGACTTATCTTTCTTTGAAAGTCATAAGCTTTTGAGACGATATCCGACTCTGTAGAGTAAAGAATACACAAATTAATGATGCGGAAGAAATAAAAATGTTATTATTTCATGCAAATGTGCCCCAGAAGGATCCGGATGATAACTGATATCAATGCAACTTGTAACGGTCCCGAAATTTCTGTTACACTTAATATAAACACTTTATATTACAAAAATATGTAATAAAAGGTACATAAAACTATATAGTATATATAACGTTTATTATAATAGTATGGCTATGGATACCTCTACACTTTCTCGTAACTGTTTAATTTGGATGAAGGATTCAAAGAGAATTGAAGGTAACGTTTCCATTGGCTGCCAGAAATATTTTGTTGTATACTGCATCAAAACTAACTTTAACCAAGCGATTTTCATATGACGGTCAAACCCTTTCCTCTTGATGCAGGCTGAAATTACAGAGGAGCAACACACATAGCTACCACTTGTAACGCTTTTGAACAACTGCTGTGTGCTACAAATTATTCATCACGAAATACAAAGTTCACTTCATTAAAATCTTTGTATGTCTAGAGTTGAAGTATGCTAATTAAGAGCCCAAACTTATGTATCAGGGAGAAGCTGTGAGTGTGTACATGAATATTTAACATTTCCGGGCACGTTAACTACTTTGATCATTAGTCCCGTGAGTTTAGGGCATATTATAGTGGGGAGGGCCCGATATGTGAAGAAGTGCCATGCATGATGGTGAGTGTAGGAGGGATGAGAGGATAAAGATCGCCCTCGGACCGAGACGCGTTTGTTAAGATACTGCTCCGGCATTTGGCTAGTATTGATGGGAGAAATGATGGAAAAATGCGAACACAGCAGCTGAGCGCTAGAATTCTTTTCCAGGCCGCGGCTGAGTTGGACCTACCTCGTAGCTAACGTGAAAAATCCGCCACCACCGAGAGCAATCGACCTATATGACCTCCTGGCCACTGAGGCTGTGGCGGTAACAGTTGTGCTGAGCCCAGTGGCGTGACGTGGATGTCAACTGTCCAAGTCGGAGAAATATAGGTATTTCAATTTAAAATACTAAATATCCAATAATTCTAAAGAACTTTTCGGCAAAAACAATCATTATTGTGTACTGAAATAGGTGAATAAAAAGTCATGTATGTATGTCTTCCAATATAATAATCATATTCATAACAAAAATTCTTACACGTGTGCCACTTATATTCATGTAACAGGTATAGAACACGAATGATTATGCCTTGAAGATCAAAGACTTAATTATTACCAAATTTAATAATAAACACAAATCGACTTTCAATTAGAACTAGAACGACACTATACTATTTACATCTTCACGGGCTGCCCAGAACGGACTTACCCAAACTGTAATTTAATTTGCAGGTGTTATTATACAATATTGAGCACTATTCTTTATATGACAGTACTCATGCTCGCGGAATATTGTCATACGCAAAACAAACACAAAATAAGCTACGGAGAATCCCTGCAAGTCAGTACAGATGGTGTTTGCAGTCGCCACAATGAGTAAATGCTATTATTACACATTCATTTAAAGAAGTCGCAGAATAACGAAAGATTCCGTGCCCATTTCAATCGGCCCGTATCGTAGGCGTGACATACATATGGAATGAAACAGTTCAAATTTGTACAAGATACAGATGACTCGGGTTATAGTGAACTTCTGGGGATTAACATTTTTCGTTCACTATATCCGAAGATGTCAAAATTAAATTGAATTTCTCCAAAACGATTGACTTTATTAATATAAAGATTCAGTAAAATGCATTGCTAGCCCGAACTGAAAATTTCAATATGTTTATTTGTCCTTCAAAAATCAAATATTTTCAATTGTTTACTTCGTACATTTTGCCTTAGTATTTTTTATAGATCCTTCCCAAGAGTTCGTGCTCTCTCCATACTTTATTCTGCATCCTCCACTTCTCTAAGCATCGTAATGCAGTCTTGACCTCCTTCAATGCATCTTGCACTGTTGTGAGTCCCACTCTTCCATAATATGACTTTTACCCAATATCTGTTTCAAGCTCCCTAGTGTTGAAATTTGTGGCACTGAGACGATATGTTCTTTTCCAGGAGGGAATTAATTTCCAGGACGTATTTCCTACGTTCACTATAGCCGAAGTTCAGGTTCACTATAACAGAATCTTCTTATGCGTATTTGTAATTAAAGTGAAACGGGACCAATGACTTGAGTTGACTGTAACCGAGAATTCACTATATCCGAGTTCACTCTAACCGAAACTTCTCATGGTTATTTGTAATATAAGTGAAACGGGACCACGGATTTAAATGAGCTACATGTAACCGAGGGTTCACTATAGCCGAGTTCACTAAAATTGAATCTTGTTACGCTTATTTGTAATGTAAGTTAAACGGATCAGTGACTTGAGTTCACTATAACCGAAAGTTCACTATAACTGCATGTTTTCTATAACCGAAAGTTCACTGTAGCCGAATCTTGTTATGCTTATTTGTAATGAATGTGAAACGGGACCAGTGACTTGAGTTCACTATAACCGATGTTTCGCTATATCCGAGTGCGCTACAACCGGAGTCAACTGCATCATTACTTATTGTGAAATTCTGCCGCCCCCACTCCGCTCCGCCAGCGGCTGGGCCGCAGGGGAAAGAGCTGCGGGCGCGGGGCGTGCGCCGGACGGGTGTCACGGCGGCGGCGGCGGCGCCGGAGATAAAAGAGATGCGTCTCAACCTAATTACGCGCGCGCCCCGCCGCGAATCCTTAAAAGGGCCGCGAGCCCTCGCGCGCTGTCAGGGCAGAGCTCCTAACCACCTCCGACTGCTCGCTCCCTTTGCCTCGACGCGGTCCACGCGCGCTCTTTGCATCCTACAATGCTCTCCACACGATTCGTCGGTCCACGCGCGCTCTTTGCATCCTACAATGCTCTCCACACGATTCGTCGGTCCACGCGCTCTCTTTGCATCCTACAATGCTCTCCACACGATTCGTCGGTCCACGCGCTCTCTTTGCATCCTACAATGCTCTCCACATGATTCGTCGGACCACACGCTCTCTTTGCATCCTACATTGCTCTCCACACGATTCGTCGGTCCATGCGCTCTCTTTGCATCCTACATTGCTCTCCACATGATTCGTCGGTCCATGCGCTCTCTTTGCATCCTACAATGCTCTCCACATGATTCGTCGGTCCATGCGCTCTCTTTGCATCTTACAACGCTCTCCACATTATTCGTCGGTCCACGCTCTTTTCTCTCTGCAAATAAAAACGAGCAACCGCCCTCCAATATAATATTCCTTTTATCCATTTTCACACTTTACGAAACTCTGATTGGTTTAACGCGTTCTTATAATCCTCCAACCAGGATTGCGAAATCCTAGATTTGGAGTTAAGACATAAGCAAACGAATGCAAATTTTACGCGATAAATAAATTATAAAATACTGCAACTTACATCAGACTGTCATATTTTGCAGGATTAATAATCAAAATTATTAGAAAACATTACATTGTATATTTAGTCAATAACACATTTTATCTTCTTTGTTTCGTAATATATTATTAGAAAACTCGATTAGTTATCACAATCGCCCTAACGACCTCATGTGATAATTCTCTAACCTGATATTGTAATAACATGTCTTTCCATACTTACATCGTAAATAACTATTTTCAGAACTCGTATTTACTTTCTCGCCTACCGCTTACATTGTGTTCAGAATGTATTCTGAAGCTGTAGGAAAAACTGTAACTTTTCGACAGAAAAAAACTCTTATTCCCGGGCCCCGCTAACGAAAATGTGAATACATCTTGTTTCTATACGCAGTAACTATTTATTTAGCTGTGTAAGGCTATTAGGTTGCGAAGACTGAATCCACGTTTTGTGGACCCTTGATACCGAAAATTCGATCGAAGGGAAAATCCGCCTATGTCCGTATATGTGCCCATCTGTTTGCCAAGCTGTAGCTTATGCCGTGATTCATTTTGAAGGTGTTTACATGAAGGCTCAACATTTTCAAAATTTTCTAAAAATGCCTCCAATCCCCCCCCTCTTACTGAACAGAAGACGCATAGATAAATGGCATGGGCCACATTTTGGTCCGTACCATTCACCCAGAAACGCTAAAATAAGTTATTTTGAACATTTCAAACTGCCATGTTGCTGCTTTCCCACTGTTGCAATCCAACCTGATAATTCCCGAAATATTCTAGCAAAAGAGGATCCGGAAATTCAAATCTGGAATTTCGAATATTGCAAAATTACGCTACTCTACTCATATTATTTTAAAAAAGCTTAACTGGACGTTTTTAAAGAACTGATTTGTAGAACATAATTCGTTTAACAAAACAAATCTAACATCAATATTGCACTTTTGCGATGTTAATTTTTTTCAATTTTCGAAAATACAGAGTGTTCGCCGAAAATGGGACTAACACCATTCTTTTATAATTCTTTGCTATTATACACGGCGAGAAACTAGAAAAAATTAGAGGTGGTACAACAGCACATACTTTTTGGGATTTTTGAAAAAAACTTAAATATTAAATAATAAATTAATTAAATAATATAATACGTAAAGTAATAGTATAATACGTATTACCACAAATTATGAAACGCAAATTCCGAGAAATTTCAATACCCCCTCCCCCCTTTGTAACGCACTCCCCTATCTCTATGTAACGTTGTGTAACGCTGCCTCAGACCCCCTCCCTCCACCTTTAACATTACGTAATTTATTGATGACCCCAAACTGTTACGTAATAATTTAATATTACAATTTCTACCCTATAAACATTTCAGCTATAATTTGAAAAAGAAGAACCTTGAACGTCGTGTTTATATTTTATTTTATTTATTCGATTTGTTTTAGTAAAATACAACTTTTTGAAAATGTTTCTAGAACGGGTGCCATTAGTTCTCGGTACTACCGTAAGGAGCGCTCACGAAAGCAGTTTAAAAGTGATATTATCCGCAGGGGATGAAGAAGAGAGCAACATTATTAAGTAATAAAAAGCAACAATCTTCTGTATAAAATAATGACACATTAATAACTCGCTTCCGTTGTCGGTAAAAAGGATACCAAGCATTTCATTGAATTCTAGGAATTAAAAGTTGGTTCAAAAGCCAACCTCCGTCACGCCCGAATTATCGTTCTCCTCACGACAGATCGTTGATCCGCTAATTATCAGGAAAAATTGAGGAGCTCGAAACGTTATAAAGCATTCCCGGCGTCGACAGCACATCTTATTTTCTTCATTGAGAACCTTGGCAGCGGCTGCAAGAAATTCTTGCCCCGGCGCGTCCAACAGAAAACGAAAAGCGAAACGCGCCTCCGCAATGGAGATCCGTCTCCTTGTCATCGGCTTCGGCGCCAGTTCTTCCGTGCGGCCGCCGCCGCGTCCGTCGCCGCCGCCGCCGCGCACAGCGCTCATTAAAGGCAGCCGCTGGCAAATTAAATAAGGCGGCGCGGCCGAGCTCATGAATTAGCGTGACGGCGCGCGGCGCTCCAGTGTGAATGGGCGGTTCATTCACGCGCGGACGGGCAGCGCGCGACGCCGCCGCTTCCAAGCTCGTATTTCAACGCGCCCAGCGCCCGCGCGGGCCAGCGGCTGCGCAGCTGGGCCCCGCCCAGCCGCTGCGCTGCCGGCTGCGCTCCTCGCTCGGCGGCTTTCTTGGGTTTCTGCGAGCGATGTCACGAGAAGGAGCGGCAGGACTTTAACGCGTAACACGTTCAGGACACTCACGGGACTAACGAGTGGAGTACTTGCTGCGCCCGGAATCCCGAAATTCTCACTCTCTCAAGAAAAGGGCCGTGGCACGTCGCGGTATTTCCTGCCTTATACCTGTCTCCCTTCTCTTCCCTTACTCCCAAAATTACGATTACACTTACCTGTACTACACTACCATACATGACGGGAGAGCAGTCGTGATCTCCGAGCTTACCTCGGCTGGGGCAGTGCCCTATTGCGTAAAATGCTTGGGTGATGAAAATTATGGATTCATATTCATATTGATATTGGTATTTATATCTGTAATTCGTGGTTCATTATTATCATGAGTAATATTAAGTACTCCTAATATAATTTGTTTATCTTTTTGTGTGAAGGTATTAGCTTTGAATTAGAAAGCTTAGAATTATTGGTGGTTGAATAGGATTTGAATTGTCTATAATAATGACTTACGGAGGTTAAACCTCTCTAGCGGACGTGTAGATCGGCGTTGGATCTCACCTGCAAGCGAGGGAGGCACATCGCCCCATTTCGGGTCATACGTTCAGAACACTCACGGGACTAGAGAGTGCAGTAGTGGCTGCGCCCGGAATCACGAAATTCTCACTCTCTCAAGAAACGGCTGGAACGTCCGTCCTCCCTTCCCTCGCCTTCCTTTATCTACTCACTACTCCCCCCTTCAATGTTCAGTTTTTCGTTTTTGATTCACATCATGTCGCGTTCGGTGGATGCCGAAAAGCTACACCGATGCTGCTCCGAAGATTCATGCCGCGACATGTAAAAGAACAACGGAATCAGGCAAGTCCAAATTTTTCGTGGAGTTTGTAGAGAACGGGTGCACCACTTACTTTACACATTTGTGTACTACACACACGCTGTGGAGGACCACAGCGACGACATGATTTCTCACATTCCCATAACGACTTAAGATATTTAACCAAGCACAGTAAAACCTCGTTCGTACGAACTCGCTTAACACGAATTTCGCCGTAACACGAACAAAACCTCGGTCCTGGCAAGGGATTACGGTAATACGGACGTTTATAATACTTGGATGACACATTTTTTATAACGAACTCCGGTAATTTCGGTCCCTTGGAATTCGTGTTAACGAGGGTTTTTTGTATTATCACACACTGCGCGTTGGTTGAATACCTTTCGTTTCTCCGGCTGAATACCTTTCGTCAACTTCTCAGCACGGTATCACGAAATCCCACGGCGCAGAACGCAGAGAATAGGGCGCGGGCTGTGAAGGACCTCTGCGGCTGAGGCGTCGAGGCGCAGCGAATCAGCCGGGCGGGCGGGCGGGCGGGAGCTTGGGCGGGGCGAAGGGACGGGACGGGAAGGGAAGCGAAGGGCTTGTGCAAGGCGCGCGCCCCGCTGCGTAGGGACAAGGCCCGGCCACTGCAGGGATGCAGATGAGCCTCTGCGGGCGCCCGCCAGGGGCAGCTGACAGCCTTCCGCCCCGCCCCAACAGACCCCCGCGCTCCGCATTCAAACACCACCAAAGGGAATAAGGGTCGTTTACGAAAAAGATGTTGCGACATGAATATCCTTTACGTTTTGCCGTCGTAACATTTCCAATGAACAACAATATTCGTTTCAATTTGACTATTCATCCTGCAGAAACTGACAGTTTTGACTGATTAATGTTTCCGGGTGCGATAAACGCTTAGCTCATTAGTCTCGTAACTATCATGCGTGTTTTATCGCCATCGGTGGCGGGATCTCCCACTGAATGGCGAGATCCGGCATCCACGTCGCCTTGCGGAGTTTCCCCAATCAGGTATCTCCCATCAGCAGGACAACATCTGGGTAATTAGCGACCACTATTGGATTTAACGTTACGGCAACTGTGAAGATGAAATTATACGGTGATCATAGGGGGTGAAAGGACGACCACAAATACAACCATGCCCGAGGCGGGACACGAACCGGCGATCCTTCGGTCCGAGATCGCTACGGCACTTCTAAGCGATTTCGGTCACCGTATGGGATTAGTACACTTTGTTTTATGTAATATTATGTTAAGTGAAAAATGACATCACAACGAACGTTTGTAAAAATTAATCACGCAACATAATCACGAAACATGATCACATATTTTCAAACCACGGTGCTCACAGAACATGATTTTGCGCAACAAATAGAAGGTACGAGAGAAAACGTACTTTTAACAAAAACGATTGCAACATTCAGGAAGCACCGTTAGAAATCTCAGCACTCAGAAACCCGAATACAGTGCTAGCCCGGCGAAGCACCAGAATGCACAGCATACACAACCTCGCCGGGAGCAATGTGCACGCTGGAATGAGGTTCATGCCCAATCCAGCGCATGGGCGAGGTTTTCGCTTGCGTCCACGGCCTCCGCTCGCCTGGGCGAAATGCCGTCCGGCGCAACGGCACACGCGGCGCCGTGCCACGCCGCGCCACGCCGCGCCACGCCACGCGGGCGCAAACGACGCGACGCGACGGCGCCCTGCAACAGCTGCCGCACGCATGCACTCCAAACGGGGACGCTCCTCTCGTAATACAGTACTGCAGGAAGCGAAAATAAACGCGCGCGCGCCTGTGTGTTTGTGTATGTGTGTGTGTGTGTGCATATGTGTGAGTGTGTGTGCATATGTGTGAGTGAGTGTGTTTGTGAGAGAGAGAGTGTGTGTGTGATAGTGTGAGTGTGTGTGTGTGAGAGAGAGAGTGAGTGTGTGTGTGAGTGTGAGTGTATGTATGTGTGAGTGTGAGTATGAGTGTGAGTGCGAGTGTGTGTGTACAGTCGACTCCGGTTATAGAGAACTTCTGGGGACTAATATTTTTGGTTCACTATAACAGAGGTTCACTTTATCCGATGATGTCAAAAATAAATCGAATTTTTCCACAATGTCTGATTTCATTAATATAGAGAGATACTGTAAAATAGATAAACAGCCCAAACTGAAAATTTCAATACCTTTATTTATCCCTAAAAAAACAATTATTTTCAATTTGTGCTTCGTATATTTTTCTTTAGTTATTTTTCTGGGTCCTTCCGCAGAGTTCGTGCTCTCTCCATACTTCATTTTGCATTCTCCACTGCCTCAAAGCTTCGTAATGCAGTGTTGACTCCCTTCAATGCCTTTTGCACTGTTGTAAGTCCCACTCGTACGCAACATGACCTTTCATTTCCAGGGGGAATTAATTTTCAGGACGTATTTCTTACAACAGAAATTCACTATAGCCGAGGTTCAGTTTCACTATAACCGAATCATCTTATGCTTATTTGTAATGTAAGTGAAACGGGACCAGTCACTTGAGTTCACTATAACCGAAGGTTCACTATATCCGAGTTCACTGTATCCGGAGTCCACTGTATGTCTGAGAAAGAGGCAGAGAAAGAGAGAGACAGAGAGGGAGAGAGAAAGAGTGAAAGACAGAGACAGAGAAAGAGAGAGAGAAAGACGCAGTGAAAGAGAACCTGTCTGTTTGCATGTGCACACTCTCGCACACGCGTGCGCGCCAGTTTCTAGGGGCTCCAACCACAAGTGTTGGTGCCCATCAAAGCGCCCTCCCACTGCCACTGCCGCGGCCACCGCTTCGCACACGCTCCGGCAGCGCATCCCATCTTAGCACAACCCATCCGCCATCACATCGACTTACAAACCCGCTCTTAACAGACGGCGACCGTTTTCATTTTCCGCCCCCGGCGTCCCATTCAACAGCCCAGTACAATTAAACAAATGAGCTAAAGGCAGCGGATACTAATTCTATCCCCCCCAAAAAAAGAAATTTCTGGTTGATATGTTTTTTGATTCTTAAAGGGAGATGGTATATATACGCAATACTTTATACAAGGACGGAATACTTCTTAGAAGAACATGGTATCACGCAAGTAACAAACGACATACGGCCGCCGATAACAGGAATAACAGATCCGGTTGGTTAAAAAAACCTCTGCTAACGTATCCACTCACAAATTTCAGCCGCGCTTGATATTGGCCGTTTATCGGATTAATAGGGTCACTAACTACTTCAATCGTGTGAGCGGTTATTTTGACACTCATTCATGACAAGTTAAATTAAGCAAGGGGGCGTGGTCGATGAATAAAACGTACAAAAACAATTCGTATTCATTTCCCAAACGTTGGCGAATTTCTCCTGGTATTCCAGCAGTCCCTTATATCTCAGTTCTTTCATCTGCGATACTGTGGCATACATACTATTATTACTTATAAAATTACTAAAATGCATTGTATTTGATTATTTTACACTTTGATATTGTTTTTAGTATTTATTTTGAAATTTGTACTCGTTTGAAAATGCCGTGGATAGCGCAACAGATGAGGGGGTAAGTTTCCCTGAAACTAGAGTGGTTCCAAGTATTTACATTTAACAAAACAAATTTATTCCAATATCTCAACCAAAACTTGAGAATCATATTTATATTGTGGTTGTCATTATCTCAACACATTCATTTCTAACTCTATTATTTTTGTCATTCCACCAATTGGAGAATGTTCGAATTTATGAACCTAGAATGAACGACGACCAATCAAACGGCTAAGAAGAAGAAAAATGAACGAAGAATAGGGGAAAACGGGAGCCTACTCAGAAAAAAAGTGAAATAAGAATGTCGTAGGAAGTATTTTTGTTAATCTTTTTGTTTGTTAATCTTGGTTCTGATATGTTTGATCCATAAAATATCTAAAACAAAAAAAAAGCAGACATTTCTGTATTGAGAAAAAAAGGAAAAAAAAACTGGCTCGATTGGCTCCCATTACCTGATCTCATAGTTAATGGGAGTAAAACCTCGTTATATATGGAAATTTTCGTTGTAACAGTTGGAGCAGATTTGAAATAAAAATACCGTTTAAGCGTTTCTGTGAATGTGAAATTGGAAGTTCATTTTCACAGAAAACTCTTGAGTTTAGAAGAAACTCCATTGGAAAGCATTTGAAGCTCTTCTACTCAGAAATGCAACACAGTATATAAATCGCTGGTAATGTAAACATTAACGACGTATATTATAAAATGATACACAATTCGTGAAATTCGGTATAGACCACAATTCTAGAACAGTATAGACCAGTTTATATTCCTAAAGTAATTCTGCCAAAAGGTGATCGTTCACAGAATTTGCAGCAGTCGGCCAGAGTAGCCAATTATTTGATCAGCTCAAACGCCACTCTTTATTTACCTAGCTACATCCAATAGTCGTAACAGTGATTGGCAACTGCGAAACATATTTCTACGTAAGTTCACGAGCTAACCATATCAACAGGATGAAACACATAGGTAATTCTGGCAAAACAAAAAAACAATACCTACGTATTTGAAGTCTAAACCTAATGTAGAAACTGTTTACAAACGCTGATGTAGAATTGTTTCGTAATGCCACAACGTCCACGTATTTCCGTTTGTCATGCAAGCATATGCAACCCAATGCGAATGAATGGGTGACCTAATTGGCCAGTCACAATAAAGGTCACAAGTGATCACGTGGCAGAGCGAAATGAATAAAGGGTAATCAGAAGCTCCGTCTGCCAGTCAATCGTTGCCTCCTTCTTACCCCGTTCCTTCCACCTCCCACAAAGAGGATCGCTTCGGTTAGCGTCGGCTCTCAGCAAAGCACCCTTTCACAAACACACGCACCCACATGTGCAATGCGCTTTCAGTATTACCTAAGTGAATTCATCTACTCATAATAGGCACCTCCCACATCCGACATACGAAGCTGGGGTTGGAATGAGATCATTTATCCCTCTCCAATACTCATTAAAAACCCCACGACCAGATCACAAATTCGACGTTATTTATTCCGCATCGTTTTATTAAACAAGCCGTTATTTCAAGTGAAAACTTTTATTTTTCGCGTTTCATCCCGATGTGCTTCCAATTCGCGTTGAAAGTACCTCACATGTCCGTCCCCACACGGAGGTTTGCCACCTCTCCGGGTTTCAGGAGTGATCTCCGGGATACTTTGGAAAATCTCCAAGTCGTATAAAAAATGAAATTTAATATCCATTTTCACTCTTTTAAAATATAATATGTGTTTAATAATTTAATTTTATCGAATGTTTTCAAAGTAATGACACTATATAAATAAAACTTGCACTGCGCGGCAAAATTAGAATGCCATCAATTGACCCTCTCTCGTCGAAGAATGTACTTATTGTTATGGTAATTAATGCGTTATTAACATTATAAATGTATTGCTGTTATGAAATAATTAATCGTAAAAAGTCGTCTATTATTTTTTTGTATTCCAACATTATAAACGACCTTTTCTGTTGCAAGAAATCGTTCATAATCAGGCGTTTTATGGCACAAATGATGACGTATTACATTTTACGGCTCGAATGATGGCGTCATCACACATTTAGCCAATCGCAGCGAGAGAATTAGGGGCAGATAGAGGTAAACAGAACAGCCAACCACAGTTTTCTCGCACAGATGTCAAATACCCGAGACATCACAGGAAAGTTCTACGCAAATTTAAATTTCATTCTCTTATAAATTTATAATGCTGTCATACAAAAAAATAGCTTATGCAACTCGTTTATCATGTTGCTTTATTGCATTCGTAAAGATTTGAAAACTCGTTCCTAACGTCGCTCGTTTTCAAAACATGTACTCACGCAATAAAGCTTAACATTCTAAACTAATTGCATAAACTACTATTGGTGATGTTGATGGTACGAATAAATATATATTTTGACCATATAGGATCAATCAATATTGATTTCAGGAATTAAACTTTAAAAAACATTTATTAATGGCTTAACGTTTCGCACGTTTAGTACATGCCTTGTCAAGAGCAATTATGGCAACGGTTAACAATGTTATATAAATTAACATAAAACAATAGAATTTACAATTATTGAGTTAAATATTTACATGCCTGTTACATTAGGCAATTTATGAGAGCAGCACATTTAGATATGTTAAGGAGACAAGCTTTGACAGCAATGTAAATATTTAACTCAATAACTGTAAATTCTATTGTTTTATGTTAATTTATATAACATTGTTAACCGTTGTCATAATTGCTCTTGACAAGGCAAGTACTAAACGTGCGAAACGTTGAACCATTAATAAATGTTTTTTAAAGTTTAATTCCTGAAATCAATACTGATTGATTCTATATGGTCAAAATATATATTTATTCGTACCATCAACACCTCCAATTATACCAGGATCAACAGGAAGAATTTACATCAATTTTAATAAACTACTATTATAATAAATGTAGATTGTAAATTTATTTATTTATTTTTCGTTAATTCATCCCCAGTCCCCGGTAATTAGCGATCTCCGGGTCACGTGTCCTTCGACGGTGGCAGCCCTGCCTCCGGACGCCCGCCGCTTCGCCCTCGCCCGTCGCGCGCTAATGCCGCAAAGTGCGCGCGATTTCTGATTGCGCGGCGCTCGCGGGCGGAACATCTCGCTCAAACAAGCGCCGAGCGGCGCGGCATCTCATCGGCGCGATGCACTCTGCTCGGCCGCGTGAGCGATTGCTTCGACACACGTACGCCCAATCATAACGGGGGAGTGGTCGGTAAGCAACGTGCAAAAAGAATTCGCAATCATTTCAACCCTTTGGCTAACGACCTGGCTGTGGTGCTCCCTGTTTTTTATGGTTGTGCCGACTGAAGAAAGTTCGTAAGCAATCAACGCATTTATCTAGAATGCAAAACGAGTTCACGTCAAAAATCACCTTTTTAACAAATATTACAAAAAAATGTATAAATCTTTCATTCAAGTTTAGACTACTGCGAGTTTAATAAACAGCGTGAAGAAAGTCGCAGGCTGTTTTTAATTCGGTATTTATGCCCTAACAGTTTACATTTGTTGCATGATTTCATTTAGACGCGTACATACAGTGTCATCTGCTTTTCGTTATAATTTGTATCAATTCTTACAATATTGTCCTTAGTGCCGATATTTGAACGAACTACAGTCCCTCATGAAAACTATCCCTAATCCCCAACCCCACTCTCTGAACTCACGCTTTCGAAACATTACACAGACTGAGTCACGTAACTTTATCACATCCTGTAATTTTTGAACAGTTGAAGTTATTGCAATGCAGTCCACGGAAGTGCATGAGGGAATGGGGCTAGTTCATACATCTATTTATTTCCATTTTCTCACTTGTATTTCAGCAGATATTGAGGTAACTTCGTTTTTTTTCAAACGGAACTAGGCATATTTTTTTGTCTATCGTGATGAGCGAAAAAAGGCAAAGTCAATTATATTCATATTGTCATATGTTAGAGAAACATTTTTTTTGAGTAATTTTGATTTTTTGCGACTCGTGTTTAACGGATATGAAGACCTCGGGGCAATAACATGCTATGCCACTAATACGTACGTTTTTGAGAAAAAGGCAAGTAAAGGTTTAGGCATTGCATTCCACACATAGGGATAAAGAACACCCATTTATGAATTACATTGCCATCTTGAGGCGAATCTAAAATAAATAAAAAAACCCTCCAGCAGACCCTATGGTTGGCAAAAGAGCAGCGCGGGCTCAACTGTTTTAGAGCCTCTCTCTCTCTAATCGTCCACCGTCCTGAACGAATCATATCGCCGCTCGCGGCACGCGGGCGGGGGCGGGCGGCGGCGCGCGCGCTCTCATGAGCAAATCTTTTATTAACGAACGCGCCAAAAATCCGGCGCAATAATAGTGCGATGGCAGCTGCGAGGGCGGGCGGGCGGGCTATTAACGTGTTTGCCGCCGCCCGCGTCGCAACACGGCGGAGCACGCGTTCGCAAACAAGGCCGCGCGCCATCGACCGCGCAAGGAGGCCTTTATGCGGCACAAAAAGTGCGCGCCCACGCCCGCGCGCGCGCGCGTGGACACGTCTGTTTGCGCGCTTCTATCAGTGTTCGCCGGCGCCCGGCATTGTGTGGCGAGCGCCGCAGGAGGCGGCGGTGGCGCCGCTGCACTGCCCACGGCGCAGGAATAAATGGAATGGGAAGGGGGGGGGGGAATGTACAAACGGTTAAATGGGAGGAGAAAAAAGCATATGCTCGGCAGAACTAGAATGCTGCGAGGCGCTCCTCGAGCTCGCTCGAGCGGTTCATGCTAGAGCGCCGCGAGCTCGAGCGTCTCCTGCGCGCTCGCGATAGGTTGATTCACAGACCAAAGTAATTGCCCTGGCGACTTCTGGCTCTAGCGATGAAAAGGGAATAGATAAAGGGGGAGATAAATGAAGAAATGTAAGGGGAAAATGTGCAAACATTTAAATGGGAGGAGGAAAAAGCAAATGCTCATGAGAACTAGAATGCTGCAAGGCACTCGAGCGGTTCGTGCTGGGTCGCTCGAGTAAGCTCGAGCGACTTCCGCGCGCTCGCGACAGGCTGAAAGCGGCTCCACACATTTGTTATTTGACGAACAGCGAGCAACCGCTTGCCGAATCCCGAGTAGTATGGATGAGTTGCTTGCTATTTGCCGAGTGACGAAAATGCTCGCCCTACCCACCGCGTGTCGGTCTTTTGGACACATCAAAGAAAGCGAACAATCACCTACCACATCTGCAACTCGAGATTGAGCGAGCAGTCTCTCCCTACTGGGCGAATGTCGAGTGTGTGGAGTCGCCTTGATTGACAGGCCAGAGCCACGGTTCCGACATCTTCGCTTCGCCTCTTCAGGAAGGAAGGTGAGACGTATGTGTTGCATACAGCGTCGCACGACTTTGTCAGCAACCCATTTAAGGAACTTCTAAAGCTAAAATTCCTTTTTTTACAGCTATATTTGCTAAACACACGCGAATTGAACGTGTGTGGAAATCTAATTCATTAATACAGTTCTATATAGGTGTTTTCGGAACTATGCATGAATGGAAGAATGCAATTAATTCTTACTGAATCAATATTGACCACCACTTGCTAAATTTTCAACAGGAGTAGAAAATATTCTCGCTCTTTCCACCACTAAGGTAAACGGTTACTTTCATTCTCCCTTATTTCACATAATTTGAGACCCTTGATGGCGTCGCGTCATCTTCATTTCTGCATCCTATAATTGAATGAAATCGAGACTCGAGTGGTGAAGTCAGCTCGAGCGTCAGACGTCCGGTTCCCGCTTTTCGCTCGATGCGTCGAGGGGCTGCCCTCAAGCGAATTTTCTCGCTCCGAAATGAGAATGCACTAGAACTAACCTGCATATACGTAGCAATATCACAGAATGCATGTTGATTGGAATGGACGTTACGCGTTGCATGGTAAAGAGAATTCCAAACACAACAGGCAACAATCTAAATAAGCTGAAGCGTCAAACCCGAATAGGATTCCAGGAAGGCAGCAGCGGAGGGCGGTAGACAGTCGGAGGCAAGGAGTGCGAGGCGAGGCGAGGCGAGGCGACACATGCACATCAGAGAGCGCGCGCGTTATTAGATTCTCGCTCCGAGACAGCCCGAACGCCAAAGACCCCGCCCCCGCCCGCCTTCGCCTTTGCAATTTAATACAAAGGGCGCGAAGCTGCGACGAACGAAACTGCGCGCATCAGCATTCTTTCAAAGCCACCGCCATTCGTAAAACTGGCGACGGAATTACTGTGAGGAAAAAAACTGATATGCAAGTACATATGGAAATATTTGTATTCCTTTGATACCAGTGGCAATTTCCTTGCACCGTACTGGCTTGGACGGCTCGGTGCAACAACCGTTCCCGCTGCAGAGACATTGATCGGGAAGTTTGGGTTCTTTTTCGAGTCCTGATAGGGACGAATTTTACACACCAGCTACATAGGTATACTCCGATTTGAACATGGCTGCATTCCAAGGTCCAGAGCTGGAAGGAGAGCGGAACATTGTTATCCAATCGGCGTGAGGACTTAGTTTTTTGGTCTTAGAGCTCCCGATTGGATAACAATGTTCCCCTCTCCTTTCAGCTCGTGACTTTCAGGTGCAGCTACGTTTAAATCAGAGTATAGATCCACTGCAGCCACTGTCTGGAGGAGGATTCTAGCGGTGGGCTGTTTAGATCGGTAGTTTTCCGTTTAATAACACTGCTGGAGTATCTATGAAAACGGGTCACGGACCGCGAGCGATCTTTACTTTAGCACTATGTCCTCCTGACACCTTGCATACACAATCCCACACTTACATGCACTGCCCTACCACTAGTGTCGGGAGATCAAATGGGAAAATGCAGCTTGTCCGACTGGCGGAGATAGAAGGAAGGAGAAAATACCGCAATCTGAAGTGTAGATAAGCGCCTGATTTCCCATTCAAGCGGAGAAGCAATGTCGCCACCCCTTAGCTATAATACACGCTACACTTACGGGACTTATGATCAAAGCAGTTGACACTCCTTGCGTCGTGCCCTCTCTATTGGCTCGTTGGTTGGCGCGCTCGCTTTCCACGGCGCAACCCCGGGTTCAATTCCCGGCCGGGGCAAAATTATAACTGTGCGCTATCCTTACAAATGCCCCAGTATCTATTACTGTGTGACGATGAGAAAGCCCACCACAAGATTATGAACACCAGTTTATACGGAGGAGGGATGCCTTCGTGCTAACCACACGAACCGCATATCCCATGGCCGAGAGGCTGGGCCACCGCTGGTCGGCCAAGGCCCGAAGCTGTTGAGCCAAAGGGCAGCATTAACTGTACTGAACGTTTATGTAAGATTGTTCGCTGGGGTTAGAGCAGAGCGGATGGCGCCGGGGACTCTGTTGCAGGAGCGGCTAACCACACGAACCCCTCATCCCATGGCCGAGAGGATGGGTCACCGCAGGGTCGGCCAAGACACGTAGCGGGCTGTCGCGCCAAAGGGCGGGACGGGGCGGGACACAACGAGACGGGACACGACGAGACGGGACACGACGAGACGGGACACGACGAGACGGGACACGACGAGACGGGACACGACGAGACGGGACACGACGAGACGGGGCAGGACGAAATGGGACAGGACGAGACGGGACAGGACGGGACGTGACGGGACAGGACGGGACGTGACGGGACAGGACAGGACAGGACAGGACAGGACAGGAGAGGAGAGGACAGGAGAGGACTCCTTGCGTCGCGGGGTGCAGAGCGTCGTTTCCCCCTGAGCGGCGTCCGCGCGCACTGGCCGCCCCCGCGCCGGAGCGACAGCAGCGCTAATTGCATTCTAAACAGTAGACGAGCGCTTCAATAAAAAATGGCGGTCATTTGCAGTCGCAGTGGCCGTGCCTTGCAATTACAACGGGCGGAGGCGCAGCGAAGACAAAGGCGATAGCGCTGTGCGTGGTGCCCCCCACCCCTCCATTGCTCATCGCGCATAGCCGCCCCCACCCCCGCCCAGCGGCCATCGCTCTTCCTTCGCCCCCACCCCTCCCCTCCCCTCTACCCCCGCCACGTGCTGGCCTCCTCGCATGCCGCCTCGGTGCCACTGATATACTGCGATTTTCGTAACTTTGCCCCTGACAGGAATGGGCTGCTGACAGTTTTAGCCAATCGGGAGCTTGAAAGTCACCATAGTCACATCACTGTAGCGAAATATAAGCTCCTGATTGGATGGCAGCGAAACAGCTGATTCCTGTCAGAGACAAAGTTACGAAAATCGCGGTATAGGTTCAAACGCACACTCTTCGTTACTGGAGGGGTTTTCATGTTTCCGGGTCCATCAGCTACCAGGGGCTGAACACGTTGTTTACCCGAGGATGGCGGGCAGCGCGGGGCAGAAGCCCCCGTACGCCGGCCCAGACCACGCACGGGCACGACGCTGTTAATCGCTTCGCTCAAGCAAAACCACTCTCACTATAAAAACCAAAATCTACAACATCCGTTTCATTTCTGCTTTCTAAGTTCATCTACGACCAGGTCACCGATTAGGCAACTCTGCACACAGTTGCGCAGTAGAACGAGAAAGTTAACACTCATTCCACATCTTTGGCGTATTGCGCAGGCAACTCCTCAGGAATAAGACGTTATGCCACATCAACGTTGGTCCAGTGGGTGGTCGTGGCCTCATAATGTCCGCCGAGAGGGGTCCCAAAGGCGCAATGGAGGAGCACCCCAGAGAGCTGCCTGCTCGCATGAAGCACGCATGAAGCTCGCATGAAGCTGCAAGCATTTGCAGGTGGGTGGGCTACACCCCAGACACCCACACCCACACCCACTCCACTCACACACGCACGCACACAAGCCTCCTTTCGCAAATTTGCTTGCACTTTTTGTTCTTAAAACTTTCCAGACACATATATAAATACCTAACCTTAACCAACATTGACATTATATTGAAATGTGATTCCGTACTAGAGTATCACATGAGTCAAAACGTGATCTATTTCCCTTCAAAATGGTACCAAGATTAGATATCTGGTTTGGTAGTTTGAATGATTTTGTACGAGCATTCAAACTTGTAAAGACCTTATTGAAACACCATGTATTTTGATCGAGTGCCATGTTAATATTAGGCGCATGGAGTACTTATGCTGGAAGCGGCATTGAAAGTGTATCAAATTAAACTAACATTCGTAATTTCTGGAGTTCGTGAACAACACTTAGTAATCAAACGCAAGTAAAGAATGCAAATGAAAATATTTAATACATCTACTGCTACTAAAACTATGATATAGACTATAAAATTATCAACATGAAGCGCCAAACAAGATATAATTCAGAAGAACCCAAACCGTACCTACGAAATATGGACACGAATGGCAGCTCGGCTAAAATAACTCACCATTATGGTCCTCTATTCGGTTTGCTGACGAGACCCAAAGTGGCTTTAGGTCCACAAAACGCTGTGGAAGCCGCTAAATCTGGCTTCCGACTAGTACTTCGCAATCGTCGAAACATGGCACTCGTCGTTACAGAATTCAGTCCGAATACTAATTCAATGGGGTTCAACATCGCGGAGCCGAAGTCCTCCAACAGCATTAAGCTCCGAAGTTTTGCCCATGATTTTGGAGACAAGTTCTTCAGGGAATATATTATTTTGTAAACAATGTAAAGTTAACGTTAGTGCAGAAAAACGATTTAATGTGCAATAACACAGTGATATTTTTAAAAAAGAGCAGCTGTGTAAAGAAACGTTCTGGAAATCACAGCAGATAAAGGCTGTTATTTGAGCAGATAGATCCATCTTCAATCGTGCAAAGTTCTTGCGTAAGAAGTTGCTGTGCAAGAGGTCTTTACAGATATCCTGACAGGAAATGCCAAACATCAACGCCAACTTTTCAGCAGTATCAAATCCATCGCACGACTGGAATATGCTGCTACACAGTGTTGTGACGTTATGCATATTGTCCCCGCATTTGCAGACAGAGTCGTGTTCTTGAGGTCACGACGCTCGCAAAGTGTTCTCCAGCAGAATCCTGAATATTCAATAATGCGCAAGATCAGTGATAATTCTGGGAATATCGCAACATTTGGAAAGCAGTGGACCAAAGCCGCTGTGGAGTGACCTCGCTGCCTTCAAAAATGCTCCTTTGTTGCCATGTCGTGTGGAGAGGCGTTTTCCCAATACTTCCCTTAGCGACAACAGTAGGTCTTTCAAGATAGAATTCCTGAAAAGGCACCTCGTGATGCATTGCAACTAAGCTAAACCTGAAGTCTGCGAGGATGCCAGAGTATTTTAAAATCTAATGTACAGAAGTATGAATAAACATAATTTTATTGTTTGGATGGTTTTACTATACTGTTCTTCGTGTTTTTTTAAGACACATGGAAACATTTTTAAAATAAGTGCTTTTTTAGTTTCAGAGACTCCAAAGAGAAAGTATCACACTCTTACTTCGTTCTGGAGGGAATTTTGGAATTATTTTATATAATAACGATCAACAAGAAGATTTTAAAAAACGTTTATTTTTTACTGATACGTTATAGCTTGTTATTGCCATCTATAGGGACTCTGCATAACTTACCCGAATCGAAAGGATCAGGGTTACGAGGGAAATAAGAAAACAGTTGAATGATGCTACACGTTCTCTTATGGAGGGAATTATGAAAGGGAATTTCGGGAGGGAAACATGAAAAGAAAAATCGAGTCAAGTTAACAGCGAGTAAAAAAACTAGGTAAAAAATTAAATCATGTACTGTGTACCACGGGCGTTAACTGGTTCTAACGATCGCGAACGATGAAAGACATCGGGCCAATCGCCTTCGGGTTTTTTGTCGGCGTTCGATCAATAGAACCCTTATAACGTCCTCGGTGCGTAAATAACTATTATCAAGTCATGTCTTATTTTCTTAACGTAAATTTGTAAGTTTTAGTTCATAACGACTTGCATATTTCGCTGATTTTTAGGCCATTAAAATGCGGGACCTCCTCGACATCGAATGTTGTTGACGAAATGGCGATAGTTTCACGCGGTTGCACGCCCTTTGCAGAAGTGCCTCGAAGTGCTTCTCGCTCACGCCACCTCTCCCCTCTCCTCCCATGACGGCGTGGCGAAAGTAGACGGTCTCCTACAAAAGAGTTCCCTACCAACTTACTGAAACATATGTATAAAACATTCTATACAAGTTTCCCCCCTCCCCCCAGCCGATCACACATGTCACAAATATTGTTTTTATGACGATGAATAAACATTTTGTAAAGGCATTCTAAAAATTGTTCTTTTTATAAACTGTCTGTGCATAAAAATCAAGTGGCCAAATAAAATTAAGATATGAGATTGTAAACATAGTTTTTTAGTAATTTTCTATAGTAACGAAAGTACTTCAATGCCTCAAATGAATACGTTTCATATTACTCTAAATCTCGAAACGAAAATACATTTTAAATTCACCAAAACCAGAAAACGTTTGGGAAGAAAACATCCAATCAGTTGAACACTTAACCATATAATTCCTCTTTAGAAAAATATTCGTTGAGGCACGGCATAAAAACAAACTATGACGTAGCCGATAGTTGAGCAGGGTCGACCCACCAGAGAACGCAACCGACAGCGAAGCGAGGGTGCGGGGGTGCCGCTGCCCTCGCGAGGCGGAAAGGCGTGGCGGGGCGTGGCGGGGCGTGGCGGGGGGTGGCGGGGCGTGGCGTGGCGGGGCGGGGCGTGGCGGGGCGTGGCGGGGCGTGGCGGGGCGGGGGCGGGGCTGGACTGGGGCAGAGGGCGTCGCGCCGAGGTGTCCAGTTCGCACCCCGGCGGGAGCAGCGCCGGCCGGGCCGGGCCGGGCCGGGCCGGGCAGGGCCGGTCCGCGTCGCGTCGAGGGCCCTCCGTGGATCGCCTGGCAAATCCCAGCTTAATGAAGATTAACTCTCTCCGCAGTCCACCAGGGAAAACTTATCGATAACGCTCATTAACGGACGGCGCTATTACGGGGACGCGCATATACATAATTCATGTAGCGACGTCGCGAACGAAAAAAAAAACGCGAGCGAACGCCGTGGAGCGGCCGTCGGTTCATTAATTACGCCGCGCGCATCGAGCGGGGGGCGGGGCCCGGGGGCACGTGCCACGCACGCACGCACGCCAGGCGGAATCACGAGGAAGGTTTCAGGCGTTCGCGTCAAATGTGCAGTACTTCTGCCGGTCGTTCCACGTGGACTGGTCGGGGGTATCTCGCAGAGCCATTCGCGGCCGTCAGGGGGCATGGGCCCAGCGGAGGAGATAATTAGCAATAATACGCCCACCCGTGACCCGAGCGGTTAATCCCATGTCGACCATTAGGAGGTGCTATCATCACTGCGGCAATCCTCGCAGCGGACTCTCGCCCCTCTAGACGCCTCGGAAATCAATGGAACATCTTGACCGTATGAATACTATTCTGGCGTCATGGTAGCTAAATGTTTCAAACACGACGCTAATGTACAGTCAGTTTATTTACAATATCCAACAAGTATGTTCATCTCTCGAGTTATTTTCGCTATTTCTACCTCCCGTTTCTCGTATGCGCACTGCTCCCCGTACCCTGGGCTAGTGCAGGCTACGGGACTGAATCGGATACCTAGTGCAACGCACTTGCAGGGTCCCGTGGAGTGCTGGTCGAGCTGGATGTCTGTCCGCTGGTCGAGCAGTGTGCGACCACAGGGGAGATGATCAGAAAGCGAAGTGTCTGCTGGCTCGCGTAATTATTGGTAGTCACGTGATCGCCCACAGCCTCCCTGCGAGGGCAACCGGACGGCCCTCACATTCACGCCCTTTCGTCTCGGGGCGGGGGGAGGGTCATTCTATGCGCTCCCCCTCCGCAAGCCATTATACTCGTGATCCCCTTATACTCGCCTGAATTCCGATGCCCCCGGCACCTTTGGGAGTGGGGCTGCCAGCTGATGACGTTACACTATACCTTGGTTTGCGAAGGGAATAACATTAAGCGCAAAATATGGCATTTTAATCACCCGATAATGCTGTTTCAAATATGCGCATACAAGATTTAATCTACCTTCTCGTACTAACATTCTAAATAATACTGCACAGTTAATACGAGCATAGCTAACATCTCGTGAGAGAACATACCGTGAGAACGAACATCCAATGAGAAAGCTAAGGCAAGAGAAAATAACAGCAGAAAATAAAGAGCTTAGGGCAGTGAGAACTGAAGTGGCACCAGACACAGCAAATGTCCAGCCATCCATAAATTTTAATGTCGATTTCGTTCAAAGTACGACTTTCCTTTACACGACATACGTCTTGTCCATATAATGAAAGGTATGGCATAGAAGTCAAGCGACACATCGAGAAATTGATATTTTCGATTAGTGTGAGAATTCCTGTGGCTGTTGCGACTTACCTTGTAATTCAACCAAGAGTTTCAAATCATTTTCTAGATTATTGACGATACTACAGAGATTAAACAATAAATAATAACTCCACGTTGTAACCCTCCCCCCGAAAAAAATATGTCGAACACGGGTGGGTGGGCGAGCTTTTGGGGAAGTGTGTCCGAGTGTCCCGGCGGCGGTGGCAGCAGCATCACGCAACCCTGGGGAGCGGGCGGGAAGGGAGCGGGGGGGGGGGTACAAGGGGACTACACGCGGCCCCGGGCGGCTTGTAAACCTGGTCGGCACGCGCGGAGGCGTGGGGGCGGGGGGCTTGCGCGGGGCGGCGGCGGGGGCGGGGGCCCGGCGGTCGGTCGATACGCGCGCGAGGCGAGGCGAGGCGAGGCGGAGGCCCCGCCAGGCTGCAAGTTCAACAAACTGCTCCCATCAATACGACGGACGCCCGCGCTCGATGCGGCGCGGCGATGTATCAGCGCCGCCGCGCACCGTCAACACTCGAGCGACACCCACCCCGCCCCCCACCCATGCCCCGCTATCGCACCCCCTGCTCCCACACAGCAACCATCCCCTGTCCCCGTCCCACCCTCCCTTTCCCCAACACATGCCCCGCTATCGCGCCCCTTGCTCCGCTACAGCAACCACTCCCTGTTCTCACCCCATCCTTCCGCCTCCATCCCCAGGCCCTCCCTCCCCCTTCCCCTGCCCCCAACACATGGCCCGCTATCGCGTCCCTTATTCCGCTACAGACACACTTTCCTGTCCCCAACCTACCCTTCCGCCTCCATCCCTAGACCCTCCCTTCATCTTCCCCCGCCCCCAAACCATGCCCCGCTACAGCTACCCCTTCCTGCCCTCAACCCGCCTCTGCCTCACCCACTTCCCATGCCACGCATCCACCCTCCTCCATCCCCAGCCCCTCTCTTCCCCTTCCCACTCTCTCTTCCCACCCCACCCGTTGCTCCGCTACAGACATCCTTCCTTGTCCCCACCCCACCCTTCCGCCTCCATCTCCAGACCACTCCCTTCCCCTTCCACGGCCCCGCCCCCGCCGGTCCCTCTCTTGCCTTCCCTCGACCCCAACTCATGAACCGCATCAGTCGCATCCTTTGTTCCGCCACAGCCACCCTTGCCTGTCCTCAACACGCCTCTGCCCACACCCCACCCTTCCACCACCATCCCCTACGACTTTTCTACCCCCAACCCATGCCCCGCTCCCATCCCTTGCTCCGCCGTAGTTCTCCCTTCCCTCCCCAGTGTCCCACCTGCTCTCACCTCCTCCCACGCCCTTTCCCTACCTTTTGCCCTCATCACAGTCCCACCTTCTTCGTCACCGACCCGCTCCTCAACCTGCCACTCCCTCCGCCCCACGCCCCCAACCCGCCACCTCCGTCCCCCGGCCTGCCCCATCACCATCACTGCCTCGCGGACCCCGCCCCCGCCCCGCCCAACCGCTTCTCCCCGGCCCTCGACCGCACCAGCCACGCCACGCGAGGCAGCGGCGAGGGCGAGAGCGAGCGAGCGAGAGAGAGAGACAGGGAGAGAGAGATCGCAGTGCGGGCAGGAAGGGCGGGCGGAGCAGACCTCAATGAAAGGCCCTGAAGAGGCAGCGCGGTCGAAGGAGCCGACCCACACGCTCAGGCGAACAATGAACGCTGCGCCGCGCCAAAGTCAAGATCAAATCCCGGAGTGTCAGGCGAGCGACAACACGCCGCCGCCCCTCGCCCCAGAGGAGCCCACACGCGCCGCGCTCGAGATAACGAGACAACGAGAGGCGCCGCCCGCTCTGTACCCACGACACGTGTGGTGGTGGCGTGTACGTCGATGTGTTTGTAAAGGAGAGGGGTGGGCGAGAACGAGGAACGAAAGAGCCTGGGCCGGAGCCTGTTTATTAGGGTACTCCCTCAGGCCTTCGTCTGGTATTAATGTGAGAATCTACGCAAGTTGGCGACGAGAGCAGCCGGCCGCTAGAATCCTAGCACACTCAGATCGTAGCCCCAGCCCAACCTTTTTCCGCCATAGGTCGTACGATTTTGGGGTATAATTGAAGCGTCATATCTTCTAAACCACTAAACCTAAAAAAAAAAAAAGATTCTTTCATTATTTTAAAGAAACAATCTTGCACTTTTACATGAAGTTCCAACTTTTATGTTTACATTAATAATTTAAAATACTTTTAATACAAATAACACAAGAAACGGAGTTCACAAAACATTTTAACATGACCATTTTAATTAAATTCTTACAAATTCTGCTTATGTTTCAATAATTTACGTAACATTACATTATTGTCTATTTCACTAATGAGGAAAATATTATTTTCATTCCAAATAATTGGCTCCCGTGAGGTAATTTTCAAGAACGCTCCTAAAAGCGCCACAGCGAAGGGCATGCACATCCGTGTATTCCAAAACTATTTTATACCACTTAAATGTCCATAAACTACTTCCAGCGGTGGTTACAGGTATTTTAATGACGTAGAAACCTTCGGGAGTGGCCGAGATCGCTAAAGCAATAGCGCCGTAGTGATCTCGGACCGAAGGGTCGCGGGTTCGAGTCCCGCCTCGGGCATGGTTGTATGTGTTCGTTCATTCCCTCCCTATCACTGTATCGTTTCATCCTCATAGATACCATAACGTAAAAATCCTATTGTGGTCGCTAATGACCTAGAAGTTGAAGCGATCTTAAATCCCCCCCTCCAAAACAAAACCTTCCGGAAATAGAGAACGGAAAACGGCATGATATAAGCAACATCTACAGTATGAAATGAACATTTTCTTCCGGGTTAGGGGCCGTGGTCTACAGGAAAATATACTTTCTATAGACTATTTGGACGTATATTTTCCACGGTCCCCTAGCCCGGAAGAAAACGTTGATTACAACTCCCGCCGTGAAAGCCTACATTGTTATCTACAGTATGAATAGATTCTACGAGCGCCGTAATTGAAGGCGACCTGTCGGCGCCCGTAGATCGGAGGGGCAGCGACCTGAATGTGCTCGCCGCGGGGCCTAGGCGCGCCCGGCGGGTCACTGCAGCGGCAGCGCGCGCAGGTGCAGCCGCCTAAGACGCTCGGCGCCGCGCCGCGCCGCGCCGCGCCCGCTCATAAATTAGCGCGCTTTACGGCGGCAGCTCCGACAGGCAGGCGCCTCGCGTCGATCCCCGCCCGCCTCGCCTTTGACGGACGACTGCGCCGCGCCGCCCCATCCCCCCGCCGGCTCTGCCCGCCACGGCCGGCGCGCGCCGCGCCGCCTCCCGGGAGAGCCCCACCGGCGCCCCCAGGACCCTGCCTCCACACACCACCAGCACTCCTCCCCGCTACGAGATAATGTTTTACAACTAATTCCGGCCTTTAATACATGACACCAAAGCTTTCCAACACGGTCTATAATAAAAATAATAATATAAGTATGTATAATATTATATATATTATTATACATATTTTACATACACTTTTGTTAATTATATAAATATATATATATATATATATATATATATATATATATATATATATATATATTATTGGGTGTCTGGGGAGGAAACGTCGAAACTTCGAAAATAAGCTCCTACGACAATTTTAAGCATATTTTGTCTAATACACTACATGGATATTCCTAAGAGATGAGCCGCAATAAGCACTCAAAAGTTGGTTTCAAAATATGCTTTCTAGGCAAAAATGTGCATTGTATAAGCATAGAAACACTCCATACATGTTTAAATTGTTTATTATTTAGAAAAGAAATTAATATATTTGTTCAGAAAGAAAAATTAGCCAAGAAATAAAAAAGCAGTCAAATTGTGTAAATTGGGTGCCTTTTTATTTCTGGGTTAATTATTTTTTGTGGTCAAACACATTAATTCCTTTTGTTAATAACAGTAATATGTAAACAATTTACATATTTCTGGAGTGTTTCTATGCTTCTGCAATGTAAATTTTTGCCTAAAAGCATATTTTCAAACCAGCATTTGAGTGCCGATAGCGGCTCAGCCATTCGGAATATCCATGTAGTTTATTAGACAAAATGTGCTTAAAATTGTCGTAAGAACTTATTTTCGAAGTTTCGACGTTTCCTCCCCGGACTCACTGTATATATAAATATAAATGGATGTTGGTATCTCCGACACCGTGTGACCGATCTCCATGAAAGTAGGCTCTTCTACGTGTTTTTTTACCCAGAAGGTTAATGTGCTATTAATACCGTTGTAATTCCACTACATGGTGCTGTACAACAAAACGAAATATTCACATCAAATGCAACCTGCAACATTCGGCAGCATTTTGAATCTATATCGTTAAATAACTCCTAAAGGAAGCGTTTCTCACACCATAATCTACAGGATGAGACCTTCATGAACATTCTATTACATTTTTGCTGGTCCGGCGCTTCTCGATATTATCACACCTGCTGAGAAACGTGCAGAATATGCAACTAAATGTGGATAAGAAGGATGGAGAGGAAGAGACAGATTGAGACAGGGACAGAGAGAAACGGAGAGACAAAGAGAGAGAGAGAGAGAGAGAGACAGAGAAAGGGAGATGGAGGGCAGAACAAATTTTACCGCGTTCCGCTAGTATATTGTATATTATATATAATATAAACATAATAACAATAATAATAATAACATACAAATTAAGTTACTTTTTTAATTAAAGTTTCGATTATATTTGGAATCATCTTCAGGAAGAATTTTGTGAGCCAGATCTGTGAATCGTAACGTTAAAAAATAAATATAAACGTAACTTAATTATTGTTTTATGATAGAAGATATTGATCACACATAAAACACTAAACAGAAAAAATATTCAACAAGTAATTAAAGCAACCTGTTTATAATATACTACCACAAATAAATACAATATACTCGGTACTTTTTCTGTGTTTCAACCGATAAGATGACTGTGTAAGAAAAATCTGAGGACATCGAAAACGAAAGATTTTCGTTCTTTGTGTTCGATTCAATGGAAATAACAGAACTACACCCTCATTCCATTACTTAAGAATCATTATTTTATGCATTATTTTTTTTCCTACAAGCACTTTTTTTCAAGAGGGATTCATGGTTTATTTCCAAATATAGAGATGAAAAAATCTGCAATGATATTATACGAAAGCCTTGTAATTGATATAAAAACGCCACGCAACTTCATTACAATCAATATATACGCCGCAACAAAACCACTAGCTAGTTCGCATACGTATTATTAATAAGCCTGATTTACAAATATCGACTGAATAAAAAAAATATCATTTGACTGTAAACTCTCCACAAGCTTATACAGTACATCCGTTTCAAATACCGCAACAAAAATTCATAAACATTTCCATGCATTTACTTTTTAATGAATTCATATCAAGGCTTTAACAACTGAACCGAAATTTTAGCCACAGCCGTTAAATAGTAATGAAAACCGCGGTCTCATATATCACCATATACATTTTATTCTTTAAGGCAATTATTTTGACGATCTCCATACATTTACGATATGTTCCTCGGTTATAACGAAAACACGATCAGATGAAATGGAGATTACATATTGCATTAACGTTTCCCATGATACACGAGCGGAATAGACACCAATTAAAAAACAACACAGAAGTAAACCAATAACTCGTGGAATAAGAGAAAATGAGGGGAATGGCTCTTATAAAAAGTTAAAAATTCTGTCACTATACTTCACTAGACTTCTGAAGAATTATATTTTATTATCTGTCACACGGTTTATGTACAATAGGAATTTACAAACACTAACTTTAGCGAAATTGTTTTTACCAGAAAAAATTACTTTTAACTTAAAAACTTTTTTACACAAAAAAGTTTTTAGGTAACGGAATTTCAATGACTAACTGGACACTTTGCACTTTTGAAAATCACATTTTCAAAGTGTAAATAGTTCTGAATTCTGCATGAATCACATAAGCATTTATAATGATGATGTAAATGCATTAGTTATCTTTCGTACTGTTTCATTCAAAAATAATAATTCATTCGGCTCCAATAACTATTGTAATCACTAATAGGCTAATGGGTTAACGACAAATGTATATTTTCTCACACACAAACATCAGCTTTTACTCTTTGTTAACGTGAAATAAATGTGGCATCCTACTGTCATCCGTCTTTTCTCAATGAAATCAATAACTTTAGCCTGAATACACATATCCCTTACTCTCCTCACTCTCCCAAACTACCAGGCATAGTTGATTTCGGAATGTCGCTCAATGTCGCCTGCAAACCCACATTGCGCTGCCCTCTAATCATCGCCCTATTAACTTTCGTCTACGAACTTCAGCATATCCACACACACACACAACAGGCACCCTCTTCCCTCTTACCCTTCAATCTAAACGAAATGAACTGGACCTACTTCCAACTAAATTGCTTCAATAAATAAAAGTCCTTCATGTCGGATACGAAATTGATAAAGCCTTATCCACAGAAACCCTCGCGATTCTCGATTCTCTAGTTGTAACCCCATCTTCATCCACAATTCACTATCTACCTCTATTCTAAAACGCAACCATTATAGGAGAATCATCCGAAATCATTATGATCACCATAGATCTTCGTTTCTAAGTTTCTACATAAACCTCTTAAGCAAAATAGTAAGGGACACTCCTTTCCTTATCCCATGCACATTTTCACAAAAACATTCAAACTGCCCATCCAAGCGAGACCTCAGTAAGGAACACTGTTTGCTAAGAAAACACAATCACACCCACTCCCTTCAAACACCTTCCACCCCCCCTGCCTCATCTCCCATTTAAAAAAATCCAACACTCTAGCAGACTATTTTGCATCCATGTTCATTCTCCACCTCTCTGCAGATCCAGTGTTTCATCAAACAACAGAACAAAATTAAAACCCATAAATCACTTGACCTTATCCCATAAAATTCATTTAGCTATTAAAAGTTGCTTCCACCCTTCTAATATCCACTCCTCAAAAGTCCATCAGCCCAGATAAAATTAACACATTTATCTTAAAGCAACTACCTTTCATAGACATTGAAAATATTGCCCACATCCTTAACTCCTCACTAAGAATAGCTTATTTCTCAACGGCCTGGAAACACGACATATAATCCCCATCCTTTAGTCCAAAAAAGATCGTTCCACTCCAGCTAGTAACAGATCCTTTAGCCTTCTCCCATCCGTCAGCAAAATCCTTGAAAAATGCATTCTTTCTCGCTTCACAGCTTACTTCATTGAAACTTCTGGCTTACCAGAGCATCAAATCTGTTCCCAACCCCGACATTCAACAAACCTTATAACCTAATCTCATATTTACCCAAGATAATTTAGGTTTTCGCCAATTCTGACAAACATTTGCTGTCTTTCTCGACATCGCAAAAGCCACGACTCAGTAGGGCACTCTGGCTAATATTCGTCAAAAACGAAAAACTCTGCATTCTGCAATATTTTACGCTAAACTAAACTGTTTCCCCCTCCAGGAGCAAGCTTGAAGGAAGCGGCACGCCTTGCCCCGCCTGCCGTGCCATCCTTTCCCTTCCGCAACTAGGGTCTTCAGAGGCAGCGTCCGCTTAATTAAAGCGTCAAATGGACAAATTAGAAACGAACTGAAAATAAAAAAATTTGAATACTTACATTAGTAGACTATCAGTAAACTTTTTTGAGACACCACGAAAAGCAGAATGTGCCAAAAACTTTCATCTACGACGTTCAGCAGAAGACATTAAAATTATTTCAACGTTCCCCAAAGATAAATTACGCCCGCCATAAAGGTTTCATTAAGAATGCAAATTCAATTAAAAAAAACTTGATACCGCAATGGTGTTTCCAACCAATGTTGGTTTTCGTAGAACTTCAAATGGAGTCACATTGACCGGGAAATATTCATTTTGGAAAACATCCTACGAATCGTTAAGGCACTGGTGTTGTCTATAGAGACAGACCGACCCACAGACGTAAGGACACACGTTTTGAAAAGAAACAATACTTTTTCTGTATCTGGGGACCGCAAATTTGTATTTCCGTTGAAATTTCGAAATCGATTTTTCGCAACATTACATAACTTTCTCTATACTTCGTATATACATTCGTAAATGAAAAAGTAAAAACGTTACCCTCCGTTATTCCTTCACCGCCACCGCAAGAGAAATGTGCCTCGAGCAAGTCCAAAACTCGATAGTCCTTCGTTTCAACTTTCCACCACAGTTTTGAAACACGGAAACGTCGGGGCCCTATTACGTGAGCTCTTCCTCCAAGCAACGACGCAGTCATTCATACATCAGATGCGCGTAGCCGTGAAGTGACCGGGAGCTAATCAATCCCGACACGGAAACAGACAACGCGAAAATACGGGAAGCGAAAGTAGGGAAAGGAGAGAGCAGTTGCGTGCCTCACCAAGGACGCCCGAACAAAATCGCCCGGGCTACGCAAGCGGACAGCGCAGTCGATAGCAATAGAATATTCCGGAGCGCACGGCGCCGCGGGCTCCCAGGGGCGGCCGGCCGCCAGCGCCACGCAGGGGGCGGGCGCGGGGGTGGGAGCGCGCGGGGGCGGGCGTGGGGACGGGCGCGGGGGCGGGCGCGGGGGCGGGCGCGGGGGCGGGCGCGGGGGCGGGCGCGGGGGCGGGCGCGGGGGCGGGCGCGGGGGCGGGCGCGGGGGCGGGCGTATGGGAGGGCGAGGGAGTGGGCGCGGGGGCGGCCGCGGGGACGGGCGCGGGGTCGGCCGCGGGGCGGGCGCGGGGGCGGGCGCGCGCGCGAACACGGGGGCGGGCGCGGGGGCGGGCGCGGGGGCAGGGTCGGGCGCGGGGGCGGGCGCGGGGGCGGGCGCGGGGCGGGCGCGGGGGCAGGCGCGGGGGCGGGCGCGTGCGCGCGCGCGAACACGGGGGCGGGCGCGGGGCTGGGAGTGGAGGCGGAGGCTGCGCGGAGCGAGGAAGCGGGGGCGGATACCGCACGAAGCACAAAAATGGGCGAAGCACAAAGACTCAGCGGGCACGACGGCAGCCGCCAGGGATGCAGGCGAAGGCAAAGCAGTTGCAACAGGGTAGGAACCGGGTCCGAAATCTACCAGAGAAGAGCTACAACGCAGCACTAGGCGTTCCTTCATTCATCGGAAACAGATCACGAAGGTAGAAGAAAACAGCGATGCGCGGAGAACTAGTGCTAGGTCAGCACACATATTCTCGGATTATTGGTTACGTCATATTATAATGCAATTTTATCCCATAGAGCGTTTCCAACCTCCAAAAATATTTTTCAGAGCTGGAAAATGAACCTAGCTACTTTGGTTCCTTCGCCAACTTTTAACACATTTAATTTTCATAAACGTACTTGGCCATATATGAGAAAAATACCATTTTTGAAAAATATTGTCAAAAAAATGTGGTTCAGATTTCAATGTAGCTACACACATTAAAATATCCGATTCGAATTGAAGGGTAAGAGACATAATGCATTCGTATGCCGGTTACCTCTCTTGCGCTGAACCCCCTCTGCGGGTAAAAGTGAAGGGAGAACGGAACTGAGCGGGCGATTGATTGATAGTGATTTCGAGAGCGTCAACTACTAGGGTCATTAGTCCCGTACGTGTAGTGAATGCTGTTGCTCAAGAGATGGCGATGGTCTTCCTCCGCTGGATGGCGAAATCCGACGCCATCCTACCATTGACTAGCGGGGGTTTCCCCCAAACAGGTATCTCTCATCAACGGGGAACCACCTCAGCCGGGACAAGCACTAAGCTCCCCACCGGTCTGCCGGCATGTGTAGTACAGGTTAGTGTGTGTAAGGGGTGGGGAAAGAACAGGGACGAGGAAGGAAGGAAGGATCGTGTGCGGTCTGTGGCTCGTTTGTTAGGGTACTGCTCCGTCATTCGCCTGAAGCTAATCGGAGAAACCATGGAATACTATCGACCAGAGCAGCCAGCCGCTAGAATTCTCCTCCAGACAGCGACTGAATTCAGCTGCTGCCCTGAGCCATCGCCCCCGGCCCGGGCGGGCGAGCGCGCTGGGGGGCGGGCGCGGGCGGGCCCCGCGCCACCTGCTGCTGCCCGGAAGGTCCTCCGTTCTCCCGTCGCCCTCCGACCAACTTGCGCTCGCCTGATATTGCCCTCGCCGCTCTATTGCAAGCGAAGAAAGTGCAGCGGAAGCGGCGCCGAGTTCCCGACCCCGCTGGGATAAAAGCGAGTCTCTCCCTGGCGCGTGGCCGCGGCTCCACAGCCACGCACGGGCGGAGACGGCTCGAGGAAAGAGCTGGCGCCACCGCTGCATCTCTTGCAAGGGGTGCCCGTCCCGACCGAAGCGCCATCTTCCACATTATACTGCCATTTTTCTAACTTTGCCCCTCAAGGCCACTCGAGTCCCATCTTCGTGATGGACTATGTCACGGTATTTCGCATTTTTCTTAGTCGTCCCGCTAGATTTCGCATGATGGCGACCGTATCAAGCAGTGCTTGCGATCATGCGATTTCTACCGGCACGGCCGGGAAAGACGCGAAATGCTGTGACATATTCCATCGCGAAGATGCCCTGACACATTCCATTGTTACAGAAATCGCAGTATGGCTAAATTCCGAAATCAAATGTAGCCACTGGAGGAGACTTCTATGTCTCGATTAAAAGAAGCTGGTGCTTGGCAGTAATGAATGGATAGGTGCGACGTTGACAGGTTGCGTACCACTGAGCAAGTATTCCCGGAACACCAAAATAAACACTTAAAACAAATACTTATAATCAAGCCAAATCGTATACTCATAACGTATGAAGCAACAGCTTTAGAAGCACAATTGTCAATCACTAACTTATCTTAATCAGACCAGACCAGCCACTAGCTCTGGTCTGTAGATTTCTGTGATGGCTCATGTCAATATCGACGAAATGCCGAATCAGTAAGTTATCAAATGACCGCACGGACCACCATCTTTTCTTCTTTATCCCCATGTCTGTCCTTAAACCCACACACTTGCATGCACATCATTTTCACAGAACGGCGGGCGAATTCCAAAACACAACAACACAAAATTCAACGTATAATATATGGCCCTGAAAATGTCAGCTTACATCACTTGAATTTGAAATTAATGTTTATTACAAAATTAATAATAAATTTCAAATTCAACTGATGTAACTGACATTTTCAGAGCGATATTACACTTTAAAACAATGTCTCAAAAATAGATTACTGGGTTGTTGCCTTTTGTAACCGGGCCGTCGACATGTCGGGAGCGTACAACGGGGTCGCAGAGACAGTGCCCCGCTGGCGGCGATACTTGGAGGCGGAAACCTCGCAAACCGGCATGTAGATCGGCGGCGGACTTTGTCCCAGCGGGAGAGGAACATCGCAACATAACCTCCTCGAATAATAAGTCACTACACTTAAGGGTATAATAGTAACATCGGGAACCGCACCTGGAAACAAAATAATCGATGGCAAGGCAGGCGGCGGCGGCCGGCGCTCGTCATCGGGAGGGTCGCAGCCAATCAGGCGAGTCGTGAATTAAAAAGCAGCGCGGGCCGAGCGTCAGGGCCGGCAGACACGCCACTCACACGCCCGCTCGCTCATTTAATGATGCCCCTTAAATGGACGGGAATCGGTTTCCACGGCCTCACTTCCCAACTTTCAACAGACTCGTCCCCTGCAGCTTACCACTGTTCGGCGAAAATGTTTCGCGCTAATTTCAGCTTCCAACACCAGGACGTTCCTGGTCCCCACCTGCACGTACCGGGAGAGGTGGCTCAGGGCATCAACTGATGTCACTGCAGTCCCTCTGACCGGGAGGTCCTCTCCGACGGCGGCAGGATTTTCGACACGGGCTAGATATAGCTAGGTAGAGTTCAGTCACTGTCTCAAGGAGAATTCTATCGGCCGGTTGCTCTCATCGGTAGTTTTCCGTGGTTGCTCCGAACGACACAAGTCGAATATCCGAGCAGTACCCTAACAAACGGGCCATGGACCACACGCGATCTTTCCTATCTCTTTTGCGTCCTCTCCTCACCCCTTACGCACACACTTGTACACTAACATGCACTACACTATCATACATTCCGGGAGACCGGTCGTGAGCTTAGAGGTTGTTCCGGCGGGGACGGTGCCCCGCAGTTGGAGATACCTGGTGATGGAAAACCCCGCTAGCCGACGGTAGGTCAGGGCCGGATATCGCCATCTACCGGTGAAAGGTCACCACCCCCTCCCGATGAAAAGCATGCACTACACTTACGGGACCTATGACGTCCGTAGTTCACGCGCCATGAATCACTGAAAATCAGTTAATCAATCGAATTGCACGTTCTACATCATCGGTCGCATCGTTCTACCATGCGACTGGTGGCATGGTCCGCGCGTTATAGTTGCACCTCTTTTCGTTTACGCTTCAAAACGAGAGGCACGTCTCACGTTGTCCCCTAAATATATTGGTGGCGAACACATCGTTCAAGAACATTCTAAATCCGGTGTCAACGACCTTTCAATGTCCGTGAGCCACATAGTCAAACTCTCAAAGTTCGTGGGCTGCACGTATCTCCAACTCCGTTTTTATTGAACAACATTGGAACATTAAATTACAATAATTCTAGCCGTCGCCGATTTCTTCGCCATGACTATTTACGAAAGATTAAAAATAACAGAAACAGTGTTGCATATCGAAACAGGGTTGCATTTCTAAAGCGCAAGGCACATTCAAGGAAATTCTGGGATTAAGAGAACGCGGGCAATGAAGAGAATCATGGAGGAAAGGGAGAATACTGACTACTGCATTGGCAGCGTTGCAGGTTGGCTGCATTGGAGGTTAATGAATGCTGACAGACAACACTGAAACACGCCAACTGAGTTACAATTACCTGTTTGTTTATCAATCCTTTTTCCCCGAAATGTGTGTTGTACGAAAAATTCACAAAAAAAATCCAGCTATATTCAGTATAATGCTCGCTAACATTTAGACCTTTTAGATCTCATGAGATGGCTTCATGTGACGGGGGGTTGCCGACCCTTGATCTAAATCAAATTTCACGAAAAAAAAAATCCCGAAAATAAAAAGCAAGTAATTTATCTTCACGATTAAATAAGTATCATCACACGTTACCAATAAAATTTACTAATTTCACTTCTACCCCATATTTTCGATTTCTTCGGTTCATAAACGACAGACTTTCATTTCAAATATGCAGAAACTTTAGCATGATTACTAATACAATGTTTTCTTGTAAATTTAGAGTGGTTTTCAGAACTGATATTTTTGACCAGAAAGTCAAAGATTTTACTGTCTCTCACTCCTTGAACCCCGCTGAATTAATTTTATATTACCATAGTACATGAGAATTTGACAGTAACTAATCTAGTAGTATCTTCTGGAACAGATACGCAAAAATAATCTCTTCATTTACATGAACAACATTCTTTTCATCTTTATAATTCAAAAAACCCTTTATTATTTTTCATATATTCCATTTGACTTTTCTGACAAGATTTGAAATTGCCATTTCAGTTTTTGGTTGAATTTATTTTGGAATATGTATACGTGACTGCATCTTGGCCTATATACTTTCAATTGTTAAAATATTCTACGTAAACTAAAACATTCGAACATTAGCCAACATTCACGACAATGAACATAACGAATAAAATTCCTTACTAAGAATTGCTAATTAAGTAGATCACTTTCAAGGTAGAGATGAGGGTGCGAAAAAATATTAAATGCACCTCCACTGTAAAGTGACTTTTTCAACTCTCCCATCATCTCTGTGGAAAAAGTACCACTACATGGCCTTAATGCACAAAGAACCGTACTATTCTTGGAATAAGTAATCTTGTACGCCATTTTTAAGAAGAACTCATTTATTTCAATTGTTCTTAACGGATGGAAGACCGTTAAATCCTTAAGGGATGGCTACCACTGAGTATGAATTTTCAATCTTCAATTTAATTGTTTTAAGTCGGCATAACAATATAGTATAACGCAAAAATAACTGAGATATATATTAAGTTCCAGTCCAATTTTAAAGCTTACTTCCCGAAAAAGTCGCAACTCAATCGTCATACCGTCGAAATAAACGAAATATTTCATTCGCAAAAACTAAACGTTAAATAGCTATTTCATTGAATACTACTTACTGCTACATTAGAGAACATTTCGTCATTGCAATTACCATGGACGGCAGGAACTTACCTGAAAGAAAACGAAAATGTAAATTAGTATTCAGCAACAGACATTGGACAGGAAGAAGTACAACAATTACATGGAATTTTCACTTAAAAGACAACCGCAAGTTTCACAAAATACACTAACACTAACACACATATCGTCGATCCGTAGACCGAATTTCTGTATTGGGTCACAGGGCGGAGGAATGTACACAAACACTGTTTTTCCTTTCCCTTTCCATACTGTAAGAGAAAGAATCTACCAGCGCCCACTTCAACGATGAATGTAGTGCGACGTTTAAAGGCAAATCTTGCAGCTCATATACAACAGAACGCCTACCATTGCCTAGGTTTATATTGAAAGCGAACCGTTTGCACACGTTACTCACCGACCACCGTCAACCCATATGATTTGGCAGAAGTCTTAATCCAAATAAAAAAGTTGGGCGGAGACTTGAGGCCTCCAGTGAGAGAGGGAGCTAACCCACAAAATTCAAAATATCGATTTCTGAACGTTCAGAAATCGATATTTTGAATTCGATATTCTATTGAATATATCGATATTCTATTGAACCCATTGAATATGTCAATAAATCACTGTTCTGAATTTTGTGGGTTAGCTCCCTCTCTCACTAGATGCCTCAATTGAAATATCCTTCCCGGGAGCCTACATTTCCGATACTCACGTCGTTAGTTGTAAGGTGAGGAGAATGCGGAGATGGATTGGGGCTCCGGGCGGCCCGTTGGCCTCCGGTTGGACGCTGGTCTTCGTCGTGCAAGCGCCCGATTCTTATGAGAAATTATGGAGACGTATTGGCAGTGGCACCGAAATTCAGCTCTTGTACCTACCACGAAAGTTGGTACATCTTAAAATCGCGCGGCGAGTCTACCCACACCCTACAGGGGAGACGTTCCGGCGTGTCCGATTGCCAACCTGACGGTACATTAGACCAACATGAGGGAAGTGAGGTAACTCGCCGTAAAGGCAAGTGCCCGTTTTGGGGCGAGTCAAATTCCCGTGGAATGAAAGCAAAGCGTGGTAAGGCGGGCGGTTCGCCGCCCGCGGGCACGAGCGAGAGGACCGAGTGCTCACGTGCAGTTCCTCTCGGGAGGCAAAGAGGGGAGAGCGCACCTTGGCGCACGACGGCCGAGGCGCAAACGCTTCCACGTAATAAATAGACGTTCATTAAACTTGGCTGCTTTTCAGTAATTGAAATTAAATTTTCCTTTGGACAGACGCGCAGCGCGGCGCGCAGCACGTGTCCCACACGCCCCCGCCCCCGCCCCCGCCCCCGCTCCGCCGCCTGCGCTTAATTACGATACGACGGAGCGCGGATTCGGCGGGAGGGATCCGGACAACTGCGCAACTTAATGGACACAACAAATACGCGCGCTGCGCTCCCGACTTATCTCGCGTGTTCCAATTAAGAATAAAATAAATTGGAAAACATCTCCCACGCACACTCGCGCCTACACACACACACACACACACACACACACACACTCACACGTGCGCGCGCATTTTTGCTTACATTGTATTTTACTTTCTCGTTTGTTATTACGTAGTATAGGGAACGTGCTGTGATACGTAATGCAAAAAGTGCAGGTTTTTTTTTCACAGAAAAACTTGTTTTTTGAGTCTCTGATACTTAAAACACGGAGTTTTGAAGTGAAGTGCAGTGAAGTGATTTCATTTCGTTCTGTTTATTTCGCTAATCTAAAACGTCTTTTATAGGCTACCTGACAAAAGTTGTATTGATTTATGTTAACGAGTGTTTTACGTGTATGATGATGTGTATGCGAGGGTTCCAATGTCTTTGTATGATATGTATATAAGCGTGTATGTTTGTATGTATGAATATTGGTGTAATATGTAAGTTTATTTACTTAATTATTAGTATATATGTAGTTCCATTTGATGTATATGTATGTAAATGCATTTGTATGTTCTAGGTAATGACGAAAATAATTTGTTTTATATTGATTTTTTTATATACTTTTTATTTTTAATTTTGTTTTGTAATTGTAAATGTACTTTTATGTTTCTGTATACTGCCACCGGGCAACATTAGCCCAATTGTAGAATAAACATATCTACATCTTTTTCTTGCTCATATATGTACGAACTCGTAGTATATTACTTCCTCTAAAACATAGAGTAGCCAGAATCCGCTTTTTATGGTTCGTTGATACCAAGAAAGTGTTTTCAGCAAAACGTGTGTTTGTCCGTCTGTTTGCGGACAGCACTGACTTCTAAACCGAACTCCGTATTTTCGCCAAATACATCTCCCGATCGAACTGGCTGATATCGCAATCCATCGAATATGAAATGAATATTATAATTTTTCGACGGTACTTTACATAAATGTCCAACGACATCGCCGACACTTTCTCAAAACGGCGGCTGGGATGGGCGGCGAGTGTGGGAGAACGAACACCCTCGGCGGAATCCATCCGGTCCATTATCGCGTGCGTGAGATTTGAACAGCTGTCGGCGGGAGATACTGAAATTTCATAGCGTTCCCGTTATTCGCGGCATAACATTGAAATTTGCACGGCCAATGCGTTTGCACTCGAACCGAAATTCGGTATACTTAGCGAGGGATTTCATTCAGGAATAATAAGCACGCGAATATCAATGAAAATCTCATTTTGATACCGACTATAGGGAGATTTTTTTCAACGAGCGTGTCAGTCCTCTTTTACATCAATTTAAATACTGTGAACAAAGGACTCTCCCTGATTACCTCGAATGTAGATTTCAATAGTTGTCACGTTACAATAGCCCCATTTGCGATGTAACCCCCCAATGTCACTAATTGTATCTATATCACGTAAAATCTTCCCTACAGTTAAACTACCGGAACGTCAGAAAGCATAATTTCATTATCTATTCCGCATCTAAAACAACGGCACACTGAGTCATCGTCGATAAAAACTTAACTTGGTCAATCTTAAGTTTCCCAGTTCGTCATGTCAACGAAATCGATAATTTTCATCCTCTGCAGATATTTTAATCTAAGATGATCGACACGTCGGTTTATTTGTATAAACGTGTACGTACCCTACTTCGCAAAATTTACTGGTGCAATCGAAAACATTGTACAAATATAACACGACACGAAATTGCAGTTTTACAGCTATTAAAAATTCTACGACAGTTAAAAAAACAGAGTAGCTGCAAGCTTTCAAACCAATAGATTTTAAAAAATCTTCATCAATAACGTAACATACGTGTCACGGTAGACAATAAACATATTGAAAATAAATAATAACAGCAAACTTTCAACAATTGTTTTCATTTTAGATAGACATTAGCATTTATAGTTCCTTTGACTAACCATCTTATCGTAATATAAAAGGTAAAATAAATTTCGAAGTGAAATTTTGCAGGTTGTGTCCCTTGAAATGTTGCCACCTCTTTTATAACAATCTAACACAGAAGAAAACAAAACAAAGAAGGTTATTATTGAGCCCAATTTATACTTATCAATTATTTCCATAAGCATTTATCTATTGCACATACTTTCATCAGTGAAATTGGTCTGTGCAATAAGTGATGGTAATATGAGTAACAAATAACCAGCTCAAAATACAATATCTTAACTGAAGAAAACTTGAGAGTAATTCATGGGTGAAAACTGTTTCGGACTACTCTTAAACCATTTTGCCTTTAGCTTCCCGCCCTCCTTTCGACACACACACACACACACGCGCGCGCGCGCGCCCGCCTCTCATCGCGTGCTCTGGAGATTTCCTGAGGCAGTGACGGGCATAATCACCTCCGTACTCAAGGCAATTCCGCCTCGGCGGTTTCTTCGTCCATTCAAATTACGAGTGATCCTGCCAGTTTCCCTTTCAACGTCGTTCCACCTTTTGCGTGATCTAATGATTCTCCTACGTAGGTTGTACCCAAGAACGTATTTTGGGAGTCATTCTTTGGGTTTCCTAGTTATGTTTTATCCATGCATTTCTGAACAACTGATTTTGGCAATTAAAAAAATGTGGTATTTTACGGAGCATGTCATGCCCAATTTTATCTTCTCTCCTACACTCGTTAAAGCATCTTAAAAGAGTTTATTTCGTAGTCCACTTTTCTACTTCAATTATTCTTCGTAGGCACCGAAGTCTTGAAAATGTAGTAGAAGCCGAATTTCATCTGAGTCTCTGTAATACGTTCCTTCCCAAAAGTTGTTTTAACTGTTTCAGAAAGAACTTAAAAATTGAAATTCTATATTACTTTCTTGCTACGGAATAGAGAGAAAGTTATGTAATGCTGCGCGAAAAAACTGCGAATTCGCGGTCGAAAAACTCTTATTACAAGGACCTGGTAACGAAGAAGTAGATAAATCCAGTTGCTACATTTTGAAGGAAAAAAACAACAACAACACCAACACGTACCGCCGAGAGCAGCGGAATTAGACCAAAGTATACAGCGAGTTCCCGTCGTACCGTGGTTTGCCAAATTCGGCATTTGTTCTGCAGCCCACGTCGGCGTACCCTAAAGGGAAAGGCCGTCAGCTCCACTATGCTCGGGGGCGGGGGGTGCTCTTGCGCATCGTATTCGACTTCAACCAATGAGAGTCAGACAGCAGTTTGCGTCCCAAAATTAGCGCGAATTTTAAATGCAGCCGGATATGAAAATTACCACCTCGTTACAAGACATTGAAACATATTTACGAAGCATTTCTTTCAAATACTGAATTCTTTTAAATATTCAACGTCTTATTTTTGGATGGTTGCCGTTGATAATGGTCACTTTGTACCACTTTCTAAATGTTTCTCAACACTTCTGGCTATCCATGCAACACGGCGGCCGGCGTCTGGTCTGGCTTTTCAAACGAAGTGCCCGTGCTGGGGTCAGTGGTTGGCAAAAATCGGTGCGCCGGAGGAACGCACCCGTGGCTCAGCCGGAGGGAGCCGCGAGGGTCGCGCGACTCTCGAACGCAAGGCAAGGCGAGGCGAGGCGTGGGCGACGGAGGCGGTGACGTCACGCGGCGCCGCCAGCCGCCCCCGCCCCCGCCCCCCCTCCCGCGACGTGGCGCAGACTCATTAATTACAAACGTTTAATTAGCGGCGCTCGGCCGAATTTTCCCCAGAATGTACACGGGGAGAACTTTCATTTGATGCGTCATATTTCAGCGAGGCGCTATAAAGAGTTATGGATGGCGCGAGAGAAAAAAAAGTCGCGGACGTAATCTAAGGCGATTATTCGCGAAAAAGACGTCAGCGGAACTGGCGCTGCCAGTTGGTTCGGCGGAGGAGGGGAGGGCCGGGGAGGGCGTCAGGTTGGGTGGGGTGGGAAGGAAGGAGAGATGAGGAGGGGGTGGGACTGGGAGGGCGTCAGGTCCGGTGGGGTGGGAGGGAAGGACAAACTAGGAGGTGGTAGGACTGGGAGGGCGTCAGGAGGGATTGGAGGTAAGGTGGGGAGGGGTGGGAGGAAAATAGGCTGAAGAGGGAAGGAATAACGGGTGGGAGGGGCCGGGAAAGGAGGGATGGGCCAGGAAGAGAGGAGGAGGGGAAGGGGAGGGGGAAGGGTGGAGGGGGAGGGGGAGGGGGAAAGGGTGGACGGGGAGGGGGGAAGGGTGGAGGGGGGAGAGGAGGGGAGGGAGTGAGGGTGGAGAGGAGGGGTGGAGGAGGTGGCAAACGCGAACCCGGAAGCCTCGTGCTGCACGTCAACTCCCATACGGCGATCCATTCATCAGCGCCCAATTGGCGCCCCCCCTGCTCCGACAGGACGGCGGAAGCCAACATCAAATAGTGACGAGCCCCAGATGAAAACTAAATAGTGGAAGGCAGGGCCGCATCGCTGAGGCGACGGAAGGAGGGCTATGCGGGGAGAGGAATTCCCAAATAGGTCGGCTCACTGCTAGGGCATGCACGTGCATCGCGCCTGCACAGAAGCACCATACTGCGCGCGCTCATAAAAAGCCGCCTGTCAAATGTAGTCTTGGAAATTACATCTGTCAAGCGTTTCACATTCCGGCTTTCGTTCGCCTCTAGTTCTTCTCATTCCTACACTTTACTACAAGTGAATAGGATGGTGAAACAATTTTGAGCACAAACTTCAAGACACTGTGATTAGTTTCGTAATAAGAATTACTAGATCACAAATGTTGTAACAAACAATGTAAACCTATTAAGTATACTATATTCAACATAAGTATCAGCATTTCTAGGATGAATAGACATTTTTTAATTTACTTAAATATACATAAATATTATAAACATAATACAGTAAAACTTGTGATAACAGTAAAACTTGCTTAAAACGGAACCTCAAGGGACCTACATTTTTTCCATTTTAGACAAGATTCCGCTTGATGCAATATGCAATGTAATACTGTAGAATTTGTGACTGGCAGGACCGCCATTCATGTTCACATTAGACAGATTTCCGCATTATACGCGTTCCGCATTGAGCACGTTCTGCTGTATATCATTATATATGAACATTTCAGCTAATGGAATTTGTGCAAAGTAAATAAAACGTACGATATTCGCGTCGTAGCATCTTTTAACAATACTCGATTAGATTTTAAAGTCGGCCTTACGGCCTCCTGTGAATAATTCCCAAATCTCGTATTGTAACAAAATGACTTACGACACGCATAAATCGCCAAGTCCAGTGCCGAAGCACAATCCGCGCTGCTGCTCTTGCGAGGCCCCTCCCCCGCCTCCGCACCGCGGCCCGCTCCAAGCCACGCGTCCATCCACGCACACGATGACAAACGGCGGGGCGAACAAGATTAGAACAGGGCTGCTCAAATGCAAGAAGTGGGGACCGCATGCCACTCACATTTCACTAGACTAGAGCCGATCGCGCCTGAGTATTTCGGCCTTCACACCCCTGGGCTGCCACAATGATGGATTGATTGTTAGTGTTTCCAGGCTCGTCAATTACTAGGGTCATTAGTCCCGTAAGTTTAGTGCATATTTTTGCTCGGCCCGTGGTGGTAGTGTTCCCCGCTGGAGAGCGAGATCCGACGCCGACCTACCGTCGACTAGCGCGGCTTTCCTCAACCAAGTATCTCCTACTAGCGGGACACCGCCCTAGCCGGGACAAGCTCTAAACTCCCGACCGGTCTCCCGGCATATGTGGTTTTAGTACATTTCAGTGTGTGTTTAAGAGGAGAGGAAAGGACAAGGAAGTGGTAGGAAAGATCGAACGCAGTCCGTGGTCCGTTTGTTAGGGTACTGCTCCGGCATTCGCCTGACGTTGACCGGAAAAAAAGCACGGAAAACTCCCGATCAGAGCAGCCGGCCGCTAGAATTCTCTTCCACAACAGTGACTGAATTCGACGTAACTGACAAGCTAGCGTCGAAAGTGGAACCCTTGGTCAGAGGGAGTGCAGTGACACCAGTGGATGCCCCGAGCCATCTCCCCCGGTGGGCTGCCGCAAGAAGCAGCGTGTGTCGCGCAGATAAGCGCCGGGCCCACGTCAGCAGCCCCGCTTTCAAAGGCTCCGGCGCCAACGCGCGCGCGGACTGCAGAGGCGCACACACGCCTTGCCCACGGGGACGCAATGGCGAAGCTAGGGAGGGGCAGGGGGGCGGCGCGCCCCGGGTGCCACCAATTAAATTATTTTATAGTTGGAATTACAAAATTTAAATCATTCACTTAAAAATTTCATATATTAATAGTTAGTTTTCTTAGTTTTAGTAGTTTGAAAATTGTATTGGAATTATATTTTTTTGGTTTAGTTAAAAATTATTTATATTAATTTAATAAGTATACATTTAAATAATAAGCATAAATTATCATTTAATTGCAATTATTTTGCAATTATTCTTAACTACATAGAATTTTAATATATTATAAATAACTATCAACGCAAATATATTTGTATTTTTAATAAAATAATGTACAATCAATGCAGCACTAGATATTTTTATACTCAATTTATGGGGAGTGAAACTATTAGCTTCGCCCGAGGTGACAGCAACTGAAGCTACGCCACTGCGGGTACGAATCCTATCAATCACCCGTTCCTCACAAGGCAGGAAGAGCGTTTCCAACACACATGGACGGAAATCTCATAGTTCACCCGGCTCATCGGTACGGGGCACCCAACGTCATCTACGAATGAACTCATCACGAAAGAAACGAAGCACGTCACATTTCTTCAATCTTCCTCCAAGAAAAGATGACCTCACAATTCACGAGGACAACGTTATTCCTTACGAAGTGTTCCTATCCAAATTTCAAACAGGTTATCTATTTGAAGGTGTTTCTGACACCCTACGAGCAAAAACAAGTATGTTAAAAGTTAACCTCTTTTTTTACTATACAGGGTGAGTCACGTAACTTTAGCACCTCCTGTAACTTTTGAACGGTTGAAGATATTGCAATGCAGTTTTCACGGAAGTGAATGAGGGAATGGGGCTAATTGATATGTGTATTGATTTCTCTTTTATCACTTTTATTTTACGAGATATTTGAGGTAACTTTGTTTTTTCAAATGGGATTATACATATTTTTTCAGTCTATCATGACAAGCGTAAAAAGACGAATCCAAAGATATAAATATTGTCATATGTTAGATAAGCATTTGTTTGAGTAATTGTGATTTTTTTGCGACTAGTGTTTAACGGATATTTTCATTGTAACTGTCAGCCCCACAAGGTCACGCAGCGCTCCCCCAGCAAACGCGGGGTCGGGGAAGGGAAGGGATTTAAGTACTTGAGGATACGAAAAATATTCACAAAACTTTTGCACTTTTTTCTGAACTCTCCTTTTCATCTTAATCCATTTTCAGTAATTTGGGTTTCTTAGGGATTGAAAATACGGATTTGTGTTAAGTAGTATTTATTGAAATAAGATTATTTCTATCCCTAAGTTATTATTATATTCGTATTAACATTGAAATTGTTTGCTCAAAATATACAATATATTTTTGTACAGTTTTAATTATTTATTCTTATTGTGCTTTGTTTCAAGATCCCATTACTACGTATCTTATGAAATCCCATTAAATGGAGTTGAAGTTATAAACAATTTTATTACAATACAAACTTATGACAAATTCTTATTTTCCATCCTTTAATTCCTTCAATCAAAGAAAGACGAAAATGTGAAAATGCAGAAGGATGGAAAGCACAGTTCAGGAAAAAACTGCAATGGTTTTGTGAATACTTGGAATACTATGTTTCGTATTTTCAAATAAGATCCCTCCCCTTCCCTTCCCTTCGCCGGGCGCACGTGTGCTGGTGGAGCGCTGCATGACCTTGTGTGGTGGACTATTCAAAACGTCCGTTAAACCCCGGTCGCAAAAATCAAAATTAATCAAAAATATCCTTATCTAACATATGACAATATGTACATCATTGGATTCGTCTTTTTACGCTCGTCATGGTGGACTGAAAAAATATGTATAGTTCCATTTGAAAAAACAAAGTTACCTAAAAAATCTCGTAAAATACAAGTGATAAAATAGAAATTAATGTACGTATCAATTAGCCCCTTTCCCTCATGCACTTTCGTGAAAACTGCATTGCAATAACTTCAACCGTTCAAAAGTTACAGGAGGTGCTAAAGTTACGTGACTCACCCTGTATATTGGATATTACAGCGTCTATCAGTTACCGGGGAGCAAGGTCATCAACTGACCTCATCGTGTACCTGGGCGTATTATTAGATGCAACTCTCGATTTGTAAAGAATTTTCAAAGCTTTCTAAAGTTTCGTCGCAATGTATTATTTCTGGCATTGTTCCTAATAAATAAAAGAAAATGTATCTTCAATTCATAAAATTTAAAACACTCTTTGTCATGATGAACCACTGTCATGAGAACTTACAGTTGCTTAGGCACACCAGTCATCGTTGAGCAAAATAAGAAGTAACGCGAATTGTTAGGTGTTTCATGAAAAATGTTGTTTATTTACTAATATTCACCATTCATTAGTATTGTCTATCCACAGTATTTATTATCCATTTATTAGTTTGTAAAATAGTGAAACCCTTATTTTTTAAATGATTGTGAGTTGTTTTACATTAACAACTATTAATTTTCACAAAAAAATTGAGGTGAAAATTAAGTTTTTTTTTCTCCTTGAAGCTGCAATGAAGGCACTAGTCGACAGTATATTTTTGAAAACTTGAGATTCACAAAGTTTGAACATGACTGAAACATCCATTCAGCAAATCAAGAAAATAATTAAACCCTAGTAACAAAATCAACTATGTCCGGAAAATAATTTTTGGAAATGAACACAGAAACAGGTTCGCTATTTCTAAATAAAACAATAAAATGGTAACTAGACGAATCCATGTGTCTGAAAGAACAGCAAGGCGTAACTTACAATTGAATTCCAAAGCATATAGACCGATCGCGTATGTCCAGATTAAAGGCTACGGCTTGTATGATTTTGCATCTCAAACGCTTGTGCTCGAAGCTTCTCGCGCTGTGCTTTCTGCCTTTCCCGAAATATCGCCCTAATCACAGAGCAGATGGCATATTGTGCGTGAAAATTATCGGGCGTTCACGGTTAATGCACTGAACCAAGATATAACCGGGCAATATTCACAAAGACAAACTACAGGTTTTCAATGCGACACGCATTTAATAGTAAATGGTTACTGTAATCAGCATAAACAGGCCTAATTACCGAAACCCTAGATGCACCGGAACATAATTACATATCTGCGTTCACGTAGCTTACGAACAGGCTACATTATAGTTATTGGTGTAACACGAAGAGGAGCATTTCAATCAGATATGAGGGTGATTGGAAACAACAATGCCGGGGGCAGATTTGGGCGCGTAGCGCGGCATGCTGGTGGCAGGGCCGCTGCCGAACTAAGTCAGTGAATGATTGGCCACTGAATTATTTGCGGGCGCGTTAACTACTATGGTCAATAGTACCCTGTAATAGTACTAGCTTGTTATAGCCGGCAGGTCGCGGTGTTCCTCTCCCGCTAAAATTAGAGAATCGTCGCTGACCTACACGAATCCGACAAGTGTTTATCCCTGCAAATACCTCTCCCGGAATGGCACCGTCCCAGCCGTAATAAATTCCCGATTACTGTGTGCCGACATGTGTGGAAGTGTAGTGCTTACAAATGTAGACGTGTTTGTAAGGGAAAGGGGGTAAGGATGAGGATGGAAAGATCGAGAACGGTCTATGGCCCGTTTGTTACGTAAGTGCTCCGGCATTCGGCTTGTACTGGTCGGCGGAAACACGGAAAATTACTGATCCCTGCAGCCGACCGGCGGAATCCATTTCCAGGCAATGGCTGAATTGGATGCAGCTATGTAGCTTGTACTAACAACTGTCACCAACGGGACTCGAAGCCAGTCAAGAGAGGCGCTTGTTATCACTGAGCTGTCTCATGCGGTATACATGGAGGTGATCTCAAGCAATAACGCACGGCTACCAAGGGGAGGGGCGGGACGGGAGGTGACGTGGCGGGGCGGGATGAACGAGGCGAGGCGGGGCGAGGCGAGACGGAGCGGGGCGGGGCGGAGGGGTGTGGCGACGCATTGTGTCCGCAGCCCGATTAAAAATTCGCGGCGTCCCGGCAGCGCCGGCCCAGTCGGCCCCGGCGCCCGACACGGCGACATCATGGCCGCGGACGGCGCAAGAGCTCCGAGGGGAGGAGGCGGGCACGCGATAACTGGGAGGGGAGGGGGGATTGCACGATTCCCAAAATACTAGTCAGGTTGGGCCAGTCGCGCAGACAGCGAGTGTTCAAGATAACACAAAAAAGTAACAAAAAAAATAAAACGAGTTGAAAGGAAAAAGTTGAGACAAGGTCACAATAGCTCAAGGGAATAAAGTTGACACCGCCTCCAGTAGCAGAACGTCTTTGAAGAAACGAGGAAGAGCAGGGGTGCGTGGGAACTGCTCAAATGGGCGGCCCATTTGGAATGCCCTCCCCCAGCGCGTCTACGCGAGCCCACAGTGTGACCGGTGCTTCTTGACTCACCCGATTATACTGCGATTTTCGTAACTTTGTCCCTGACAGGAATCAGATGTTTCGCTACCATCCAATCAGAAGCTTATATTTCGCGACAGTGACGTCACTACGGTGACATTCAAGCTCCCGATTGGATGAAACAGTCAACAGCTGATTTCTGTCAGGGACAAAGTTACGAAAATCGCAGTATAGGGAAGGGGCGCACAGGTGCGATCGGCTCTAGTATAGTGGAAAACGAGCGGCTCGTATTCAACTGCACCAAGCTATCATGGGCATTGTGCCCGTCGCAACGCTTGCATTTGCACAGCCCTGGCATTCAGTGAGGGCGAAGGAGGAGGCAGAGGGCGGCTAGGTGACGATAGGGCGCAGGGCCGGACGGCGGGGGAATGCAGATCAGGGCTCGGCCGGGCGCATGCGGCGCGGCGGCGATCGGGCGGGGGCGCCGGGGAGGGGCGGGGGCGGGGAGGGCGCGGGGCGGGGAGGGGAGGGGAGGGCGGGGCGGAAAGGGGGCGGGGCGGGGGCGCCGCCGGCAGCAAAGCAACGCGCCGAGTTCATTACCGGAGCCCCCGGAGGCCCCCAGGCCGGCACGCGCCACTGCCCGCCGCCCGCCCCGCGCAGCACGCCCAAGCGAATGGGAGAGACAGAGAGAGAGAGGAGGCTTTGGGAGCGCGCGCACGAACAGGCGACCGCTCGGCCCACGGGCAGCGGCGCGCGGCTCGGCTCGGTCCAGCCCAGTGGGCGAGCTCATGCGCACGTTCGGGAACCACTGACCATCGCCCAACAGCTCTGCGAAATGTATTCTTCGTCGGTCAGACGGCAATACATCAGCCAGTCGAGGGAATGAAGTTATAAGTTAAAGGTTGCTTCCAAGGGTAGTACCTACATCGTTACAGGCGACAGCTCGGTAGGGGCAGGGGGGGGTCCGCCCCGAGTGACACCATTTTAGGGGTGACACCAATTAGAATATTTTATAATTGGAATTATATAATTTAATGATTCATTTAAAAATCATATTTTTATAAAACATGCACTTGTTAATTATACTTCGTTTTAGATTCTTTACTTAAAAATTTAATTTAATTTATTCGGAATTAAATGCAATTTTAATATATTATAAATAAATGTCAAGTGCAAACATTTTATTACATAATGTATAAACTATTCATTAATAGTTTTTTATATTTAATTTATGGGGGGGGATACTATTCGTTTTGCCCCGCGTGACACCAACTGAAGCTACGCCACTGCAATGGACGAGTTTATTCGCCCGTTCTAAAACCACTGGGCACCGTCCAAGAGCTCTGCGAATTGTATTCTCGGTCGGTCAGATGGCATTGCATCAGTGAATTGAGAGTCAAGTTATAAGTTAAAGGAAGTTTCTAAGAGGACATTGTTATGACATCGTCACTTAAAATAATACTGTAAGAATTGACACAAATCATGTCTATTGTAAGAAAATAAACAAATCAAGTCATAATACAAATCATGTCATGTACGCGAGTGAATGAAGTCATCAATGAAAACGATCTGGATATAAATGTGAAATTTCGAAGAGCCAGGGTTCTTTACGTCCATACCCCGTTTTAATTAAAATCGCATTGTACAACATTTGAATAAAATAATAAAACAAGTAAATGGTCGTCCATAAATTACGTAACGCTAAAGGGGGAGGTCTGAGGCAACGTTATGCTGCGTTACATAAGGGAGTTTTTGCCACCTCGAACATTAATCACTATCGATCTTCTGCTCATGTGCAGTTCAAGTTTCGCATCACTTTAGTGCATCTGCGCATGCGCAGAAGATCGATAGTGCTTAACGTTCGAGGGGACAAAATCTCCCTATTATTCAAGAATGCGTCACAAGGGGGAGAGGGGTATTGAAAATACTCGAAATTTGCGTTACGTAATTTATGGACGGCCCCTAATAAGTACAACAGATTCTATCCAAGTTAGCCAACGCTTGTAAAATAAATACGAATCGTTTTTCCCTCTTGATAAGTTGTTACGTTGATCGTGACCTCGTATTATAGATATTTGTGGAGAATCGTAAGGGTAGGCCAATAAAAAAGTTGCACTGTAAAAAGCAGACTTTTATTGACCCACCCTCTCGATTCTCCGAATAAATTATACGTGTTACTCACTGACGATGCTCTCCTCTCCCATTTACTTCGCTACGAATGTCAAAATACCCGTTCACACGCGCGAGCAGAGTGGAGAGGGGTGAGGGAGGGGTGAGGGGAGGAAAGGGGTGAGGGGAGGGACGAGCAGGACGCGTGTCGCTGGGCGCTGATGAGAAATCGATAGGTCGAAGATCGCACGCGCCCCTACCAGCGCGAATCCCTCATTTCTGCAATTCCACATTCACCCCCAGCAAACGGGGAAAAACTCGTTTTCAGAAGACGGCATCAATCTCCCGCGAATGGGACGTCGTCTCATCTCTGACGAGATTCTCTAAAGATAGTTAAGACTTCGTTATGCACATCATCACTCATCACTTCAACACTGCCTACCGGAGCGTTTCGAGCCGAGACAGGCGACGTATTTTAACAGTTGCTGACGAATGAGCTCTCGGGCGCCACGCGACACTAATCAATTGATCCACGTTGCTGCCTTTAGTTAGCTTCAGCGTCCATCAGCAAAGTTTGCGAAAACACAATAAACGAGTCTTCAGAACTGTCACCGTAAGCTCAGCGATCAACAAATCCAGCGGTACATCAACGATCTCTTCCCATGTCCAGCGCACGAAGTGCTGTAGTGAATGTCAATATCCAATTGCTCTAATCGGCTCAAATGGACAACGGTTGCCATGGCAGCGTTTCTCACCGGGAGGAGGATCAGAAACCCAACGGTGGTGGATGTTCCACATCAGGTAGGTACGTCGGATTCAGTCGCTGAGAATTCAAGCGGCCGGCTGCTGTGATCGATAGTATTACGAGGTTTCCCCGACCAATACTTGGCGAATGTCGTAGTATAATCATAAGAAGCAGGCGACAATAAGTAACAGTTTTGTAAACGGACCAAACACCGCCTGCTATCCTTCCTTGCTCAACCATGTCCCCTCCCCCCCTCTCTCTCTCATACACACGCACACACACACACACACACAATTCATTACCATAGAACTTCATTACTACACTTCATTAGCACAGAGCTTGTCCGGGAGCATGATTTCATGTTGCATTAGAGTTGTGAATGGAACTTCTTTAGGGCTCTCTAATTGGTCAGTGATGGCGGCGTATGCATGATCGAATCGCAGCGTTTAGTTTAAATTGATTTAAACAAATGGACACTACAAATGAATTTATTTAACAATGCACATACATTAACAGCTTTTTGTAACACATCTTTCACACTGTTCCCAAAAATAACGTTTCTACTTGCTTCGTAAGACTTGAATTTGTGAGTCTTCAAATAAAGAAGTATTCAATGCGTCTCTTTGCCAAATACAATTGAATGGATGCTGCCCATTAGAGATTAGTTTTTAAGATAAGACTATTGAATTGGGCCTCAAGCTTGAAGCGACGTAGACCAGTCACCCTGTACGGAAATAAGGAGATCGGAAGCGATCGACTCTAATCTAGTGACAGACGAGTGCCAAACGGGCCGGTGCAGCAGAGTACCGCGAGCAGTCAGGTTCCAAGTTTTACAATTGAGCAGTCCTGTCCCAAGTACTCCACTGCAATCACTCAAAAAGAAAGTCGACCGTCGGATGCTGCAAATACAGAGTAGGAAGTGAATTCCGGAGCGAGAGCGTTGGGAAAAAGCACATTCCCAAATACAGTGACCGGAGGCTCGTCAGAAGAAACGAACGGCCAATTAATTTCCGCTAATTTTCGGGGCGGAGGGGTTGGGGGCGGAGGGGCGGAGGGCGAAACGGGCGCAGGGCGACGCGTTCGGCGCCGGGCGCGCGCGGTGGCAGCGTTCCAGTGCGTCCGCGTGAAATGCCATCGCGCTATTTCCGATAGGCAGGCCAGAGGCGCGACAATTGGGGGCGTTGGAGCGAGGCCAAATGCACGTGCAGGCCGCGCATGGCCATCGCCGCTCCCCTCTTCCCGCGCCCCTGCTCGACCAAGAACACCACGCTGAGACGGACCCAGCCGACCGATTTGGTGGGGGCCATCATAGATTTTGTTTAATAATAAGCATTTGTTATTTCAATGTATAATATTTTTGTATACTGCGATTTTTCTAACTTTGCACCTCAAGGCCCCTCAATTCCCATGTTCGCGATGGAATATGTCACGGCATTTCGCATCATTCTCAGTCGTTCCGCTAGTTTTCGCATGACCGCGACCGTATCAAGCAGTGCTTGCGATCATGCGACTTCTATCAGCAAGACCGAGAAAGACGCGAAATGCCGTGACATATTTCATCGCGAAGATGGGATATGAGTGGCCTTGAGGGGCAAAGTTAGAGAAATCGCAGTATAGTGTGTACATCATACTAAACAATATTAATGTTTAAATAATTATACAATTCTAACATAAATTAATATTTAAATCAATTTTGCCTAATAAAAGAAGGTAACAAACGAAAACTCTAGGGCTTTAGGGGGCCCCCATGCCCCCCCCCCCCGAAATCGCCACTGGCTGAGCCACCCCCACATTCAATTACAGAGCCGGGCACGTCAGCTGCTACGGTCATTAGCCGGGTTAGTATTTTCAAAGCCCTCTCCCGGAAGTGGCGGATTTTCTCCTTAGCTCGATGTTGGGATCCGGCGTCAACCTACAAGCACGAGGAATTTGCTGTAAATACAGAATGGGAGACGAATTGCGAGAAATTTCTTGTCCCTTCCCCAGATATCTCCCCCTAGTGGGGAACTGCCACGGCTAGGTCATGCTCTCAGCACACAACTGGTCTCCCCATAAGTGTGATAGTGTAACACACACAGTGTGTGTGTATATATGTGTGCGCGTGTGTGTGTGTGTGCGCGTGTGTGTGTGCGTGTGCGTGCGTGTGTGTGTGCGTGTGCGTGCGTGTGTGTGTGTGTGTAAGGCGTGAGGAAGGGACAAGGATGACGAAGGAGAGATCGCGCTCTCTCCCTGGCTCTTTTGTTAGGGTGGACTCTGGCGTTTGTCTGTTATTCGTCGACGAACTGCAGAAAACTACCTACGGAAATTCAGAATAGCCAGTTTCTAAAATTGAAATTCTTGAATTTGACCTAACTAGTAACTAGTGTGGAAAATCCGCACCGTCTGGACTCGAACCCCAAGACTTTCCGGTGAAGGTCGCACCAGAGACTATGGCAACGCCAACTATAGGCTAACTCAGCCGCTAATAATAATACAAACTTCTCTTCAACAGAACTGGTTCTGAGGCAAAATGACAGCAAAGGTGGATGCTCAATTGACTTCATGAGAATATGCGAAGACGATACTGGGTTTAATTTTGTTAATTGCAATGGCATGAAGAACGCCTGTTAACGACAATTTATTTACACTTTCACCACAAAATCCAGTAAACGTTTTCAAGGACGCATGAAAAATCTCGTCTACAAAAGCGTTTAATTTTCCGTTTTGCACCGTTCCTTTTCACATGGTTTGTTCCTCCTCTGTCGTGGGATTGATTCCCAGAAAGACTTCATGCAGCAAATCACACTCCGAGAAATTTGAGAGTCTGTAAGATTGTCTATTATTATCTGGAGCAAAAATTAATCCTCTATGCAGTTAAGCAATTCCAAGAAATCCGTCACTGCACCTGGTGCAGAAAGATACAGAAGCAGCAGGAGCTCCCACTCTTCTGTAGCTTAATGTTACGGCACAAATGCGACAGGAGGCAGTGACCGTCAAACACAGAGCTGGGCCTAGCCGCTGATCGCTTAGAAAAGGTAAATATGTACAAGCTCCTTAAAGAACAATCAATTGGTTCCTATAAAAACTAACTGTTCATGGAGGTAGTCGCGTAACTGAGGTCACAATTTCAGATTTCATATTAGTTTCATTTTTCCACGACAATGAACGCTCTTTTTTGTCTAATAAAGTTAGGAGATGTTTGTCGTTAACATCTGAAGTAATGGAAATAAGCTATCGTACTCGGCAGAAGAATCTTTTTGGAATATACTTTCCAGTTGGTCTAAATAAGCAAACATTTAAAACAAGAAACTAGGAGGGCTGGGAAGGCAAAATATGACGTGCACACAGAAAACAGAAGAGCCTGGATTAGTAAATATTATACTATAAGGGGGCCCGTTACTTCAAACAAAAGTCCTCCCCCCCAAAAAAAAGAATTAATTCCTCCACGCAACAGAAATAACCTGACGTGATTAATTTAAATTAGAAGTAAATACTGTTTTATACTTTTTGAATTGAAAACAAAATCGGGGCCCCAACTAAGTCGGAATCTGAGGGCAGTTGCCCTAGCTGCCCATCACCCTTCTTGGCGATTACGCAAGGAATACACAAGTACAACACTGGTTTTATCAGAAGCACTGAAAAGGCTTTTCCAAGAGCACGGATTCCAAAGAGTGCGGAGAAAGAACATAATGGATCCAATACTATGAATTGTGACGTGGCGTTTCAAATATGCATTAACCTTTTGGATCGCAAATGAAAATGGAAATATTTCATATTTTAATTTAATAAATATAAGAAAAGACAAAACATGAATGTATACATTTTTGTCACAAAATATATCCATAACGATAAGTTCATTATTTAAGGGACGAAAGGAAACTATCTCTCCAAGCTTTCTTCTTTTCACAAGGCCATTTGGGTCCAAAAAAGTCTAACAAAAATGCTAATGAACGACGTTGAGGACAACACCTGCCTGTTTCTTTGTTACAAATTCACTCCACATATTAAACACCGTGAAATTAGGATATATTTAAGACAATGGAACGCCAGAACATATTTATTACACGAAATGTAGGTCAAAATCAGTTCGAATTTTTATCTTCGGCGTTCCTTAAACAACAACAACATGGCGATCTTCCAAATTCTCGTCCAAGAACAATTCATGACTGTTGGCAGTCACCTAAACACCAGAAGGTTGCACTAAGCTTTGTTTTCGGGGCCCCGTGGCAGACAATTCGATTGGAATGGACGCTGCACAGACTCCACCAGCTGAAGCTTACGAAGACAAAAATAAATTGACGACATTACTCCACGCTTTGCGGGCTATATTCGTGTTACAGGATACGACACTGCAATGCTTAAAAAAATGTTCGAAAACATATTTTCACAAGAAAGTGAATTAAATACAAAACTAATATTTTGTAACACGATCAAATGTGGTTTTGTCATTAAATGCTTGTTAATAAAATATATATGTAAACGAAAACTCATATACAACAAAAGTTCGTAAGTTTGCACAAAAATATTTAATAGGTAATCATTACATACATGATTGCATAACTTGATACTACATGATTAGGCCGAAGACTTTTAAGCCATTACATTACCTATAACCTTTCGAATTCTAGTATTTACCCCAAATGGTCTCGGTTTCCCCATCGCATTAAAGCCTCGGAATAAAACATAACGCACGACTAAGGAGAGAAAAAAACTGAAGGGACAAAACCTTCCGTCAGAAGATGAGTCCATCTAGTCTAATAAACATTTTTCTTAACTATTTAATTATTTCCTGGCGCGAACGTCACGCATTCTCCTTGCAGTCTTTGGCCTCCTCTGGAAATAAAAAAGCGCCAAAGAAAATTCGTCCGCACTCTCGCCCCTGCGCTTGCTTGCACAACCACACCCATTTGCCCCCTCGTGTCGCACCCTAATGCAACAGGGCCACACCTCCAAAATCACTCATTCGCAGGAGACCCTTCGGAAGATTTCTCGGGTGCATTTAAAAACAGAAATTCAATTTAAATTGAATTCTTATAACTTAATTATTTATGAAAATACAGAAATGCCATTGTTGCATATCACGGAATGGAAAACGAGAAATCTAACAATGAGTGTATCTCAATTTTCAATTTTTTGGGGTTGTGACCCTCTTGCATTAGGGATGCGATGGTCATTTAATTATTTGATGGTTTCTTATTTGTTTATTAATTACTTATTTCCTCATTTATTTACTTATTACGTAATTACTTATTAACTAATAAACGTACGAACCAACTTACGAACTTATTCGTTGTTTACTTAAGAACTTATTTTTTTCGTTCCCAATCTAGGCTCCGCTCGTCCTAAGGTGCGCCAGGAAAGTCTCTCGGCGCAGAGGCAAATCAGGGGCTCCTGTGATAAATCGCATTGATGTTCACCGGGAAACAAGTGAAGGGCCAGCACTTCCCACATCTGCAATGATTGTGGTGAGCATCCAATTTACATTTGCATTTGTTGCAAGCTGCAGTTCCAGCAACCAATATGATTTCTCCATCTGGCACTCTCGCCAGCCACTGGTTCCACTGCGGAATTAACCAGGGGTGGTTTTCCCACTTCCTAATTTCCTTTTCCTAGAAATGTTCCTAATTCTTTCATGAAATGAGACCCATTATCATCTAATATGTTCTAGACGAGCGTTTCTCGATCGTTGCTGCCAGGATATCTTGCGTTTTTATATCCGAAAATCTATCAAAAATTAACCGTTCCATCTCACGTACCCCATAGTCTCCCAGACGTGCGCGTTCTTGTAACAGTTTAACTTTGTACGACCAGTCGATCGCTGTCCTGTAAGTGCACTCTAAAGCACTTAAGTATAAGAGGGTCAGCCTGTTCACCTGCTAATTTAATCCAAAGCTCTATAGGTTTCATTTTTAAATCTTTCCAAAGTCCTTCACTACCGACCTCTCTTAAAACTATTTGCTGCGAAGCTAGAGGCTCGAAGAATTAATTTGCAATAATCCGTTTCGATGCTTTCCAATTGATCTAACCTTTGTACTCCCCATAATTCATGGCTGGGAGAATTAGCGATTTAAACTTTGTGTCGCACACCTTTCAAGGCAATTCCGGTACCCTGCGCACTACGCTTCTTTGGTCGCAATTCTTTCTTTATTTTATTTTGAGCTGCTACCATATGCCTGTTCCATTCGCGGTTCGTGGAAAATTTTGCACCAAGATACGTAAAAGGATGGACACGGTCGAGCTCATTCTGCGCGCAATATCATTTCTCTTTGTTACCCAATCTAAATCCCTTCTCGAAGGCAACAATTTTCATTTTTTTAATATTTTCTTTTAGTCTCCATGAACTTTCTAGGATGTTGAAACTGCTCTGTAAACCTTCAATAGTTTGCGAAAACAGAACGAAATTATCTGCATACTGAAATCTGGTCAATTTCTGGCGCAGATGTGTCCGCTTCCTCACCCATGTCATTTAATTGTTTATGGCGGTGAAAGAGGACAACCCTGTCTTACTCTTATTTTATTTTTATATTCGATTTTAGTTTTTGCATAGTACTACCGTCGCCGCGCTTGACACAAAAATTTACTTCTCTATACATGCTCTGGAACGCAATGAAACTTTACGTGAGAAGCCTATTTCACTTACGTTTTCGTCATAAAGCTTTCCTATTGTTGAGTCAAAAGCCTCCTCGAAATTCACAAAACTGCAATATAAATGGCCCCGTTTACGCGAAAGCGCCTTTATTACAAGCGTATCTAACACAAAGATATTGTCCATGGTCAGGGAGCCTCGGCTAAAACTTGCCTATAATTTTGACATTTTACTGTATTTTTCCGCCCATTCACTCAGACGACCTTTGAGAATTTTAAAGAATAATTTGCTTAGTGATGATAAAAGAGTAATGCCATGATAATTTTCTGCGCAATTCATATCGCCTTTATTTTTCAAAAACCCGGTGGACAGCAGTACTGCACGTTCCTGGATACGACACGGTTTCAAGAAGGCTATTAGACAAATTCAAAATACTGTCTGGATCTACGTTCCACAATTCCGAAATAAATTTTATCGGAATTTCGTCCGCGCCGCCCGGTTTCTTCCCATTCGTGGCTAGAAGCGCCCTATTCACTTCACTCCACGTTATAGGTTCGTCTAATTCAGGCATACTCCGATCAGTGAAAATTCCTGTCTCTGTTTCAATGCCCACTATTGCGAGCGTCCGTGAAAAATACCTTTGAAAATGAAATTAGATTACGTGCATTTATTTGACTACGGAGCGATCTTCTCCAATTGAGTTACTCTGATCGTTTCGTACAACCGCCACCACTCTCATTGTTTCTCACTCTCCTCTCAAGATTTCTTCGATTTCTTAATCGTGGTCTGGTACTGCCTACGCAATAACAGGTAACTATTTCTCGCTTCAGTAGGTCCCACGCTTCTAAACGTCTAAAGTATAATACTGTTTCACGCCTGCTTTCGCGACACGCCTTGCTAAACCACCAATCGGACAGGAAACTACCCCCTCTCCCCCTTCTAATAATGATTTGTTTTCTCTCTAACAATATTATATTTACTGATGCTATCGTAAGAAACTGAACTATGTCTCGGGGCAACTGTTCCTAACTTCCACCTGCACTCCCCGAAATGACACTTCTCAGCCATCATCAGCTAACGCCTCAGTCGACTGGGCTGGCGGAAAATACAGTACAGTTCGCACAGCAATAAGAACTAATGCGATGCACAACTGCATCACAACCTGTCAAAAGAATTGCTCATTGAGCCGACCGGAGGGCAATCCCAGGAACTTCCGAGGAAATGTCATCGCAAAAGAAAGGCATGCAATAGAAATGATATTATAAAAGCATTTCGTGTCTTTTAAAAGCTACATTAACATTGGTTCCTAATAGGTTTTTCATTTAATTTGGAGTTCTCACATTCAGCACACACATCATTCAATTAACTAGTTTGTACAGTAGCCAGGAATACCTTACTTTCTACTTCCAAACCTTTGTCTTCACACAAAGACAAATGCGAACAAGTCCGCTCTGAACGAGCAGTTTGAAATAGCAATTACAAAACACAATAACTGTGTAATAATCAATAATAATAAAAGATAATTCAACGGCATGTAACCGATATCGATACCGCAAAAACTAGTGTATGAAAAGATACGAAGTTTGTACAGGCTCTTCTCCAGGATTGTCGTAGTGCCCTCTCAAAGTTAAACACAAATGTGGGAAATAAATAATTTACGTACTATGTTGGTAGATGCACCACGATCATTATTTTTCGCCTGTCTCTAAGAGAAGATTGGTTCCTAATATATTCCGCCACAGGCCAGTAGCGGTACAGTAGAACGGGTATTTCATGGATTCGCTACAAGGACGTAGCAATGCGTAAGATATATTTTTTAAATGTAAAAGCAACGTAATCTAAAATAAAATGAAAGGATATTATAGTATTTTATCAAAAATAAAAATTTAACAATTTACATTAAATATAATAACTTAAAACCATTGGTTTATATAAAATTGATCTTTTTTCTCTTTCAAAAGGACTAGATATGAAGAAAGTCCGGGCTATGTCGAGTATTCTGATAGGAATAATAATAATAATAATAATAATAATAATAGTAATAATAATAATAATGTTAAGAGTTATAAACATTAATTTTCGTAACATTATTTTAATTTGATAGTGCTTTGCAGTAAAAAGTATCTACTATTCAATAATAATTTGAATTTACGAAGAACGCAATTGTAACTAATAACATTTAAATATACAAATTATAGATATATAATGAATTTTCCTCCTCTTACAAGGATCTTAAAACTAATGAATCATGAAATACGGAATAACAAACACTATTGTGTACCATTTAGTTTTACCAAACTACTGTGTTACCATTAGCACAATATTATCAGTTTGGCTAACTCATCTATGATTTTCATTTAGTTCGATATATGATTGGCAATGTTTTATTTCTTTTTAAAGAAATAGTCACAATGCTAGAATTCCTGATTTTTGTAGACGAGTTATTAGAGAATGTTAACTTTTGTGGACATAATATAGAATCTTGGTGAGCTATAGCGAACACACGGGTAAGTAATGAGAAGGTCAGAACGTCGACAACGGACTGCGTCTGCAACATCGCTCTGGGTCCTTCTATCTCTGAGTGCACCTGCTTGCATTCGAGTAGCGCTAATAGTCGTGACGCCTTCCGACAGCTGACTGCAACAAGAGACAATCGCCACTGACATCACCACCTACCACGTACTTGAACCGACGAAACAGAAACAAAAGCAGCCCCACCCTTGTTCCTTCTGCATGCGGGAGGGGCGGGGGAGGAGCGCGATACAGGGATCGACGCCCTCTCGAAAGGACAATAGGATCTCGAACACTTCGCCCCGCAACACAGCGCCCCGCCCCCGTCACCGCCCCGCCCCTCCCCGCCCCCGTCCTGCCTCACCCCGCCCCGCCCGGCGCGCGAGGGCCCTCCAAAGGAGCGAGGCTTTGGGCGTTTTCCATCCCGAAGTGGCTCCGAGGCACCTCACAGCGCTCCACGCGGATACGAGCAGAAATATTGGCGAAGCTACATCTGACATTCCATTTACTAGTTATTTATTTGGCCAAAAATTGATGTTTTATACTTCGTTTTTTAACGTGGCCCACGACATTAGGTCATTTTTACACCTCCTGCATTATAAAATGAATCTTTTTAACAGTGGTAAACACATGACTCAGGCCATGAGCCCTGTTGCATTCAGGAAAACATAGTCAACGACAACACAGTTTTTTATTCAAACACAATTTCCTTACAAACAGTAATATCTTCAGCAACCACACAAGAATGTTCAGGATCTAAGTTAGTTAATCGTTATACCAGGAGATTTTCCGAAAACAAGTGCAATTCACCGTGAATCCACAAGAAAGTCCACATTCTAAAATGCCGGGTCGAACTGTAGCCACAACGTAATCACACTCTTAATCTCTCGGGGACTCCTGCACACACTGGCTGCCGCTCCGGTGTCGGCGCCCGGCTTTATTCCAAACCGCCGGATAGCCTCGCTTCTTAGCTGCCGCTTCGCTTACTAGCCTCTTGCTCTCCATTGGCCGGCCACTCCGCCGGTTCGCAGCCCCGATAACACTCGGGGTTGCCGCTTCGCCGCGCTGTCTCGGCGCGTTATTTGAGACGCATATAATCGCAACAAGCCCCTCTGAGGAGGAGGTTGGCGAATTATTTTAAAAAAATCATTTTATAAAGCAGATGGTGTAAACATGACCTAATGTCATAAGCCACATTAAAAGAAACAAAGTATTGTGATAAAATACTAAATGATTTATTTTATCTAATTTAATTTACTAGCTCAGTTCTTTGGTTCTCATGCTCTCTATACAGAGAAGCCTGGAAGTCTGAAATTATTTATATTCCGAAGGAATTACATACAACGTGGCACAACAATAATTTTGTTTATTAAGAATGGAATTTGAGATTAACAATATAAAAATTCTCTTGCTTGATTTCATGCATTAGGTTCACGGTACCGACTTGTCTGGCGTTGTGAAACGATGGCCCCGCAGTTCGTAGCCCCTTGACTTCCGCGCCGAAAATCCGTCTTCGCGCCGGTCGTCGCCGAAGTCGTCTACTTCTTTCTTGCTGCTCCCTTCTTGCACTATTGTTCCATAATTTGTCCTCCCTATTCGCGTCGATGTCCAACTTAAATAATTCAGCTTACATACGCGCCGCTACCATCAGGATGCCAGTCAACCACCAACTCTCTCTAGTCCCTCTCCCTCTCGCCCGTCAACAACCTACGTTACCTAGTAACCGCGACCGTCCAGATTAAAGCGCGGCGTTTGTTTTGTAATATTTTGTATATTACAGTATAGAATCTAAAAATGTAGCCCCAATGATCTGAAGCAATTCCCTGCGTCTCCGAGAATGTCTCGTGAAGTTCGAATTACTGCTAGTTACTTCGATGTGCAAGCTCTTGGATTTCGAGAACGCAGTGTGTCTGAAGGACTATAGAATATCTGAGGAACTAAATTCGAATCCTTCAGGGCACGTGGCAGTGGCAAGAATCGCAAATAGTACAAAAGTGTACCTGGTGGCTCCTTCAGTTTCCCTAAAATTGCTTCGTGGTCCCCTGGAGGACCGCAGTTGAAACCTATTACTCAGCAAGGAATGTTTCAATTGGAAAAACATAAAATTATTATTCAACAAATTGAATTGTGAATTAATGTTTATATCAAAATTTGATCTCGCCCCGCAATTTTTGACAGGTTACCCATAGTGTTAAATATCATTCCCTGCGCCTCGCAATGATAATGTTACGTTTTACAACTGGAGCAAGAAAGAAATTTGGGTGTTCAGCATCAATTAATGAAATGCTGGCAAAAAAATATCAGATAGGATGTCCAAATAAATAAACAATAAAAATGTTTAAAAACAGCGAATCGCTATCACAGCTGCCATTGGTGCTCCTGGAACATCTTGCGCTACAACTCTGTACTTTTCGCGGCATACAATTCAGTAGTTGCAATGAATCTGAAATTAGGGGACGGGCAGTTGAGTCTGAAAATACTGCAACACCTGATAGGCTTCCGTAAAGTGATTTCGATTAGCGACTCTTGATATTGTGTAGCGGCTGAGGACAAAAAAAATACAAAGTTTTTAAAATTCTTGAAAAGCCTGTCTTAGCTAATATTTTCTTTGTATTATTTTGCCTCGAAGAGATGAGTGGTTTATGAGTACCCACGTATTTCCTTCTCATCTCAACATTTAACCTGAACATGGAGCACAACTAGCTCCGAAACGTTGTCGTTTGTGAAAATAAATAAAGAAATGTAATGCTATACACCTCTTCGTCTGTCTATAAACAAGATCGAGGCAAAATAATACAAAAAAACAATAATGAGTCCTTCATTTTATCTTCATTTATCAGTTATTTATGAAAGCAGGCACTATAGAATAGGGCGGGCTTGCAGAGCGCCTACTTCCGCGTGCATTCTGCACTCAAGAGCCGGACGTCTGCCCGCGAGAGCGGCCAAAGTGCAGTAGTGGTGGGTAGGAAGCTTTGCCTGAAGGGGAGCAGCCTGTATTGGCACAGTGGGAACGACGCGGCGCGTAGTTTGAATGCCTATGCGTCTAATTCCTTTATTTTATCTTTCGAATTCCTCTAAAATATCTTTTGTGACACAAGTGTCCCTTCTTAACGAGAGCACTCTATCACGTCAAGAGCGACATACAAATGAATATAGGAAATTCTAAGAAGGGACTTGTTTGGCAGCACATACTTTTGTGACCATTTTTTCCTTATTATGAATCTGAAAAAGAGATACAAATCAGTAAACCTCGCTGACGATATGTTAGGGTAATCATGGGATTATTATGGGCCTTTTTAAAAAGAGTGCAAAGGGTTTAATATTTTTTTATACCATGTCGTAAACGATTATGAAGAGTGGTCATTGATTTGTTATTACTCATTAGGAATGTAAAATGTACTCTTGTCAGAAATTAGACCAGCAAGTAATAGTTTTCGGCGAATAAACTTTTTTTGCTTTGGTAGAACCCTCTTTTTCAAATAAACATAGTTAATGAAAAATAATTTATTACTGTCATCAGACAAAAATGATTCAATATCGCAATTATGTGTATAGCACCACACTAAATTCGTGATTACATCCTAGCAAAGAGAATTCCATTATCAGTCCAACAAGGAATTACAATAGTACTTGATGTCCAAATCATATAAGTATAATACGTTTCATATTCGTATTCCACATCGTCATCTATCGACAAGATTTCCAATATAATATGAAGTGCAATATTACTTGAACTGTATGTAAATAGCCTGGCCGATTGCTCTCTCAATTTGCGCGTTCGAATTGCGCACTCTCATTGGCATTCCCAACTCGTAGAATGGGTCTTATCCACACCCTTCTTCGCCGCCAGTATTTGCACTCAAGTGGCTCGTGTGCGTTCCTGAGGTCAGTGAAAGTGTAAAATGGTTTGTAGGCCTGAAGTAAGGTCTACATCTTATCATTTTTGTCATTTTTCTTCATTAACTCTACATCAAGAAAATCAGTTTTTCACTTGCTTAAAAAATATGTTTTGTGAAGCGAGGTTTCTTAAATACATTATAGAAATCATAGTGTTTTTTTATTTATTATCAATGTAAAAATGTAATTTTGTCACTTTTGACTGGTTGCCCACAGTATGATATACATAACACATTTAACATTAACATTTCTGAGAAATTTTTATTACCATTTTTACTATCTCGTAAAGAGAAATTATTGTAATGCTGCGGCAGAAATCGGCAACTTAAAATTACAGCCTCCTTTTCGTTGAGCTCTGATTTTTTCTAAAATTGCAAAAAGTTACAAATAATACGACAAAAATTATTGTTTCACAGAATATTTGATCTTCAACCATAAAACAATCTATGTTCGCCAACGTACACTACATACTTATCTCTACTTAAATTACATCGCGGAACCCTTTACATAAGCTGAATCCTTTGAACTTCATAATAACTAGCTAAGAACTCCAGCTAACTAAAATATTTGTTACAACACCAACTACAGAGTTTTCTTACACGAACAATTCTGTTCTAATATACAACACACGACGTACAGACGAAAAAATGGGGAAATACTGAACATTATTACAATTTTACTACTAACATTGGGGCTGATTAAAATCATTAGCATGTTGTTCCTTTAATAAACATTACTTCGAGTTCCATTTCAAATTCGGAATGCAGTCGTTGTATACCGAGGATTAAAAATCTACGCCATGAATACATTGGGGTAGTTCTCAAGGCAAATACACTTCCACATAATGCACACAGGCGAGCGGGTAGAGGCCGGTCAAAGTGAATGCATAAGCAACATAAAAAAAATGGAAAAAAAGCAGCGCCACAAAACGCGGATCCGTAACTTTATTGTCATCATTAAAAGTTTGACGTCCATTTTATACATATTAATGAGCCATTACTGACCGGTAATTCGTTCTATGGTAATTTCGTCGCCGACCCCGCCGAGGGAGGGGAAGGGGGAGGGGGGAGGGGACACGAGTGCGCGAACAAAACCGAAGCGGCTGGAGCGCGAGAACTGGAGCGGATTTTTCCAATACTTCCAAACAGTGCTGACGCGCGGCGGACTAAACAATGAGGCCCCGACAGGAAGCCCCGGCGGAGAACTGCTACGGAACGCCAAGGCAAAACCTAGGGGAAAATGATAAAACGAAAAATTGGACACGCGGAGATACGTCGATGGAAGAGGGATGCCAGTGATTTTAAAGCTGACGGAGTCCGCCTTCCCACTACACTGCCATTTTTCTAAATCTGCCTCTCAAGCCCCTACGGCGACGGAGTATCACACGGCATTTCGCATCTTTCTCGGTCGTGTCGCTGGAAGTCGCATGATCGCAAGCGCTGCTTGATAAGGTCGCGTTCATGCGATACCTGGCGGCACGACTGAAAACGTCGCGAAATACCGGGACATATTCCATCGTGAAAAAGGGGCCTTGAGAGGCAAAGTTAGAAAAATCGTAGTATACATCAAGTTTTCACATGTTCTCTTCTCTGAAGAAATGAACACTGGAAATGGGAAACGCTGCAAGTGTCAAACTCCCTCGGCGCAATCAGCGTTCAAAGCAACAGATACCCAAGAACAGTCACACTTCCACATCCATTGTGGTCGTTTTTAACTACCCGGAAACACGTCTGATAATTCTTTTTCCAAGTTGTTTGCCATGAAACATTAAGGGTTTTCCACGAAAAATTTGAAAATATATTATTTTCGCACTCCGAGATTTTCTCATTTCCTCTTCAAAGGTTCTAATAGATTTCTTCTCTCGTTTTGTTACACAGTGGATTCTCCATGGTGTCTCATTACATAAGACGTTCCAATTCGGATTAATATCGTGAGACATTTCATCTCGTTTTAGTTATATTTAACACGTCCCCGTTTTTCCACTTCCATTAGTGAAATTAAGAAGAGCATGCTTTACAATATTTTACTTTTTTGCACAATCACGGTGAACGTGTAATACTCAAATGGTAGTATAGAGTAACTGTGAAGTGTTTTTTTTTTATTACAATACATTTCAGAAATTTGAAAGTAAAATTCAAATTCTAGTCTTCAATTTCCATATTTCTAGATCTATTTTCTAATGGCAAGATAACGCTTCAAGAATTTAATCAATGTCCACAGACACTTTCTGTTGATGTAAAGTTCGGGCAGTTAAATACATCAAAATCTTACTCCCAGAAAATTCACAGTAATATCAGAATTACCAGCGTTTCCTATTGACACGAATACACTTCAAGAAATATAAAATGATAATGATTCGTGCTTCACAAAAAATAAGTCCTTTCAATCATAACACACAGCATGCCCCGAGAAACATTACACCGCACACCACAGAATTCACAGACCACGAGAAAAGAGAGGAGTAGAAACTCAGGGTAACACAAATCATCACATGCCTCCTAAGGTAGAAAGGAGGCGACGGCATTCCGTTATCCTATAAATTGTTCAAACGTATATCAATGCAATCAATTAAATATATTAGCAAAAACAGAGTTCGCAATACAATGAACACGCAAAAAACCAACGGATAATACATTTAATGGCAGGCAGCCTTTTTTCTTGAAGCTTTGTTGACGTATGAGATCAGCTACGTCCCATGCATGAAATATGACAATTCAGTCGCCATGTGCAGAACAATAGGCGATCAAATATTTGCATTTTTTTCTAAACTGTTTAATTGATTTTGGATTTTTCAGACGTGCTGGCATCTAACGAAATCATAGACACCCCTCACACGGCTGGAGGACGTAAAGTTTTCTTACAATTTCTGCCCCAATGGAAATTAGTAGAGGCGGATTTTAATGACGTGTCATTTATTTTTCTTTCGCTTTAGAACAATGCCCTTCAGTACAGAAATTGATATTGTTATAACAAAACGAAATAAGCCATTTTGATACGTCATTTTTCGTGGATTTCGACTAATAAGTCCATTTTTTACCTTTTACATAATTTTTAATGCATTTTTCGCTGATTTCACCCATTTCAATGATACTAACTTCAAACAATATTTACAAAATGTAAAAAATGTTCTCCACAGAATTCCTGAGTAGACTGATTTCTTCGCTCAGAAATTGCAATGAAAGCCGTTGTACTACGTAATCTAAGGTTCTTGTGACGCCTCTCGGCGCCATTATCAGTTCGGCCGATTGCGCGATTAATAAAGGCAGAGATTTTCTTCTAAAGAACAGTCCAAACCAAAAGTTTGACAGCTGAGTTCACTTGAACAAAAGGAAGAAGCCTCGATTACATCAGCAACACATCCAACGCCTTCAGTTGTTCATCTGACGTGATTTTGATTAAATTTTTTCGTCATTTTTTTTTTCTTTTAGGGGATTTTCAAAACTTTTTTTTATCTTTCTTTTTTGGCAATGATGGCAACAAAATTCGCCTTCAAGAAATTAGTGACACAGATTTGTAGCCTTTCAGCGAGCGTTCGGGCTCTTCCCTGGCGTGGGCGAAGCGTTTGCAGAGCGCGGCCCACGCGCGCCGCGCGGGCCTAAACACAGCCATCGAGCGCCGCCACAGGACTCACATTAAGGGTGTCCGGGGAGGAAACGTCGAAGCTTCGAAAATAAGCTCTTAAGACCATTCTAAGCATATTTTGTCTAATAAACTACGAGGATATTCCGAATGGTTGAGCCGCAATGAGCACTCAAAAGTTGGTTTGAAAAAATGATTTTCTAGGCAAAAATGTGCATTATAGAAACATAGAAACACTCCAGGAACATATAAGTTGTTTATTATTTACAAAAGAAATTAGTATATTTGTTCAGAAAGAAAAATTAAGCGAGAAATAAAAAAGCATTCTATTTACACAATTCGACTGTTTTTTTTTTATTTATCGCTTAATATTTCTGTCTACGCAAATATGTTCATGTTTCTTGTTTCATGTTTCTTGTCATATTCATGTTTTTTGTAAATAATAAACAATTTACATGTTTTTGGAGTGTTTCTATGCTTCCATAATGCATATTTTTGCCTAAAAATATTTTTTTCGAACCAAGTTTTGAGTGCTAATAGCGGTTCAGCCATTGGGAATATCCACGTAGTTCATCAGACGAATTATGCTTAGAATAGTCTTAAGAGCTTATTTTCCAAGTTTCGATGTTTCCTCCCCGGACACCCTGTATACGCCGCGCCCGCCCACGCGACGTCGCAATGAGTTCCAGATGTCCCTCACCAGACAGCGCTCCCGCTCCCCATGCGAATGGACGGCTGTTGGCATTAGTACGTCCCTTCTCACGATTACTAGCCGCTTTGCAGCAATCACAAATGAAACTGCATCTGTTTCTCTAAAGGCACTGCATTGGAAGTGCATGCCCTTCTCAAAGTTGCCGACTCGCCCATTAAAAGTTTCTCCTTTTGCCGAAACAATGGTGTAAAGATTGGTAACTACCCGACACTTTCAGTTTCTTAGAAAAATGGAATATGAAAACTTTATACGAAATGAGATGCCCAAGCCTCAAGATATTAAAAACGAGAGAAATAGCGTTGCCATGTGTGGTGTGTTCTTCTCACCACTTGTCATTTAGACAGAGCTACACACTCTGTCTCTCTCGTTCATTAAGCTTATAATCTTGATTTTCTAAAAAAATGCCAACACGTACAATATGGTACAATCTCATAATGATACAACTCAAGTGTAACATTAAAAAAAAACTTTTAACAGATACTCAAAATAACACAAAAATAATTCTACTACTCCTATAGTTTATAGGAACCTTGCGATATCAGCAGTGCACTGATATCTCCGCTGGTGTGTTACAATAACTCGTTCTAAAGGGGACCTAACTCCCACGGTGGGTCACTTTATCCCCGTCACGAAGGGCAGGGGCGGATCCAGCCAATCATTTTGGAGGGGGCCATCATAGATTTTTGTTAGAAAATAAACATTTGTTATTGTATCGTAGCTTATTTGTGTAGTGCATATATGATACTATACAATTTTATTTTTAAAAAAACTAACGATTTCTAATATAAATAAATATTTCAATAAATTTTGCCCCATAAAAGGAAACCAAGTCCCCCCTGAATCCGCCAATGACGAAGGGTGGCTTGAGAAGGGGCGCATCGCGATGCACGTGGCAGTCTACAATCCGCCTGAACGAAGGAAGCCACGAAATGGCCCAATCATAGAACAGCTTCTGGGGCTGGAGCGAGCACGACCACAAACGGCAGACAAGAGCGACGGTGACATGCCCGACAGGTACAGCAGCGCGCATCGACGCCGCGACACGAGGCCACGCACATTGGGGCGAACTCCCCAAAAAGTGGCCAAAATTTAAAATGAAAAACGTTATTCTATAGGGGATTTCGACCATACCTGACACACTGACGGTTTTATTAGCGTTTCAAGTGTCACATTCCACAGCGAGAGAAGGACGTTCACTAAACTGACATTTTTACAAGAATGGCACAAAACTTTCAAATGAAAATTTGCGTACAGAAATATGTTTTACTCTTCACAAGACATATTTCAGCTCTACTATTAGAGACCCGAAAAACGAAGAAAATGATACAGTATTCTTTTGGCTCCGATACGTATAAGCAAGGAAAAGGACGGGCCTACGCTGAAAAGCTAGTCTAGACTATTGAAATTAGAAAACTAACTAGTGCGAAAACGTCCATGACATTCTGTAGTGCTACTAGTTTCGTAATTCATTTATATTATGACGGTATGTAGAACATTTAATATTTATAATAATTTTTGGTCTTTAAATATTAAAAACGTTAATTTCCCAGACTTGCGCAACGAAATTACTGGGATTGTAGCCTGTAATATTATCAAATAAATTGTTTACAAACCAGCTATCAAAAAAGCCAATCTGCGGGTTTTGTACCACCTTCAGAGCGTTTTCGGCCAGCGCGAACGTTGGCGTGGTGAATGACGCGTCGCGCGCAAAATTCACGGTTGAGCGTGCACCCGCTACATTTATTTTATTAATAGAGAATATTGCTTATAAACAGCTCGTTAAGTCATAGAATTGCATCGCTGGTTCTATATGAAATCTTCAGGGAGTAAACATTTCATTCATGGCAACAAATAATTGCTTTCTTGCTTTTCCGAATGACAAAAGATGCACAAAAATCGTACAACAAATTGATGAAAAAAGTAAAATAAAGATTTATTGCGAAAATGAAATAGAACGAAAACAATGTAAAATATGCATTTACAATTATTAATATACCTTTTCCCTATATTTTTCATCTTATGATTAAGATGATTATGATCTTATGATTATGATTAATATTTCCACAAAAGCAATGACATCCAATAATTAATACTTTCACCAAATACTGTCAGCATTATTTGAAGAGTCAACAGCTCATGGTACACATGATTCAGAAGTACAGGGTATCTTTATATTTTAATGTACTTATTTTTCAGTTATATATACAAATGTATCCACTTGAAAATTCGTCCAACATTTTCTTAACTATCTCTTAGCTTCCACATTTTACATTTTATTTTAACCCGCCGTATTGAGAGGTTCGATATTCGCATTGTGTTTATTTATCAGAGAACCCACGAAAATACTGACGGGGCAGCCGACCGCTAGAATTCTCCTCAATACAGTGACTCAATACGACCTACTAGCTCTGTAGCTAAAGTTGAAAATTCGCACCGTCGGGACTGGAATCCTAGGGCTTGTCAGAGACGCTGCAGCACAAGATCTGTCGGTCTGAGCGATCTCATCTCATTTTATCTAAATCTCCGAAGACGAAATGAACGAGTCGGTGCCTGCATGTTTCTGTAAGGGAAGCGCCCAGTGATCTCAACATCACAGCTGGATGCACAACTGCAATGCTTTGAAGTTCTGAAAATCGTTACGTTTTTTTTTTCTTTCGTTACGTTGGCTGCGGTGAACGTTTGCCTACAGACTTTCTTACGAGTTAAATGCGTCGTGTGTGGGCCCAGGTACTGTGCAGCATTCGGTTGTAAAGAACGTCAGCAAACAGTAAACCATATGCGAATGTTATTTCATGAGATATTATTTGGTTGCCATTACTTTAATAATATCTTTTTAGGTTTCCGGCGCCAATTATTTGATATAAGTCGATCTACCGAAATTATTAAAGATACGCAAACCGTGTTGAAAATTGGAATGAGACGCTAATTCCTACTATTCGGTTCTGAGATAAGTGGGCCAGAATAGACATTCACCATCATGGCGGACAGTCACAATTTTTGACCACAGAGTGTTGTCTCCATTGTACACTAAGGCTCACTGGAAGCACGATGGCGAGGGGTCGTCTATAAATTACGTAACGCTAAAGAGGGGGGAGGGGGATTGAGGCGGCGTTACGCTGCGTTACATAGGGGTACGGGGATATTCGTTTATTGTTACAAAACATTGATATTTATTTTTTTACTTTTCTCAACATTTGCTAAAATAATTCCTTTTTTAGACTTGTAATAAATCATTAAAATGTTAAGTAATTAATCTAAAAATAAAAATAACTTATCAGATGTAATTTGTCACCAATGGAGATTTTTTATTGAATCCATACGAGTGCGAAGAAAATATTCAAAAGTGATATGTAGTTTATTCTAAAATCCATTTAAATTGGCGCAGTAGACTCTCGCATGTGCATGGCTTGGGCTTGGGCTTAATATTTTCTCGCCTATGCGTCCTTCACTCACAACTTGCACCCGCTTCTCTCATTCACAAGGGAGGGGGTGTTGTCGCAAGCGTTACGTAATTATTTAGGGGGTTCAAGCACGCGTTACTGGTGCGATACAAGGGGGAAAGGGGGATTGAAAATATTCCAAAATTTGCGTTACGTAATTGACGTACGGCCCCCGAGGGCTTCATGTAAATTTCACGTCCTCATTTTCTTCAACTGTAAGTTCCACGTCGCGGTCACGCAGAGCCCGCCTCCCCGGGCGCGAGTCGTCCCCCCGGGGCGGAGGCCGGTGGCGGGGGCGGGGGCGGGGCGGGGCTAGGGACCGCGGCGGGGGCGGGGGCGGGGCCGGGGCCCGAGGGTGGAGGCGGGGGCGGAGGCGAGGGCGGGCGGGAGGCGATCCCGAGGAAAGCCCCGCTGATCCGCGCGGGGCCCCGCCCCCCAAGCCCCAGCGGCGCGGCTCAGGAGGCGCGGGCGTCCGAGCCAGGTCACTCCACGCGGAGTTTGTGGCCGACAGCGCGGATTCGCGCCGGGCCCCCGTCGAGGGTTCGAGGCCCCGCGACGCCGGATTTTCCACGCCAGCCGGGTCGGATCCAGCGCGCTAGCGGGCAGCTGCTCTGGGCGGTGATTTACAGTCGTTCCTGCGATGGAGAGGCGAATGCCGGAGCAGCACCCTAACTTCTGCAAGTGTGGGTTCCTCTTCCATTATACTGTGTTTTTTTCTAACTCTGCCTCTCAAGGCACGTCTTTACGATGGAGTATTTCAGGATATTTCGTGTCTTTCTAAGTCTTGATATCTAGATATCACATGGTCGCGACCGTATCAAGCAGTGCTTGCGATCATGTGACAACTAGTGGCACGACCGAGAAAGACGCGAAATGCCGTGTGATATTCGATCGTGCCCATAGGGACTTGAGAGGCAGACTTAGAAAAATCGCACTACTCTCTCTCTCTCTCTCTCTCTCTCTCTCTCTCACACACACACACACACACACACACACACACACATTACAGGACCACAACATCGGGAGGCAAGAGCTTGTCCCAGCTGAGGCAGTGGGTCTTGAAGTGTCAGAAGTGGAAGTGAAGGTCGACGCGGGATCTCACGCTACAGGGGGGGGGGAGGAACATCGCCAGCCCTCAGTGCATTATGAGCACTGTACTCACGGTACATGACGCGACGGAAACCGAAACGCTCGCTCGCCGGGCAGTCCCGACTTTTCGGGTTAACAAATGCCACATGTTTTATGTATCAATCAGGAATTTCAATAACGCTACCATCTGTTATCAGCGAAATCACACATGAGGACGAGCGCTTCATGGCGATAATCAATAACTCCTCTCAAATGCTGAAGTCAAATGACACAATCGTGGATGATGGCGCACGGCAAACTGTGGACGACCAAGTGCGAAGGTTAGTTCCTTGAGAAGCGATACAAGTATTCATTAAAAAAAGCTGACACTTGTCAACAAAAATAAGTCATTTAAATGCAGTAACGGTAAACTAACAAAACAAAAGTGGCTTCCTAACCACATTACTTCGCGTGGAGTCTCGAAGTTCATTTAATACGCATTAAAAAAAAACAACAGAATTTCAATGTATATCTACAGTTACGGTGATTTGTGGTTAAGATGTATTCTAGACATGAAATAATAAGTAGATTCCGCATCACATTTGTTTTCATATTTTTTTAAATAATGCCATGGACGCTGTTTCAGCCCAGCTCCAAAAAGCTGGATCGTGAAGAACCAACATTTGGAACGCAAACGCATGAACCCTTGTGAGTCTTTGAATAAATACGCCAGCACCTCTTTAGCGGCAGCGCGGGAGGTGAGCCGTTGCTTCTCCGCCTTGGCGCAGCCTCGGCCAGGAGCTACGAGGGCGTAACAGCTGGCTCTGTTGGAACAGCCCCCGCGTAATTCGGAGATAACCCCGCGCCGGAGTGCCGGACGTAGCCCGGAATAGCGACCCGTCCGACCGGCCCCGGCCCCGGCCCCGCCCCGCACGCTCCTTCCACTCCACAATGCCCGCTCCCCCTGCCCTGCCCTGCCCGTCTCACCCATTGCCGCTCACGCCCCGCCGCTCCCGTTCCACTCGGCCCAGCCTCGCTCCGCAGCCCTCCGCGGCGCAACGCGGGGAACGGTGAGGCGAGGAGGGGCAGTACAGACCAGAGGAGCGGGGCGGGACGGGGCGGGGCGAGACGGGATGGGCCGGAGCAGGATGAGATGAGGCGGGGCGAGGCAGGGCAGGGTGGGATGGGGCGGGGCGGGGCGGGGCGGGGCGGGGCGGGGCGGGACGGGGCGGTGCAGAACGTGTTGGGGCGGGGTGACGCGAAGCGCGGCGGATGGGGCGGGGCGCGGCGGGACAGAATGGGTCGGGGGAGAGGGGGGAAGGCGCGAGGCGGGGCGGCGCGAGCCGAGACAAGTATGGGCAGGGCGCGGCGGAACCGGATGGGGCGGGGCGAGGCGGGCCGAGGTGGGGCGAGGCGGGGCGAGACGGGGCGGGGTGAGGCAGGGCGAGGCGGGGCGGGGCGAGGCGGGTAGAGGCGAGGCGGGGCAAGGCAAGGCGGGGGAGAGGCGGGGGTCGGCGGGGCGACGCGGGGCGAGACGGGGCGAGGCGGGGCGAGACGGGGCGAGGCGGGGCGAGGCAGGGCGAGGCGGGGCGGGGCAGGGCGAGGCGGGGCGGGGCGAGGCAGGGCGAGGCGGGGCGAGGCGAGGTGAGGCGGGGCGGGGCAAGGCGGGGCGCGGCGGGGGAGAGACGGGGGTCGGCGGGGCGACGCGGGGCGAGACGGGGCGACGCGGGGAGAGGCGGGGCGGGGCGAGGCGAGGCGGGGAGAGGCGGGGCGGGGCACGGCGCGGCGTCTTGGAGCAGTAAGCGCGGTGCGGGGCCTCGCGACGAGTTAGGGCTGTGTGCCGACGGCAGGCGGCGCCGTCGAGCGCCCATTTGCGGCCCCGAGCAAACGCGCGCTTTTCACGCGCCAGGCAAATGGGGTTTCAACTCAAGACGACCCACGCCTCAGCGATAGCTCCACGAGGGAGGGACCACACTGTATCCACCCCCTCGAAAAAAGGTTCCTTTAATCACGAAGTTTAATTCATTTTTTAAAAAAATTAAATTGTAATCAAAATTAAGTATATACTCTAAATGTCGTAATACAACACAAAATAAAAGGATTTGATTGCGACAATTTATTAACTTATTTATAACAATAAATAAAAATTAATATATACTAGTGTATGCAAAAAAAATTATGGACCCGAAGTTATTATCTTTCCCTTTCTTATAGGTTACGTCCTCCTATAATTGTATCCTGTCATCACCTCTGCTAACACTTTTCAAAGTACCAGCACAATTACAAATTCCTTTAGTAGATCAAAAGGCAAATGCCTCGTCACCGTTGTCATAATGTAAGGATAAATTAATTATAATACACTCGTGCAACGTTCTTTTTCTTGATGTGTCGCTCCTTCAAGACACCGCCGCGCCGTCGGTTCGAAGCGCATGCAGCCCGCAATATTACGTTTGCGCAAATCAAGGTCACCCAATTTCCACATTAGCTAGAGAGCTAGATCCAAATCTGCCACTGCCTGGAGGAGAATCAGCTGTTGATTTCCATGCCTTCTCTGATTCTTCCAGGCGAATGCCGGAGCTACACTCTAACAAAAGGGACCACGGACCGCGCGCGATCTTTCTTCATCAGTGACTCCTTCAGTCCCTTTACACACACATGCTCACAAACATACACTACCCTACATACTACGTTGGGAGATCAGCCCGGAGCATAGAACTTATTTCGGCCAGGGGCGGTGACCCACAGTCGGAGATACCTGAGGTGAGAAATCCCGCAAACTGACTAATGGCCTTAATGATTACAGATCAGCTGACGAAACACAAAATAATAAATCAATCGAACAAATAAAAATTGTAGTTGGTTCAAATTGGCTCAAAACACTGAACTTGTGTGGAAACTAACCAGAGATGAAATACTAGTTTTAGCCCAATTTCTGAAACCGTATTAGTGCTCATTAGATAAGAGATTAATGCTGATTGTCAAGTAATTTTACATGAACCACAACATCTGAAGAACCATCGTCATCTGAAGAATTGTAGTCTTGGATTCTTCAAACCATTAGCAAATTTGCAAAGAATTTTTACCACACTTCGAACAATTTAGAGATGTGGCCTTCAGAAAAAATATTTGTTTACCCATTGGACGGCATGGACTACTTTCTAATGAATGAATTGGTGTTCAACACTGTCTAAATGTATTTATATTAAAATGTATTTATATTCGCATTTCAAGGCCGGAAGGCGTGAATTAAACTACTACTACTACAACCATCCTGGTGGCCAGGCCCAGAATCTTATTACGGCGAGTCGCCAGGCGCAGCCTGGGCGGAGGCTTCCGTTCCGTGCGCGCTGCTAGCGCTGCTGCTGTGGCGGCGGCGTTGGAGGCGGCGGTTTGCTTTAGCGACGTGAATGACGCGGGTGCAGCGCCGGGGCGCCGTTCGTTCTGTTGGTTCACATAAAGGTGAAAGTTTAGTGCAAGTTCTCGGCGGCGCCGCTGGCCCCGTTTCCGGGCCCGAGGAATTTCGTGCAGAAATTTCCATTTCCCTTGGCTTTTCCGCGGAGGAGTAATTAGGCGTCCCGCGTTTTCTCGAGAATTCTCGTGTCCCCCCCGCCTTCTCGCCGTTGTTTACTTCTCCCCCGCCCCAACTCGCGGCAAAGATGGGTTTAATCTCCGAAGCGAGGAACCTCAACCGCCCTGTTGACACAAAATGCACCCAGCCCGTTCGCCGCCCGCGCCGCGCAGCGCCGCCTCCTACAAGAGAGAAGGTTGTTAAGGCGGATGGCGGTGGCCGAAGCATCCCCGCCCGCCCCCGCCCCCGCCCGCACCAGTCTGTTCCACCGGTGCCACCGAGACCACCACAAGCAGCGCCGCCCCGCCCCCGCCCTCCCCACCCCGCCCCGCCCTGCCGGCGGCGCTTTGAAGCGTCGGCCTGCCTTCCTTGCGGCGCTTGTCTCAGGCTGTAAGCGGATTGCAGCGACGGGCCGGGCGGGGCAGGGGCGGGGGCGGGGCGTCCCCGCCCACATCGATCGCCCGGGGGCGGGGCGGGGCGGGGCGGGGCGGGGCGGGGCGGGGCGGGGCGGGGCAGGACGAGGCGCACCGCAGCCGGCGCCGCCGCTGCCTCCGATGTGGCTGCGTGATTACAGCGCCCCGCCCCCCACCCCCCGGCGCCTCGCAACGAGCTCCTAGGCGGGCACTGGATTAAACACGCACATTGTGACGTCGTCGCCAGCAACTGAATCGCTCCGCAGACACTTGACGGACAGAATATCACAATTTGCCCATTGTATACTAAGGACGTATCATCTTGTGAAACAATTACACGTATTCGCTTCCAAAGATCTGGTCATCATTCTGCTTTACTGGCGTTCGGTCAAGTCATGATGGACCTCTTCCAAGCTACAGTTCAATTTGTTCAATAAAGTTCACCGAAAATCAATTTAAGAAAGAAAACCTCTGAAGCATACAGTGAAGAGCTACAATATGTTACACGTTAAATTTCGTAATGTTTGTGTCAGAGTGGATTATAGTGAATTAGGACAAGGGAGTATTGATGACACACAACGACGTCTTTCCGGAAGAAAGGAAGGGTCTGACAGGTATCATTGTGAGATCACAGGAAGTATGGACGATGGTGGTAAATACTCCATGACGACAAGCCATATCGGAAGAAAAGAAAAATCAACGTTTTGACATACCAACTGAAAGTTCGGATGTGACAATAAGTCTGTCTTCCGAAGTCCTTAACTGGACGACTTGTGGTAAGTCATTGAAGCCTACATAAGTAACATATGTATCTGATGAAAATGGAGGTAAGTTGAATTCAAGTAAACAGTACTGAATAGGGCAATCGCACGGAGAAATTACCGAAGTTTGCATTTCTTGTATGCGTACCGTTTCGAATACGAAATGGTCTAAGAGACTTCCTTTCCTATTCCTCGCGAGCAGGGTGACGTGACTGAAAAATACTTTTCTCGGGTGCTATTATAACACCCGAGAAATCCCCCATCTCCCGCACAACTTGCTGACTTGTTTTGGAAAGGGAATTAGCAAGGGCAATAGGAAGGCATTTGGAAATGGCAAAAGTCCGGTAACGTAAACTACGGGCGAAATACTGTCGACTCCGGTTACAGTGAACTTCTGGGGACTAATTTTTTTTCCCGAGGTTCGTTATATCAGAGGTTCACTATATCCGATGATGTCAAAATTAAATAGAATATCCCCATAACGATTGATTTTATTAATATAGAGATACAGTACAATTCATTTACAGAACAAACGGAAAATTTCATTATCTTTACCTGTGCATAAAAAATTAATTATTTTCAATTGTTTTCTACGTACATTCTTGATAGTAGATTCTTCTCCAGAGTACGGGCTCTGTCCATACTTGATTCTGCATTATCCTCTATCTCTAAGTATCGCAATGCAGTCTTGACACCCTTCAATGTATCATGCACTGTTGGAACACCGTCCCACTATCCGAAGGCTCTTTTACTCGCCTAATAAATACAAGTATATTATTTTCCAGGAGGGAATTATTTTGCAGGACGTTATACTCGTGTTTCCTACGTTCACAATAGCCCAGGTTCAGATTCACTATAACGTAATATTCCAAGCTTATTCGTAATATCAGTAAAACGGGACCAATGATTTAAGTTCACTATAACCGACAGTTCACCCTATCCGAGTTCACTCCAACCAGAGTTAGTTAATTAATGCCTTATTTTACGTGACGAGACTCGGGCCATCAGGCCCGCTCTTCCGTCTGACCACGCAAATTTCACTACGCTCCTTTCACTAACTAGCGGAGAAAGAAGGTATTATCTCGGGCGACGAAACAGGCGATTTGAATTTAGCTCAGAGGCTTCATTTAGGCTTCAGGATCTACATGCACTAAATCTACTGCATGGGACAGTCGGCTTTACTTCCCCTCCGAAGGAAGGCGTACGAAGGATTTTTTCGCCCCTAAAAATCCATGGCTTCGATCGGGTTTGAAACCACAATCTTGGGTACAACAACCCGATAAGCTGACCGTTATACCATCGAATCCGAGTCGAAACCATCGAGTCGACTCTATTAGGCGAAGGTCTTGGAAACCAAAGAGGGGGCGTGTTGGCCCCCAGCCCCTGCCTTCCTCCGCCCCGCGATGCGCCACCAAGGCTCTTATCGAGAAGAGAAACGCGCCCGGGGCACGTGCTTGTCGGCGCCACGCCGCTTCCGTCGCGAGCGCACAACTTCCGGCACGCGCCCCCGATAAGCGATAACCTTCATAAATCGCTTCTGAAGGATTCAGTTCGCCAATGAAAGGCCCCCGGCCGGGAAGCGGTGCCTGGCGCCATCTTCCGACTGAAGGAACAAGCTCCCTTTGCTCCGGCGACCGACCACCTGAGATGGCTCAGTATAACAACGTAGCTAAAGTGCGATTTTCGTAACTTTGCCCCTGACAGAAATCAGTTGTTTCGCTGCCATCCAATCGGGAGCTTCTATTTCGCGACAGTGACGTCACTATGGTGACGATCAAGCTCCCGATTGGATGAAACCGTCAACAGCTGATTCCTGTCAGGGGCAAAGTTACGAAAATCGCAGTATATAATGTGATTTTTCTATCTCTGCCTCTCAAGCCCCTATGCCCACGATGGAATATCACACGGCATTTCGCGCCTTCGCGGTCCTGCCGCTAATGTCGCAGGATCGCAAGCACTGCTTCGTGCGGTCGCGATCATGCAATATCTAGCGGCACGACCGGAAAAGACACGAATTACTGTGACATATTCCGTCGTGAAGACGGGCCTTGAGAGGCGGAGTTAGAAAAATCGCACTATAGGCGGAATGCATAGCTATCACAGGTGGAATTCCGCCGATATCTGGAGGAGAATTCTAGCGGCGACAGTTCTCATCGGTGATGTTCCGTGGTTTCTCTGGAAATATCAGGCGATACCGAAGCAGTACTTGAATAAACAGACCACAAACCACGTGAGATATTTCCTTTCTCATCCTAGTCGCCCTCCCCTCACAAACCACACGCCACATACCCACACACTTTCACTTTCTTGCACTACAATTCCGCACATGTCGGGAGCTTAACAGCTCGCTTCCCAGCTGCCGGCTGCGGCGGGCCCAGCTCAGGGAGATATCCAGAGGGGGAAACCTCGCAGGCCGCCGCTTAGGGCGCAGCCGGATCTCATGTTCCAGCAGCAGGAAGGAACGACGCCGACACCTCTATAACATGCACTTCACTTACGGAGTTAATGACTACAGGCGCTCCCAGAAACATTAAATTATTTACCAATCAATCAATTATTCCGCGAATAGTCGGTACTGTCACACGGTACAGTTTAACGTAACGATCCTCAACTTGGAACGATACAAATTTGATGCATTTATGAGAATCAAGTATTTATGATCACATTCGCTGAAAAACGTTTTCTGATTAATTCTGTTTATTTGCAATTTGCACGGAAATATTATATATGGTTTAAAAGTTAATATTAACCTGAGTGGAAATGTAACTCAACATTAAAACAAATCGGTCCGTGGCTGTCAAAAGAGCAACATCAGCGCGGTCTCAACTAGAGGACACGCCCACTCGAGTGCCGCCAGCCAAGGACAAGCCCACGCGCCTTCTCAACAGCGTTGGCTGCAGTCTGCGCCTTTCAGTTCCAACCAGCAAAGGCGAGGGCGGAGCGCACCACTCGAACCGCTCCAACAATTTAAATACGAGTTGAAAGGCCGCGCGGGCGACCGCCGCTCAATTTCGACCTGCTCAACTTCTATTTGTTCTAAAGTTCAAACTGGAGGATACGCAAAGAAAACTAATGTTTTGCGGGCTTGAAGCTCGACGGGGTGGTAATATTTTATTCAACATTAACGTGCAGTTTACGCTAGCTGGCGATAGTGGATTTTAAAGCTGCAACTTCACCCTGCACGTACTGAAAGGAGTGTTCTTGAAGAGACTAAAATGTATGTGAGGATCATTCAGTGCTCGCAAAACGATCCTCGGCAAATTAGAGGTGACTTTTTTTTCACTTTGAGGAATCTAATGCTCAGGACCGGAACATGTAACAACTTTAATTAACTACTCCAACATTTTGAATAGAGTAACTTTGTCTCGCCTTCTAGCGGAAGCTTTAGTATGCACAAAAAATGTACTTGGGAGATCAAAAAGTTCTGAATTTTTTTTCTCGCCGCAAATTTTCGTTTTACATACATCTCCCACATTTTGTAAAATTCTATTGTAAATGGTGAGATACGGTAGAGAGAAAGAAAAACTTCACAGGTATCAGGACAGAGACAAAGACTAAGGTAGATTTACGAGAGAATTAAATTGGAGAGCAATGATTTATTACGTTCTGAGGTTTGGGATATGGGATGTTGATAAAATTCCCATGTACGCCACATATGATATAATTTAGAGAAAATGCGATGAATATGATCCGTTGGCATGTGAGACCCCGGACCCATGACGCAGATCGTGGAGAAAGCACTTCGCATCGTTGATATGAATAACTCAGCCACTTTTCCAGATTCGAAGTAAATGATGTGCCTAAAAGACTACACGAGCTCAACTACTGACAAATGCTTGCGATTTGAAAATCAATCTCAAGAAAACAGGTTTTAATGGCAACTTGGAAACATCCTTTTATGACTAGTGCAATTACATGTGCACACTATACAATAAAATTAGAAAGGATTTTTTTTAATTATTCCATTTTAGAATTCAACCCAAACGATGGAAGTCATGAATAGACCCTAGCCAGCAGTGTGCAATGCCTTTCCTATCTCAGCCAAATCAATATCTAGCATTCTGGAATTCTAAAACTTCACTGTAAGTTTTGTTCAGAATGTATCTCTCTGCTGAGGGTACACAATTCGCAGCCTTTTGAGCTACGGGAAACTAAGTTAATGGTGACTGTTCTATTTTTGGAACTGTGGGCGTAAATGGGTTATATTGAATCACGAATTGAGAATGTATTAAACGTTACACAGCAACCGCGCGCCGCCAGAAATTACTGTAAATAATACATGGTAAGGCGTTTGCGAGCGCACGTGTGCGAGGGGCGGGCGGCGGAAGCAGCGCAATTACCATACATCTCCGCAGGGGAAGGGGGAGGGGAGGGGGAGGGGAGCCGGACGCGCTCCGCAAATGAGACGGACGGGGCGACGCGGCGCACCGCGACGGAGAGAGCGGCGAAGGCGCGGAGGGAGGACGCGGGAGGAGGGAGAGCGCCCAAGAGCTGACTCGTCAACGTGGGAGGTGGGAAAGCGGGGCGTGGAAAATGGCGAGACGAGACGAGGACGAAGGGGAGGCGCAGACGACGGAGGGCCATGTCGCAGCAGTGTTGCCAAGTTGGGGATTTTATCATTAAGTTTGGTGTGTTGTTTTCTTTGTTGCTGTTTTTTTTGCCTTTAGAGGCCGTCCATAAGTTACGTCAATCAAATTTCGAGTATTTTCAATATCCCCTCTCCCCCTTGTGACGCACCCTTAGCATGGGCTTCAACGCCTATGTAACGCAGCGTAACGCAGCCTCAGACCCCCTCCCTCTCCCTTTAGTGATACCTAATTTATGGACGACCCCTTAGTGAAATTTTTGAGAAGAAAAGACTTTAGGGATTTCTGTTGGAGATTTTATTTTCATTATACATTTGAAAAATTTTCGTTTTTTCAAAAACAAATAGTAGAACTTAAATGAAACTGAATAAATTAGATTCATTCAAATCAAAATCCTTATCACTTATCAATCATTAGAATGAGTAATACAAAGATATCTCTTATCTCTTAGGTTCTTAAGTCTTACAGCTCAATAGCACCCCTGTTCATTCTCTTGCTCAATAGCACCACACTCAATAGCCCCCCATAATCTCTTGCTCAATAGCACCCCTGTTCATTCCGGGTTAATCACCTATCCTTCGCCCGTTATTAACTTACGCATGCCCTGTGTGGATTTCAGCTGCTCGAACTACATTAAATAAGTTACAAATCTTCCAAGACAAAATTTTAAAAATAACAGTAAATGCCCCTCGTTTGTCAGCAATAAGACCCTTCACAAAGATCTCGCAATAGAACCAATTACTTCCTTTATTATGAAACTATTACCTAATTTCTTCAACAATTTAAATTATATGCAAGCAACAGTCACTTACGAAATAGGAACCGATCAACCCCCACTCTCCCACCTAAGAAACAGACTCCCATTTCACATTTTCCTTCAATATCTCTCCGACATTAGATAAGGCAAGAACATTTCTAGCAATTACCTGTCCCTCCCATTGTATTTCCTTTCCAACCCCGCCATTGTTCTCTAACAAAATTTCCTGGTAATAACCTTGGTTGAAGGTATAATACATGAAATCTCTATCAGGGAGGTAACAAGAAGGTACCCCCTTCACACTTTGCTGATACCAAGTTGCTCGGTCAATCAATTGAAGAGCCTCACGGCTGAACGTTGTAATGTCTGTGAATGTAAAATAAAATTTAATAAAAAAATGCAAACCTGAAATTGTATACCTGTATCGTTATGTAAATAGTCGTAATTCATACTTCTATATAATAAAAATATAACTGTTTGCTGAAATATAAAATATAATCATATATAATGAATAATATCTTCGTATTTAATTTTGAAACCTCCCCAAATATTTTCAACTTGAAATACTCATTATTTGAATTTGGTGGTTTTGGTGATTTTCGCCACGCTACCTAGTGGGGAATGCTTAAGTCCATATGGCAACACTGTCGCAGTACAGCGTTGATGCGGACGGAGAGGGGGAATGCCTAAGTCCATATGGCAACACTGTCGCAGTACAGCGTTGATGCGGACGAAGGGGGGAATGCCTAAGTCCATATGGCAACACTGTCGCAGTACAGCCCTGATGCGGACGGAAGGGGTGAATGCCTAAGTCCATATGACAACACTGTCGCAGTACAGCGTTGATGCGGACGGAGAGAGGGAATACCTAAGTCCATATGGCAACACTGTCGCAGTACAGCGTTGATGCGGACGGAGGGAGGGAATGCCTAAGTCCATATGGCAACACCGTCGCAGTACAGCGTTGATGCGGATGGAGAGGGGGAATGCCTAAGTCCATATTGCAACACTGACGCAGTACAGCCTTGATGCGGACGGAAGGGGGGAATGCCTAAGTCCATATGGCAACACTGTCGCAGTACAGCGTTGATGCGGACGGAGAGGGGGAATGCCTAAGTCCATATGGCAACACTGTCGCAGTACAGCACTGACGCGGACGGAGGGAGGGAATGCCTAAGTCCATATGGCAACACTGTCGCAGTACAGCGTTGATGCGGACGGAGAGGGGGAATGCCCAAGTCCATATGGCAACACTGTCGCAGTACAGCGTTGATGCGGACGGAGGGAGGGAATGCCTAAGTCCATATGGCAACACTGTCGCAGTACAGCCCTGATGCGGACGGAAGGGGGAATGCCTAAGTCCATATGGCAACACTGTCGCAGTACAGCCCTGATGCGGACGGAAGGGGGGAATGCCTAAGTCCATATGGCAACACTGTCGCAGTATAGCGCTGATGCGGACGGAGGGAGGGAATGCCTAAGTCCATATGGCAACACTGTCGCAGTACAGCGCTGATGCGGACGGAGGGGGGTAATGCCTAAGTCCATATGGCAACACTGTCGCAGACCGCGCTGATGCGGACGGGGGGGAATGCCTAAGTCCATATGGCAACACTGTCGCAGTACAGCGCTGATGCGGACGGAGGGGGGAATGCCTAAGTCCATATGACAACACTGTCGCAGTACAGCGTTGATGCGGACGGAGAGAGGGAATGCCTAAGTCCATATGGCAACACTGTCGCAGTACAGCACTGACGCGGACGGAGGGAGGGAATGCCTAAGTCCATATGGCAACACTGTCGCAGTACAGCGTTGATGCGGACGGAGAGGGGGAATGCCCAAGTCCATATGGCAACACTGTCGCAGTACAGCGTTGATGCGGAGGGAGGGAGGGAATGCCTAAGTCCATATGGCAACACTGCCGCAGTACAGCGCTGATGGGGACGGAGGGGGGGAATGCCTAAGTCCATATGGCAACACTGTCGCAGTACAGTATTGATGCGGACGAAGGGAGGAATGCCTAAGTCCACATGGCAACACTGTCGCAGTACAGCGCAGATGGGGACGGAGGGGGGGAATGCCTAAGTCCAAATGACAACACTGTCGCAGCACAGCGCTGATGGGGACGGAGGGGGGGAATGCCTAAGTCCATATGGCAACACTGCCGCAAGCGCTGATGGGGACGGAGGGGGGGAATGCCTAAGTCCATATGGCAACACTGTCGCAGTACAGCATTGATGCGGACGAAGGGGGGAATGCCTAAGTCCATATGGCAACACTGTCGCAGTACAGCGCTGAAGCGGACGGTGGGGGGGATGCCTAAGTCCATATGGCAACACTGTCGCAGTACAGCGCTGAAGCGGACGGTGGGGGGGATGCCTAAGTCCATATGGCAACACTGTCGCAGTACAGCGTTGATGCGGACGAATGGGGGAATGCCTAAGTCCATATGGCAACACTGTCGCAGACCGCGCTGATGCGGACGGAAGGAGGGAATGCCTAAGTCCATATGGCAACACTGTCGCAGTACAGCGTTGGTGCGGACGAAGGGGGGAATGCCTAAGTCCATATGGCAACACTGTCGCAGACCGCGCTGATGCGGACGGAGTGACGGGGTGGAGGGAAGAAGGGCGCTGCGCCAGCGGCGCAAAGGGCGTGGCGAGGGCCGGGGGCGGAGACAGATGAGACGCGCGACGCGCCGTCGCCGCCGCCGCCGCGTTAATTCTTAACCTGTTGAGCCGGCCAGCGCCTGCGCCGCCGCCGCCGCCGCTTATGGTCTTAATAAAACGCGCCTTATGGCCCGATACCCGCGCGCGCTGCATATTTCAGGGGGCGTTGGCGCGGGGCGTAAAGCGCGCCCCCTTACGGCCCCAGCCACGCCCCCGCGCCCCCGCGCGCGCCCGCCGCAACCCGCGATACGGCGCCGTATTGGGCGGGCAAATACACGCCGCACACCATTACATTATTCGCTTAATATTACGAGGCCTATTATTAAACAGGAGCGGGGCCTTTATGTTAAACAGTTTTGGCCGGCGAGAGTAAACATTTCTGCTCACTGAATATTTAGGTGCGTCCTTTATCTCACGGTCGAATGGAGTTCTAAACCCCTTGATCGCTGGTTACTGGTCGTCTTTTGTTTTCACATTTTTTCAACTTTTATCTAGGATGGCCGTATCCTAAAGTTCTGAAAGATGATGAGCCTTCAAGTTCTGGAAGTACAAGTGTCGAACGAGAAGCTATAAATAAATTTAAAAGATTATCAAAAATTCTATATTAAATCATACTGATATCTGCATCTGGAACTAATCCTCGAAGATAACCCCTAGAAATAAAATTTCTTCCCCTGGACCTCCCTTTCTGCAAATATACCATATATCATATTTGAAACAAATTTTTTTATCTTGTTCTAATGTTGCTCTAAAATAAAATATTTTGTTGTAGCTATGGCTAGAATGGCACGAAAAGCAAACTTGCTTACATCTCTATATAGGATGAAATACATCGTAAATGTTCGTTGTGTATAATAAAAAATAGAAAAATGAAATATAATATCTGCGCCTCGTTTTTAAGCTTTTTAAAAGGAAAATAAAAACGCATTCCTTTTTTATCAAGCTTTCTAAGCTATCTAAGCATTCATTTATTATTGACGATCGTTAATGAATTGAGTAACAGAATTTTGAGTATTTTTGTTCCCAGGTGCAACTCTGGTCTCCCGTCCGATGAATGGGGGTCTGTTGTAGCCCGGAGACAGTTCCTCCCCCACTGGAACCTGAGATCCAGCCAGCGCTGATAAACATGCATCTTCCTATCCATTTTTAATTACCATTCGCAAATGGAATACATTTTACTATTTGGTTAGCAGCATGTTAGTAGTAGGCTACTATGCTAATAAAAAATACTATTGAATGTAAAGAAGAAAATTAATTTTAAAGAGCATCGTGCTTCGCTATTATACCATCTTCATCTTTTAATCAATATTATACACATACCATATAAAATACCATAAAAATAACAAACGATCTTTACAAAACATAATAAAGCGTTGCGTGAATAATAAACTCAAACATCGATATTTCTCCAAACAAAATATCGACGTGAAGAAAATATCGATGTTATAATACGTCGATGTTTCTGGTGGAAAACATCGATGCCTTTTTGCCACCCCTAGGCGAGGTGAGGCGAGGTGAAGTGAGGTGGGATGAGGTGAAGGGAGGGGAGGGGAGGGGAGGGGAAGCCGTGAGAAGGCCAGGAAATCCAGCTACAGCCGCCACTGGCAGCTAACAAGCTCTTGCATCACACCTCGCACACTTCCCTCGGCGGATACAACGTCCTCCCCCTTTTCTTACGACGCGGCCGGGAATTAGGACATATTGAACACGCGCTTGGATAATCACTCGTGTCAAAACAGGAACCAGCACCACCAACATATCACGTCCTTGGAGGGTAGGGGGAATCTGCAGAAACACTGGCGTAAAATAGTTTCGTGGTATTTTTGTTTCAACACTATCACTAATAACTGATATTTAATATCAACTATTAATTTCGATCGTTTATCGCACGAGAATGAACATCTTCGAAGAGACATACCGGCACTATTAGCCGAAATGATCACGATTTTCCAATGTTCTTGCTTAATTCAGACACAGAAAGTAGATATTCGCTGCAATGAATCACGTAATTACAAACGAACATTACAAAATAAAAAAAATTAAATTGACGGATCTAGAATAAAAATATTAAATAAAAATACGTATTAGTAACGATAAACGTTTTCAAGGAAAATAGGAAGAATATTTAATATTTTACGGGGAAATGATAGTTATGGAGATGAAAAAAACCGCATAACATTATGCATCTGCTTTCATATGCAGTCGCTAGTTATGATCAAAAATTGCACAAAAATGTCCACAATTTCCATTTCAAATAAAATTATTTCAGCCCACAACAGTAAAGCGAGAATTCCTTCGCGCGCCAAAGACCCACACCGGCCGAGCCACCGGCCATTCGCCTGGTGTCCTCGCGCACACACACATGCCATGCGTCTTGGTGCCGCTCCCAGCTCTCATTAATCCAACTACTTAGCACTGAAACTCGCTATTATTCACCTTCCTTATACCCTCATCGCCACAGAGCCACACCTGTAAATCACGCACTTCCCTCCAAGGTCTGCCGTCGCTCGTCATTAGCATCGCCAGCGGCGCCACGAAATACGAACCCCGTGCGTCTTCATGAATAACAGGCCGAGCAGACACGCCGATGCGACGCGGCGCGCACGTGGCAATGACAAGGCGCGGGCCACGCGCTATGCATTTCCGCGCAATAATTGGCAGCGGGAGCGGCAACGCGAACACGGCGCCACGCCATGCGCCTCAGCGGAGGCAGGGCACGCGCCGCGATTCTGCCGCTGCCCTCGCCCCCCCACCCCCACACGACCGGCCGCCACTGCGACTGCAACCGCCGCGCCCTCCCCTCGCCCACGGTATATCGCGTTACGTAGTACAGGCTCGTACCGCCTTAGGTGGTACAGGGCAGTGCCTACGAGCGGGAAGAACTAGGGTTCCACTCCTAGAGGTCTGCATTCTCCGCGATTTTTACCGACCAGCGCTCGCCCGCCTCTCTTCTCTCGAGACCACGCGCTCGACTGTCCTTCGCAGCCGGTTGCGGACTCCCGGGAGCCAGCGCCCGACCGAGACTCGGCCTCCAACCGACGAGACTCGACAACCGGCGGACCCCGTTCAGGCGAACTGCGCCACGTAACAATCGGCCGACACGTCGGAGTAAATATCTAATGGCACGTTTCAGGAAAAGGAAGGAGTATTGAATGGTTTTTTAAATAAATGATCAATAATTTCGTTTTTTCAAAATTTAAAATATAGAGGAATTTTAATATTAATTTTCAAATAATAAATTTTAATAAAATAATTTTAATAAATTGTAATAAATAATTTTAATAAATAATTTTAATTTTAATAAATAATTTTAATAAATTGTATAAAAAATAATAAAAAGCTTTAAAAATCGACTCCTCGGACGCACGGGAGAACCTCAAGTGGATCTATTGCAGTTCTGCCTGTGACTTCAAAGAAAAGGCACTCAAAAGTTTTAGAGATAAATTCCGTTCTTTGTAATGACTAGGTATCGGATGCTTCGGAAATTGCCTATTTTATTCTAATGAACATAAAATTATTAATTTTCCTTCATTTTATATGGTGCAATATGGAGCAAATACAAATGCTCTGCTAAATTTAGATGCAAGTGCTATGAAATATATTAGTACCTTTCCCTTCCAATTTTGTATTTTTGCCGTCTTTTTCCAAATATTTTTGTTGTTGGTGTTGTTGTAATTTTCAGGCATCTGAAACGCAGGTCTTGGTTTCTTAACCCGGCAGTAGGCGTGCGGGGTGCCTCAGTCACTTCAGCATTATTTTGAGCTCATTGTACTTTTAGTTTTATTTATAATCTTGCGAGCTTCTCAATATCTTTCGAGGAAAGCTTTGTGCACATATCTCGACCCTTCTCTTTCAACTGCTTCCTGTCCTTTCCTGGAAATTTCGTCGCAACGGCGATGGCGCGCTGCGTGGGAGCCACCGAGTCACCTCGCACAACCTTTGTTATCGCTTCCTGCCACGCTGTTCTCGGGGGTCTCGTGGAGCTTCAATACTACTCCACAGAAGTCAATGATTCACAAATTCAGCTTTTACGATTTTTTAATTACAATTAATCGCTTATCTTGTATTGAAACGAAAAATAATGGAATAATTGAAAAACATTGAACTCGTACATATAAAACTTTATATGCATAATTTCATGTATACATACTTTTGACGAATTTAAAATAATGTTAAACGTGTGTATATAATAGTAAATAATGTATTTTGAATTATTGAGTTGAATAGGCTGATTTGCCGTGACCGCTGTTGTTTGGCCGCCGACAAAGTCGACAAATACAAAGGCCATGTCGGCTTACATAAACTATTTCACAATAAATTACTACGCCCAATGACAAGACGTTTTGATGCAAGGAAAATAGTACTCACCTCATTTTTGTTTAGCATATGCTTTTTTCTTATATACTCGTGAAATTATGACCAAATATTCATTGTATTTAATAAATATGCCTTATATTCGGGTTTGTAAGAAACTTCAATGACATTACAGTTGGTACGCAACGAATTATCTTCCCTCAAGCACTATAAATATAGAAAAACAATAAAAATTTATTTTCAGAGTCTTTGTTTGCCTTAATTCTTTCAAAAAATGTATTGTTTGTCTCTATAAAATTATTTCCAGTCAATCGATAAATTGTTACTTTTCAACAAATTAATCGTTTAATTGAAATTGTATTTTCTTTCGATTACAATGAATTGAAAGTGTTGCGATCACTACATGCGGCGACTTTATATCCCGTACATGCATTGAGGGGCGAAGCTACTGTGCAGTCCGGCGCTTGGCCGAGCGGCCGAGCGCTCGAGCGCTCGAGACGCTCGAGCGCTCGAGACGCTCGAGCACTCGAGACGCTCGAGCGCTCGAGCGCCCGGGCGCTCGGCGACTCCCGCGTCTCGGCGGGAGCCGCAAGGCGGCCGGTCGAAATGTCCGTTAAACAGCTACCGCTTCCCCCCCAAGCAAGGTCCCCCACCCTTCGCCGAGCGTCGGAGCGGAGCCCGAGAGTCTCGAGCGGTTGTTTTCGCCTGATTGCAGAGCTCTATCCACTCCCGACGGTGGCAGGCTTGTCAGATAGGTCGAGTTCAGCCGCTGTCTGGAGGAGAATTCTAGCGGCTCGCTGCTCTGATCGGTGGTTTTCCATAGTTTCTCACAAAACAACGCAAGCCGAATGCCGGAGCAGTACCCTAACAATCGGGCCACGGACCGCGCGCGATCTTTCCTTCCTCTTCCTTGTCCTATCCTCTCCCCTTACACACTCTTACACAAACCTACGCTACACTACCACACATCGGGGGCTTAGAGCTTGAACCAGCTGGGGTGGTGCCCCACTGGCGGGAGATACCTGGTTGAAGAAAGCCATGCTAGCCGATGAAATTACAGACTTAGATGGCTCGAGGCATTCATTATTGTCACCGCAGTGCCTCTGAGCGGGCGGCCCTAGAGTTCGAGTCTCGATGGAAGCAGGATTTTCAACGCTAGCTAGGTCGAATTCAGGCGCTGTCCGGAAGAGAATTCTACTGGCCGGCTACTCTGATCTGTAGTATTCCGTATTTCTCCGATCAAATCGAGCGAATGCCGGAGCAGAATCCAAACAATCGGGCTACGGATCAAGGACGCCTGTGTGTAGGTCTGCGCCGGATCTCGCCTTCCAGCTAGGGATTATCACCGCGATAAAACATGCAATACACTTACGGTACTAATGGCCTTAGCAGTTGACGCGCCCGGAAACACTAAAAAATTAATTAATGAATCGATCTCTTGGCCTGCACCGTCTTTGCGTTCACATACAATTACCTGAGTGTACCTCTAATTAGCTTCGAAGGCTTGAATACAGATGTTATTCTTACGTAAATGCCTTTCTATAATACACAAAGAACCACACACAGATACACAATTTTAATTCATTTCGAAGACATTTATGAGAAAATGGAATGGTTGATTAACATCTTGTCAATACGTAAAATGTTTCCATCAATTCACGCACGGAAACCTTATAACGACTTCCACATTTTTCACAGCCTCATATTTCATTAAATCGGTATTAAAGTAATCGCACTTTCATGATCTATCACCGTCATACTGCACAATATTACTATTCGTTGTACATTTCATATTGATGGCTTTCTGATATGCTAGATGTCGCAATTAAAATATTATATTGCCTAAAAGTTATTTATTGTGCTCGTCAAAATCCTTCACTGTGAGAGACATAATTAATTGCTGGCGTTATCTGATAGATTACTTCCCCATCTATCAATACAATTACGATTTTACATACACGTTTTGTGCGAAATATATTGAAGGGACAGAAGAGGAAGCCGAGTCTCATTCAGTGGGCCGAGTGGGGGTGGCACAGCGGCAGCATGGCCGCTTCCTCTGCAGCGTCTTTTCAGGAGGTCCTTGAGCCCCGACCAGCGGCGGAACGTTCAAGCCCGTAAGCGGGATTCCCATTTAAGATTTCAAAGTTAGCTCCTGCCTCATCCCCAAGGAGCGAGAGGGGAAGTTTGATTTTAGGTCTGACAGATGTAACCCTTGGAGATATTGATTTTTTGTACGTTGCATATTTTTCGAGTTATTTTGATTTGTCAAGTTAAATGAGCCATCCTGTATATATTTCGTAACATACATATAAATGATACTATACAAATTTATTTTTTTAAATAATTACATATTTCTAACATTAATGAATATTTGAATCAATTTTGCCAAGCAAAAGAAGGTACCAAACGAAAATTCAAGGGCTTTTGTTTTGCACACACACACCCTCTGGATTCGGCAGTGGGCGGGGGCGGGGGCGGGGCCGCTCGCCGCCTCGGGTCGTGCCGAGAAGGAAACGGACACCTCAGCAATTTCTCAGCTCAGCCGCCGCCGCCGCCATCGCCCGCGCCGGCGCCCGCGCCCGCGCCCGGGCGGTGCAACCGGACGACTCGGTTTCGAGTGTCGAAGGGGAGCGGAAATGAAGTCGGCGGATTCTTGGCCGCGCGCGAGGAGACAGCTCCTCGGCCCGGGGCGCCCTCGAGCGCGAGCAATTTCAAGCCTCGCCTTCCCTCGCCCTTCCGCCCTTCTCAAAGGGCAGCGCAGACCCAGCGCGCACACACAACGAGAAACCCACGCGTCCCAGCGAATGGCGAGAATCACGCTCAACTTCCATCCTCTCTTTCTTGCAAACCTATCGAAATAGGGACAGTCCCGAAAAAATAGTATGTGTTCAACAACGGGTGCGACAGAGGGCATTTCAAGTGGTCATGACATGTACTTTTGTAACATGGAATATTCATTCAAAATTTTCGAAAAATATTTGACGATGCATTTGTTAAATTTAGGTAAAGTACCTCTTAAAAAATGTACATCATTACGTTTTCTCTATACCAAGAGTTCCCAGCCTGTGGTGTGATACCCGTACCACTAGTGCAAAGGAACCTCTGCAGCCAGTACGGGGAAATCTATATTAAACTACATGTAATCTAAAGTTAAAATTAATTTCGACAAGTAGAGTAACGAACGAATGTAACTCACACACTTCAGTTCGAACTGGCATTAATAAAGTATTCATGGCAGAAATTCCAATGATTCCAGCTCGGTAAATTCAAATACAATGCTCCGTGTTGTTCAAGAATTCACACTCCACAAGCAAAATGTTTTCTTTGGCCCTCGAATTGCACACGTCAACCATTTAGTTCCCACTGGTATGTTTTGAGCGTTTCATTTGGAAAGAATAATCCCTGAATTCTTGGTATTTCAGAAAGGTGGGTCGCCAAAATTCTTGCAGTACATTTTAAGTGATACTGGTGACATAAGATCTAAGAACTCTGCTCTATACCACATGTAACATACAATACAAAGGAGTTGTCCTGATACTTACAAGTAGCAATTTTGAACTGAAGTAGAAGTGCATTTCGCTTACCTGAAACAAATAAAAAATAGTAACGTCATAAATCCGAGAATACATAAGTAAATATATCGAAACTCAAATTTACACTTTCATACAGTCATCGCTTCTCAGTAAAAGAAAACAAAATATGCCCAGACGGCTAAAGGTATTTGAAGCGTTATTTACAGTATTGTGAGATTACTTTGTTAGACATACTCTATTTCAGGGGAGAACAGTTTTTATCTTAGCTTTGTTAGAACAAGTTCGTAGTAACAGAGAAATTAAAGCAAGTCGAATAACTAAATTACACAAATAGAGATAACTAAATGAAACCGCTGTTCCGCTGTAAAAATATGAATTATAAGAAATATTGTAATATTTAACAATTTTTCACCACTCAATCCGCCTCATTTTGGAAATCGTGTACGAGAAGTACGTGGTGCAGGGACGAAGAGACAACTCGAAAAATACGCCATCGCATCTTTGTGCAGTCACAGCCACATAAGGGAATCCAAAACACGGGTGGTAGGGTTTCGCTCAGCCTAGTAATCCGGAACCCCGTGCGCGGACTTTGGGCAATCGAATATCTTTACGATCCTAAATTAAATAAAGTTAACAGCCCGCATAAAAAGAGCCAAGTAGGGTCGTTTGGCTCCTTAATCGAGATGACGTCGTTCTATGTGGTACTTCGCCGAGCCGCAAGGATTACAGTTCGCCGTTTAACTACCAGCGCGGCGCGCGGGAATAGAATTTTCCGCCAAACTGCCAAAAGATGGTCTCGCGATGAGTCGCGTGGACCGTGAAGGCAGTAAATGCTGTTTGTATTGAGTGACGACGACGACAACGCCGCTCCTCCAGTAAGGCAGTTAGAAGCAACGCGGAAGTCGTCACCGGCGCTGCATCAGCGTTTCGCGGAGAAGCCCCGCCGGGCCAGCCGCCGCAGCGCGACGCCAGCAGATGTTTGGCACTGGCCACGTCGAATTCAGCCGCAGTCTGGAGGGGAATTCTAGCGGACGGCTGCTCGGATCCCAAGTTTTCCATTGTTTCTCCCATCAACAAACGGTCCACGAACCGCGATATCTGTCCTTCCGCAATTTCCTTCCTTGTCCATTACACACACACGCGTGTACTTTCATTACATCACATGTATCGGTGGCTTAGAGCTATCAGAGTTGGGGTGAAGGCTTGTGGCGGAGATACCTTGGGTAAAACACTGCACGCCGAGTGTTGATCGAAGAAGGAGTCTGGGTGGATCGGACAGATAAAGGGATAAACTTGAAGATAAATGAAACAGGTTGGAAGCCATCAGCCATGAAATCTGCCTAATGTAGCTGTGTAAAAAACAACTGACAAGCTGAGAAGTAGATAGTACTATACCACTGTGAAGTCTGAACTAAAACTGAGTTATAAGGCAAAAGGTGCCTGTAAAATACGTGTATTTATAAGGAATCTATAACAACCCTTACAATATTTCTATGTCATTTCTTGTCAACTGTTAAAAGTACTTTGAAAGCGTAAAGCTGACCGGCGGTCAATACAGCAGACCTGCTCAAGTGAGCGGCTCAAGTGGTGTACCCCGGATCAAGGTTTATCTGTGGGTTTCCGCGGGCAGCGTGTTCCAATTCCCGGATGACAGCACACTAGTTCAAAGGGCACTCATTCAATTTTCGCCACCTCAGAAAGAAGGCGAGGTACCCTGTGATCCTAATGCCTTCGCCTGAAGAAAGCGAATCCGGAGTCTTCAATTAACTGGAAGAGACTTCCTCCTTAAAGCCACGCGTCGCTGCTGAAATTTTTAACAGCGCCGTTATCGGAACTCGATGCCCCGCGCTGCCTTCTCGACGCGTTGCGAGGGGGGGGGGGCGACGCCCCCCCCCCTCCACACCGGGCGAAGACCCACTCAGCTGGAAGGCTCGACGACCGACAACGCTGTACTCACCGCCATCAAGGAAAGGAGATACCTCCCTCCTCAATGTCGCGACACGGGTGAATTTTCGACACTGGATAAATAGCCACGTGGAATTCCGTCGTTGTCTGGAGGAGAATGTGTCTCTCCCTTTACACATACATACACACACACACGTCAGAAGAACGTGACATTACAATCTTCCAAGGACAGACTACAACTAAGTGCTAACAATAGTTTATCGATAGGTCAAAATCCTGAATGAACGAAGGGACTAAAACAACTATAATCATTTCAAAGCCACTGGCACCAAGACAGTATGTACTTTCTCGTCTTCGGAAATAGTTATGTATTACTATTTATACCAAAATTTCTCTCCGCATTAACACCATTTTAGAAATCATTTTTTGTAAACCTCATTAGAAATCGTAGAACATTTAGAGCAAAAACTAAATATTTTCAAGCAAATATCAACACAAATTTGACAATTATAATTGTTTTTATACATGTCCCAACAATAAAACGTAATTAACAAAAATTAGCTCCCGAGTCATTGTTGCATTCCAATTTGATATTCTCTGAAGGCTAGCAATTTTTATTTCATATATTCCAAATAGATTTTAAATACTTTCTAAAAGATTAATTTGAAAATGTATAACAAAAGCTCGAATGTAAGAAACGAACAAAGAATTATGAAATAATATACAAATTCTAACTTACGAAGCATCCAATTGCCTGGAATTACGTTCACGAAGCGATGAATATTCGGAGAGGGCGACTAAATTTGTCGCCAAATTAAACAAAAAATACTCAATTTTCAAAACATTCAACATGACCTTATTTGAAGATGTTTTTGATGAACAGATTGCATTAAAGAAAAAAATGTATCTTCACAACTGTAGTTATAGGAAGACGCCAAAATTTTTAGAATTTTTTTTAAAATTTCCAAAAAGTTAAGCATTTTTACGAATATAAAACCTCCACCATTCTCTTAAGAGTCCTTTACGCTAAGATCTAAATTAATTTTTAAAAAATTATGTAATTTTTAAGAAAAAGTTGGTTAAAAATAAAAATTGCATCATTCTTAGACTTTTCAATGAACACATTTCATTTAAAAAAACTGTTTATTTTCATAATTATAGTAGTACGAGCACGCCGAAAATATTGTCAATTTTTTCAATTTTCGAAAAATCAGGGTTTTCAACCAACATGAGATCTGCACCATTCTCTTAAACGTCCTTCACACTATCCAACAACAAAATTTAATACACATTTTCGTTACCAGGGCCAGTAATAAGAGTTTTTCTGCCGAAAATTCGCCGTGTTTTCGCGCACGATTACACAACTTTCTCTCCACTGCGTAAGCGGTAGAGACAAATTGACAATCTTATATATTATTTCTCAAAGGGCTGTTTGGTCTTTTCAATAAATTGGGCGACATACGAAACCGATCTATATAAAGAAGCAATGGATTGAAAAATCGTGTTTCGTTTCACCTGCACATGGGACATTCGTATTGAAAAAGGGCGTTAAAAATACCTAAATAATAAAAAAAGTAGTAATTCGGGATCTGTAATATCTGATTGCCGCGCGATCTATCGGAAGAAAATTACACTCGGACGGTGGCGGGAAATGCAATCTCAAGCATTTTTGTTTGTTTCAATTTAGTGTAGGTTGTGTAAGCACGTGAACGTGATTTTCTACATTGAATAGAAATCTTGAAATATGAGAGGTTAGTGATCTTAGTGAGGTTAGGTCGTTTATAATGCGGAATACAAAAAAAGAATTTAAGCAGAAAACAGTTTGGTTATTTGACTAACCGTGCGATTTAATCGCACGGGTTCTCACTAGTGTCTATATATATATATATATATATATATATATATATATATATATATATATATACACACACACACACACTCGCATCTGGTAATCATACGCATATTATCATACTGGCTCATGCAAAAGTCATGTATCCCTCCATCACATTTGATATTCATTCAAGTAAGAGCTCCACTAAGTAAGAGCTTGTGTAATTTCTTGACACTTCATCTAAGTTTCTTCCCTCCCCAAACCTCACAATGAGAGTTTACAATTTCTGTTGTTAAATACATTAATAAATAAAGTAATAAGAGTCAGAAGGTGTAATGAAAATAGACTCTATGAAGGCGGAACTCACTGCAATCCTGTTCGACATCAAGTGAGGAAGAAAACAGGAAAACAAACCAATGCATCATCTAAAAGAACACAATAAATTAAACCCAAAACAAAGTAAATTATATATTTCTATCGTGTTGGTGTTCGCATTCAGTAGAGATGTGGAAAAATTGGGCACATGGTAGAATCGTGAGATTTTCTTACTCCAACAATGGGAACAATAAAAATGTTCCCGCACTCCACATTGTGCCGAAGTGAATTTTAAAAGACATGTGAAAGTGACATTTTTCTGGAAGATCGCCCAATATGATAAAAGCCGCTCTCATGAATTTACTTTTTCTCTTCTTCTACCTAACTTTCTCACATTCTTCCGAGTTGCTCGACGTGGGAATGTTTACCAGGCACTTCGTTCTAAGATTCTCTTCGTCTTTCTCGTCCTCTCCCTCCCACCCATCCCCTCTCCCACTCTCTCTTTCTTTCTTTTCTTCATCTCTCACTAAGAAAATATTCGCATTTCACTGATACTACTGCTTTTTCGTTGCGTATTTAAACTGCATTTGTAAAAAATGGTACCCAGACTTCTGGGTGAGCAATTACAATTAGACGAAAATTTGATAACCAGGAATAACACCTCGGTTGGCGTGATTTCGTCTACATGATGACGTCTTTCACAGGAGGACACAGATGAGTAAAATTTGGACGATCGAATTGGTTGTGTTCACAGAAAAACACGGGAAATTATCGAAATCATCCTTATAGAGGAATTCTTAATTCAAGGAACAAATGCCGTCAGAAGGGCTGGGAATCATGTAAAGAGTGCTCTCATTGTCGCCTCAGAGAGACACTCTTTCCTCACTCCAGAAACGAGCACCCAATGCGCAGGAGCTGCCCACGCCCCCCGCAATGCGTGTGAGTACACGTTTTTGGAAGGTGTTCAAAGGCCGTCGGTGCTTTCGCTACGCATTAAAAGCACGGGAGACATCTTCGCAAGTTGGGCGTAATATCGCTTCCACATGTTGCGCCGTTGCCCAGACGCGTCCTTGTTTCCCGCTCGCCCGCGAAGAGGCGCCGCGCCGGGGCGTCGCCAGCCGAGGCCGCGCACGAGGACGGGACGGGGAGGGGAACGGCGGAGCGGGGGGCGGGCGGGGATGGGTGAGGTGGGGTGGGGTGGGGTGGGGTGGGATGGGGCGGGGCGGTGGGCGTGGTGGGGTGGGGCGGTGGGCGGGGCGGTGGGCGGGGGCGGGGCGGTGGGCATGGCAGGTCGGGGGCGGGGGCGGGGAGGGCGAGGCGGGACGGGGCGAACGTGGGAACGCGCACGGCAGGACAGGATTGATTTCACCACGGGCGCGTCAATTACTAGGGACATTAGTCCCTAAGTGTAGTGCCTGTTTTGCTCGGGAGGTGGCTGTGGTCTTTCCCAGCTGGATGGCGAGATTTGGCGCCGACCTACCGTCGACTACTGAGTTTGTCCTCAGGTATCTCCCATCAGCTGGGCACCGCCCCAGCCGGGACACGCTCTACGCTGCAGACCGGTCCCCAGTGGTAGTGTAGAGCAAGTTAGTGTGAGTATGTGTAAGGGGTGACGAAAGGACAAGGAAGAGGAAGGAAAAATCGCGCGAGGCCGGTGGCCCGTCTGTTAGGGTACTGCTGCAGCATGCCTGATGTCGATCGTAGAAACCACGGAAAACTACTGATCAAAGCAGACGGCCTTTACAATTCTCCTCCAGACAGCGCCTGAATTCGACCTAGCTCTCTAGCGAGTGTCTAAAGGCATGCCACCGTGGGGAGTGGAGCTCCAGGTCAGAGGGGCTGCAGTGATACCAGTTGATGCCTTGAGCCATCTCTCCCGGAGCGGGAAGCGGGCGGGGTCGCGCAGGCGCTGGTGAGGCAGGTGAGAGGCCCGCGCCCCAAAATAGCGCGTGGGATGAGGGGAATGAGGGGGAGGGGCGGGGGCGGAGAGGACGCCCACCCGGGCGCGCTTTATTGCTCTGCTCGCAAGCGCCGGCGCACTCGTCTGCACTCGGCGAGGAACATCAGCCACCGCGTCGGCCACGGGAAAGGCCACAAGTAGACCCCTAATCCAAGTATAAGCGTATTTACTTTTCTTGCAGTCGTTTTGTTATATCGCAAAAAGTTTATCGCAACTAGTTTAGAAAGATTTACTTCTCTTACAGTCGTTTTGTTACATCGCAACTTGTTTAGAAAAAAAATAGTAGTTGAGCATGTACTCCTCTTCTGAAGGCAGGTTTTTCCCCCTTCAAGGGTTTTTTCCTCAGCCGTACCTTATGGTCTCCTTTCCGCGGCTTTGATGCGATGAAGAGACCATCAGGGGTGAATGCCAGAATTCGAAAGGTTGGAGTGCGGTAGGATGTGGGTACTGTAATGGCTTAAAGGCCTTCAGCCAAGCCACATAGTTAAAATAATTGAAATTATGTATCAATGTGTTATAATTACCTATTAAATAAAAAATAATACATCGCAATAAAGTAACACAAGAGAAGAACGAAGAAACATTCTTAACGGCCTATTTCCTTTAAGAATGGAAACAAATGAGGTAAAGATGGTAACATAGGTAATGATGGCGGATGAGTTGTTTTATTCAAGGAAACGTATTTCTTGTTTACGTCATTTTTTTGTCATGAGAAAGAGGTATTTCGTAAAGTACTCAAAAACGCGCGGGCGATATTCCCACTACTGGACTTGGTTGTAAACCTCAACCACATCAATTATTTGCTCTACATCGACGTTTTGATAACTGAATCAGGACTGGTATGGAACGACTCAACTATAAACAGCAGGGTTTCAAAGTAAAAAAAATGTCCTAAACACTTTGCAATATGAAAGATGAATGCACTGTGGTGAACCGATTCATATTTCTGTGAATCTCTGCCGAATGAGCGGCCAGTCCCAGCAGAAATATCAAAGGCTCCCACGGCCCGGGGCGAAACTTTCACGCCGCCGCCGTGCAGAGAACGTTCGCGCGTCTGTTCACACGGCAGCGGCAGCGGCTGCGCTCCAGCGTGCCACGCCACGTTCGGCGGTCGCTCCGCCGCCTCAGCCACTGGCGAATCCATGCCCCCCCCCCCCCGGCACAGAGTTTTCGTTTACCTCCCTTTATTTGATTTAAATATTTGTTCCAATTATGCAATTATTCGAAAAATAATCCTGAATAGTATCATAACTATAGTACATTATATACCATAAGAATGTCATGATACTGTACAGTATCATAACTATACTATAATACCAAAATAAGTTTATTATTTATGAAAAATCTACGATGGCCGTCCCCCAAAATGATCGGCTGAATACACCCATGTCCTGAGCCGCCCCACCCCGACGCCGATGTTTTGGGTCCACCCGTGGGAGCCCACGCCTCAGGTGCTGGCAGCGCCTTCCGAGACACGGGCGGGAGGGGGGTCTCCCTACAACACCAGAAGGAAGGTACCGACGAGACGAAGAGGGGACGGGGAGGGGCAGGGCGGGGAGGGTGGCGGGGCGGGCGGGGCGGGGTTGAGGGGATGGAAGAACTCCGCTGTGAAGGTCGGGAGACGCCACAGACAAGCGTTTCCCGACCCCCTCCCTCCTCTTGCTGGTTCGATCCACCATAAACCTTCAGCGTGGCCATTCTCACTATCACGCATCATATTCTAAATGAAATTTCACGGTATGAATGTAGTGTGAAAGTGTGAATGTTATACTCTCCCGGTTTGAACAACCAACGATTCCAAAACTAAACCGCACACTTATAGGTCTACATGCTACAAAGTTCTTTTTTAAGATTTATATATCAATGCAATACTATGACACATCACCTGCTTCCTTCATATATTGTGTTAAAAATGGTGTTTTCGTACTTCAAAGGCAATCAAAAACGTTCAATTTAAACTTGAAGTATAAAACCAATTTTAAGTATAATCTCTGAAAATAAAACCTATTCTTGGACATACGTCACTCTGGAAATAATCTTCATATTAGCGAACATATCGCAGAACGAAGAATTCATTTTTGTCACGGGTCATTTTCAGAATCTACTAATATTATCCATACACACAAAAATATTATCTATCATACGCGACAGAACAAGAACACCAAATAATCCACACAGATTTTCAGAGAGGACATTTAATACTTCACGCGCTACGCCCTCCGCGAATGACATAATGTGATATCGTCGCATTAAATTTCTGTTTGAAGTTTAAAACGAAACCATTTCATAATTAAACGGGTTTATTGGGATATACATCATAACAGTACACACGAATAATTCGTTCCTCTTTACAAATACGCAATGCATTATTCTGAGAAACGAATACTCATAAACAGAGCGAGGTTATTACAGTCAAATATTCGAAGAACCTGACAGCAAGAACAATGGTAAATAGATTAGTGAAATAATGCGACTGCCTGGCATCACAAAAACGAGAGCGTCCCGTCAGGTTGAATTATGACACGTTTATCGTTCTTATTTTAAAATTTACGTGACAAGTAAGGTTAGTTGGAGGTAATATGGGAATTACGAAAGAAATACTGCGCCCTAGGTCCACTCTATTAATCTCTATTTCGAAGTATGGATGCCAGCATCCCGATAAGCGTAAGCGATTTAAACGTAATTTATCGTAAGCTGCTAAGGCACGTCATTCGACAACGATATCGATACAAACTTTGCTCCTAATTCAACACACGAGGTACTTGAAAACACGAAGAAGCACAAATTAGGCGTCTATATGCGCGCGATAAGCGAGTAATAAATTTATAACCCCGCTCCAGAGCACGGGACCGACGGAGACGGCTCGGGGCAAGAACTGCTGCCTCCGCAGCGAACCGGGAGGACTTGGGGTTCGAGTACCGACCGCGGCGGATTGTCGGCACCAGCTAGATCGAATTCAACCACTCTGGAGAGGAATTCCAGCTGCTCCGATCGGTAGTTTTCCATGGTTTCTCCAATATATACAATGCACGAGCAGTACTCCAAGCTCATGGGCCACGGACCGCGCGCGACCTTTGATTTGGCATCCTACTCTTCAGCTCTGATCTTACATTCATACATACATGTATACCGGGTGTCCTGGGAAGAAACGTCGAAACTTCTTAAGACAATTCTAAACATATTTTGTCTAATAAACTACGAGGATATTCCGAATGGTTGAGCCGCAATGAGCACTCAAAAGTTGGTTTGAAAAAATGATTTCTAGACAAAAATTCGCATTATGGAAGCATAGAAACACTCCAGAAACATGTAAATTGTTTACTATTTTCAAAAGAAATTAGTATATTTGCTCTGCCAGAAAAATTAAGCGAGAAATAAAAAAGCAGTCGAATTGTGCAAATTGGGTGCTTTTCTATTTCTCGCTTATTTTTTTCTTTCTGAACAAATATATTCATTTCTTTTGTAAATAATAAACAATTTACATGTTTCTGAAGTGTTTCTATGCTTCCATAATGCAAATTTTTTCCTAGAAATTATTTTTTCAAACAGACTTTTGAGTGATCTTTGCGGCTCAACCATTCGGAATATCCACGTAGTTTATCAGACAAAATATGCTTAGAATTGTCGTAAGAGCTTAATTTCGAAGTTTCGACGTTTCCTCCCCGGACACCCCTGTATATATATATACACATATACACGCGCGCGCTACACTACTATACATGCCAAGAGACCAGTCGGCGGGTTAGAGGTAATCCAGGCTGAGGCGTTCCGCTGTCGGAGATACCTGGAGGGGAAAACCTTGTAAACCACTAGGTACGTGAATCTCACATTCCAGCAGGGACGGAACACCGCCACTTCCTGGAATAGTCTTCTTTATGATTTCAGTAGTATATCTTCCCTCTGCGGTTCTCGCACGCAACCAATCTTTATAAATGGGGTCTCTAAAGAAAGAATTTCACAGAAACGTGGCGTATTGCACTTTGACTTTCAAAATATAAAGGATTTTTTAAAAAATGCATCTAAATATTCATGCAACGCAAGTCAGGATTTTTGAATCTATATCTTTAAATAACTTCTAAACGAAGGGTTCTAGGGCTTTATAAACTAAACGTTTGAGGCCAACGGTATCAAAGAAACATTCATTACACCGTAATCTACGGGATGAGATCTTGACCATTCTATTACATTTTTGCTGGTTTGTCGCTTCTCGATTCTACCCCATCTGTTCAGAGCCCGTAGAATCTGCAACTGTATGTGAAATTACTAAATACTTGATATTCTATGTAATTGAATTACGCGGGTGTATCTCTACGCTCGATAATAATGTTGAATAAGATTTTTTTGTATTGACAAGGGTGTGTTATATTGTTATCAATTACAAGGTGACATTTAAACAAGTGACGGAGGATAAGAGCGCCTTGAAGAAAAATATATATTATAGTGTTATATATGAAAATGGAAAAATAAGGAAGAAGGTGGGGTGTAGCATGCGAGGGTTCTCGCACGGGTACGCTAGTATAACATAATGTACACTCCAGTCATAAGATTACTGCCGTTAACAGTTGACGCGCCCGGAATCACAAAATAATCAGTTAACCCAAACCACAGGAGCGGTTCTCCCAACTCTTCTGGGGAACATCCTGGACGGCGATGTTGCTAAATAAAGAAACTCTATGGCGCGTATCCGAAAAAAGAAAACTCGCCTCCGAGTCCTTAAACAGGAGGTCGGAGAAACACAACCCGCAGTTTCAAAACAACGATCAACGCTTTTCACAAGTGCACGTAAATTCCGAACGGCCTGTTTAACTCCACCAATCCGTCTTGCGGGTCGTCCGCGAGGTTGTAAATAGCCTCGAAGCCGAGCGGAACTTTATTTACTCTCTGCCCCTCGGCCGCAGCATCCTGAGCCAGCAAGTGGGCGCTGGGCGCAGGTAGCGGCGGGAGTGTTTACTTCGAAACGGCGGTTTCTTGCCGTTTCATCATAATTGTTACCTCTGGTGTTCCTCAGGGTTCCCACTTGGGCTCATTATGATTTATTTTATTTGTAAACGACTCATCATTCACTTATTCAGCCTACTTTCCAGATATAGCTTATTCAGCTTCAGATACAACTCTTCGAACGTGTTCCCATTCCAAATTCCGCCTCACATTCAAACATTTCTCTCCATTTACTCAATCAGATTTTCTTCCAGTTTTTTAAGTCACTACGTTCACGATCATTACCTCATCTCTTATATAGTTTAATGTTATTTACTCGTCATTTTTTCTCTATTCCCTCTCTCCACTTTCTCCTTCTTCCAAAACTTGCGTTTGCCCAGCTTCACCCGTTTCATTTCTCTGTCATATCTCTCCTGAATTTTACCCGTCTGTTGTTCTTCTTTTAATCCATAATCCATTCATCTTTTCATCTAATCTATTCACTTTACTGCCATTGACATCTTCCCTAAGGCAAGTAGAGTGATGGGCCTAAGGTCAGTTGAGTGATGTTATTGAAGTGTGTTTCAGTAAATTGCAAAACATCGAAAAAATTCACCAAATGAATTAGGATCTATTTCAGAATGTCCATCTCAAGTCAGACCACTTAAGTAAATTAATTATACAACGTTCCCTAATTTCATTAGATAGTCAATATTTTAATCAACACATGTGTTAGGCCTAGAACTTCCGCGATCGACTCATACGTACTCTACGTGTACATACATACTCTACGTATTTTCAACTGGAAACGTAGAGTGCATCAAGCATTTATTTTATATTTTCACATATTATAAGCTAAATGAAAACCAAATGCTCTAACGAAAACTAATGTAACGTACCACACTTCTTTCCTTTCTTGCCTACTACGCACGTATATATTAAAGAGAACGTACTGTTGAGCTGCATCAGAAAGCAGAATTTTTTAAGTGATTTTACCTATAACTTCGCATGGATGAATCCAGAAACTTCACGTTCCGACTAGAACGGACTTTTTTGCTGACAAGATGACAGTCGAAGGTGATACTTTGCTAACCATATACAGAAGATATTAAACAAATAGTGTTTTGTAATATAACCATTTTCATACGTCCATAAAAAAATGATGTTTATATTTCGTGAGGACTCGATCGTAAAAAAAAATCGCGTACTTGATGTATTAGTAGTTATTTACGTAAACAATAGCCTTTGGCGTACAACTGAAATGTTAACGGCGACGTGGCGTTAATTGCAGAGTCCAATTTTTTTGAAATAAGGAATGAAATAATTGATTTTTTTTCTCGGGAGTTGCGTAGACTATTTTTATTACGAATTCCTTGGATTCATTCTCAGAACACGAGGCAGTAGCCACGTTCATTCATATCGCCCCAAACCTTTGCAATACCCAATTGCTTTGCATTGCCGTGACATCTCTCCAATACGCGTACGGGTAAGTAACATCTTTCAATCAATAAACAGTGGAGGTGAAAACTGGTTTTCGTTCACGAGTACTAAAAAAATAACCATTACACATTTCTGCAATACACTTACTGCTAGGTAACGCCTTCCAATCAATAAACAGTGGAGGTGAAAACTGGTTTTCGTACACGAGTACTGGAAAAATAACCTTTAAATATTCAGCACATACCAGTTTCGACTTTTCAATATACCCCGATAGTTTTCGATGTAGTATCCATACTTTGGAAAATGTTGCCATCTCTCGGCGCAGGGCGAACGGCGTATTGTGAGAGCGCGGACTCCCGGCCGCCGCCGGCTCCACCCACCCCGCCCCGCCCCTCCCGCCCCCGCCTCACCGCGTCTCGCCCCGCCCCACGCCGCCCCGCCCCACGCCGCCCCGCCCCACGCCGCCCCGCCCCACACCGCCCCGCCCCACGCCGCCCCGCCCCACGCCGCCCCGCCCCACGCCGCCGGCGCCGCGGCGCCCCTCCCCGCCCCGCTCCGCGCCCCCCCCGCCCCGCCGCGTGCCGCCCCGCCCCGCGCCGCGCCGCGCGAGCCCGCGACCGCGAACTGTATAAATCTCGCGGGCGCGCGCACAATGGGCCGCTTGTGCGGAGCGCAACAGGAGAGGGCCCGCGCGCCCCAGATGGCGCGGCCGACCACGCGCCGCCCACGCCCCTTCCTTCTCATGACACTCGCAGCAAAGCAAGAACCAACGCTCGCAATGCGACATTGTTGCTTTGAAGAACATCTCAAATCAAAACTTGTGCAGACCGCTTTGCACTTTCAAGATGCTTTTAGAGGACTGCATTATATTTTGGTTAGTGCACGGCAGTCTGTAGCCCTTTTGATAGCTCAGTTAGGGCAGATTTCAGGTTACAAGGACTGCTTCCGGCTCCGAAACTAGTGACGCTACAACTAGTGATGGCGCCATCCAAAAATAAGAAGGAACGCCTCCCACGCGACATTGATTTGGACCAACACCTCAACTCAAAACTAGTGTCTCTACAACTAGTGGTAATCACGCGTTGTAAAATACGTGATTCCACCAAGTGGTCGCAACACGAAATGCAAAAGATCATCCTCCATCCTATGGTACCATTTCATTAATTAGTTCGTAACTTCTTGGCACAGTCCGTCCAGTGGTTCCCTTCCGGAACAGATATTGGAAGAAGTGCATTTCCTTAATTTCTAAAACAAGAACACGAACAATCAGGAAAATCTCATTACTTTCATTGAAGATATTTTATGAACATTTTCGAAAGTGTTTGTCTACAAATCTACTTCGCTCTGCGCTGCGCATGCTCGTTAGCCTCGTTTTCGCGTTATTAGTTTGTTATGCGCTGCACGTAGGTCGTTACAAATATTTGCCTATTGAATTTCATGTAATATTGAGTTACAAACATGATTAATAAATACAATGAAGCTTCAAGTACGGACTAATAATAAATCCAGAGCATCCCGTGTAACTGACATGAACACGTAATGTGGACCAATTAAGCATTCTCAGGGGGATGCAGTACCTGGAACCGCGCCAATCCGATCTTTCTAAAAACACCACAATTCTCTCCGGGCCGATACCCACACCTAACATGTGACTGTTGTGACAAAAACACAATAAAAACTCCACGTGTGAACCCACTAAAGTTAAAACCGTTACTCTTAAAATCCGTCCTGTCGTCTAAATATTTCCCGTTTATTCTCAGATACTCCCACCAAAAAGCATTCAAAAATACAAGTATTTATAGGTACCTAAAATTCAGGTGTATTTTTGACCGACATTCACAATTAGCCTGACAAATAGCTCACTAAACGATACTTTTTGGAAGTTTACAAACAAGAACACTTCAGCGCTTTTCACGTAAACCTCGACGAAAGTGGAGTTTCTCGTCCGGAAGTCTCCAAGTGTCTTTGTTTAATTTAGTCTCGCATATCTGATCGCCTGGCGGCGCCGCCGTGGTGGCGAGCGCTAGTGCCCCCAAGTGCGTGTGTTGGGGGTGGAAGGGGGGAGGGGGAGGCTCCCTTTAATTGCTGCGCCCGCCCCCCCCTGCCGCCGCCGCCGCCGAGGCCGATAAGCTTTACGGTGGGCGCAGGCGCGTCGTAAACGCCAGGCGGCGGACGCCGGGAGCGGCGAGAAAGAACCGAGCGCCAGGCGGGGAGAGCGAGGGGGAAAAGAGGGGCGGGAGACGGACGGAGCGCGGAAGGTTTTATTTATTTATTTGGTCAAAGAACAAAAAAACAGTAAAAACTGTATATGACGTATGGGGGGAGAGATTTTCTTGAGGCCCGAAATTTATATACATAAAAATATATATATATATATATATATATATATATATATATAGAAATATTACATATATATAAAAATATTACATATATATATATATATATATATATATATATATATATATATGCACAACCATTGGACCGGATATGCAACTAGAACAACGGGTCAATATGCTACAGTCCGAAATATACTTCGCTGATCCTACCTTGGTCTTTATTCTCACTCTTTTGGGTAATGTGAACATTAAGAGGCTACACTTGGATTTTATTCAAAGCTGCGTTTGAAGTAAATCAGCTGTTGAAAGGGAGTTTGAACGTCACCATAGTGACGTCATTTTAGTCACATATAAGCTCCCTGTTGGATCGAACCGTCAACTGTTGATTTACTTCAAACGAAGCTCTCAATAAATCTAAGAAAAGCCTCTTAAGGTTCACATTATCCAAAAGAGTTAGAATAAAGTCCAAAGTAGGATCAGCGAAGTATATTTCGGATTTTAGCCGGATGAAGTGAACATTAACCAACTTGAGGCGGGTAAGGTTGAAATACGTTATGGTGACGAAGAACAGAAGAGAGGCGAATAACAGCTGCTGGTGGGAAGTTCATAAGACAAATGAGCGACATAGAGTAGTTTCTAGTACCAATGTGTCGGTTATTTACACAATACTACCAACTTCATCTCACTATACTTCAGACGCTACGTGTTTCACAGTTGGGGTGATGACGCTCCGGCCCTCCGCTTAGCAATTTACATAAAGCAGCACTGAATCTGAGCAACACATAATTTCGATCACATTTTTATGACAATGTTTATGTGAATATATAAAAACGTCTTATATTTGGACAATTCCCGCATTAGCTAGCGCCCTGACGATAATGTCAACATTAGCCGCATTAAGTCTCAAACGATTCGCTCAAGTTCATTCATACAAGTTTATCCAAGCCGTCTAGCTAATGTTCAAACTATGCGGCTAATTCGCGAATGAAACATTTCGGACAAGGCGTGACATACACCCACCCATTCTCATAGCCTAAAGTAAAAGATACGTCAGTAGCTTATCATGCACCCACCCATTCTCATAGCCTAAAGTAAAAGATACGTCAGTAGCTTATCATGCAACCAGTGGTGGTAGAACAGCACGTTCTTTCTCGCCCGTAGTAATGGCTATGTACTATTATTATACTGCAATTTCTGTCCAGATTAACACAGCTCAGTCATCATTTCTAAGACTCATTATAAATCGTAGATTTTTTTTAATATGGTCAAGAAGGGCTAAGAATATTTCGGTGGCGTGAGTTAATTTTATGTGGTTGTCTGTATAATTCCCATAACTTCACGCAAAGGTGGGACCAGGACCAGAAGCCCCATGCCCGTGGCATCCAAGGAATCGGAAGGGCGAGAGGGGAGTGCAACAAGTATCGGCCCGTTGGACGGGAAGGCAACAATGCAACTGGTTTTGGAATTAGTCGACGAGATATTGCGAAGAGCGCCTCACGATAAATGGTTTGTTTGGGTTTGGCAAGATCCCAGCAATAAAATGCCGAGGTCAAAGACACGAGGAAACGCCGACGGAAATAAAAGAGAGAGAAAAATCCAACGTTTTGTTAGGGTTTCCGAGCAACAGACAGATTCATGAATGGAGAGTGCAATTCCGCCAAAACGTATTCAACTACCATTTCCAATTACAGTATGCTAAATACGCCAGGTTTATCGAGCAGTTTTCATGTTACTCGATAAGTTTTTATTTTTACACAGGGATTCAAACAGCAACAAAAAACACGTATGATAAGGATTGTTCCACGGGATCCAAAAATTAAATATTTCCCTAGCAGTAACATTTACTATATTTTTCCTATTTTGTACAATCATTTGGAATACAGTAAGTGAGTTTGTTTCCATTTTCTGAACAACAGAAATACACAATTCTCCAATACTTATAAATTGCTTTTAATCTTATGATGCATTGTTTCCCAGATAACAATTTAATACCAGTATTTTGAGCGTACGGCTCTTGTTACAGCACACTCAGTCGCAGTAATATTTCAAGAGAAATACTGACGTTCTAAACGGATTCCACTGAAGTACGTCCCTGGCCATATTATTGTGACCTCTAGCAACATTTAACCGTTTCGTGTTTTTTAAAGGTAAAACTTGTAACTCAATTGACGTTTTTCAATAGTGGCAACTCTTTCGTGTGTCAACAATTTTTTTCTATGGGATTGGTCCTTTGGAAGGCCGCATTGGTTTTATGAATGCAAATCTGCTTAACGTTCTTATGGAATAATTGTTTTATTCGCATGGGGTGCGAGTTGCTTCGGTACGTTAATCTATGGTTTATCATTTTATCTTAGATTTCTTTAATTTTATCATTTCTGTTTCATACTTTTGTATTTTTAATAACTTTACGTGTAACTTAATCATTTCCTAAATTTGTTATTTGTTTCGTGATGAGAAGGCCAAAGAACCTGTCTCCAAAGAAAAAAGAAATAAAGGCATTAATAGAATTTGAACCCCTTTCACAAAGTCAAGTTTCTCAAAAGGTTCGTTTCTAAGACATCAGTAGCAAACAATACGAAGAAATTACAGACTGGCGAATTGTAGAAAATGTAGAATGATCACATTAATATGGCCAGGGATTGCGTACTATTCCGAGGGTGCCGGTCTAAACCTTTTGTGGCTAATATTTCTTGTGACAGACATTTAAGTTCTATAAGAAAGGAAAACGCACACACACAACGTTCACTGGCAACAAAATTTTGCGTAAAGGATATCCCCGCATAAGATGGTAAACAGTTTTCTACAACCAAATGACATATGAATAGTTAACTTATGACTCTAATATAAAAATAAGAGGTTTAGAAGGCTTCTTGGGCCTTGAACACCACCACCCCCTCTACAGCCAAAACTGTTTTATAATTTAATTTTTTTCGTCAACTTAATATTATCTTCTTCAATTAAAAAAATGAAAAATAAGAATTTATAAAACGAAAAAAAATCTTTTGATATTTTCTTGGAGACAAATTCAAAAGCTTTTATTTTATTTTGAAAAAAAAAGATATCTTCTACAGTGTTTTAAAACATTGGAACAGGCGCGAAAATTCTGAAAACCCCAATTCGTGTGCATTTCCCCCCTCATATTTTTTCGGTTGTGAATTGCCTTTTTCCGCCTTTTAACTACTTATGACTTTAAATACACTTTGAAAATAACTTCAACAGTTCTATACAATTTATTTTAATTTTTATTACACATTATTTGTGCCCGTGTTCTAAGACGCAGTACAGCCGTTTTTGAAAATCCGGGTCCAGCCTGTTCCATTTCTTTACCCCAAACCTACTTAATTTTGACTAAAAACAAATTACATTAGAAGAAATACGTTTTGGGTTGGAAAGGGGTGGGAGGTGGCACAAAAAAACCTTTAGAATCTTATTTTTATGTTGTGAGAGTCTTTCTTTTCTTTGTGTTAGTCATAGTCTAACTACTCATATGATATTTGGTTTTCGGGAATTTTTTATCATCTTACTCGGGGGTATTCTTTGGGAATTGCCGACAGCTGATTGTGTACAGTTACAGCAGAATGACGGCAAAGAACTTTCAAGTAAAGCAAATATAAATAAAACAAGCAGATATTATTGATCATAAACAGTAATCAAGATACTGATGAACGTTCCAATTGTTAACTTGCGTACAAATGTAATTAGATGTATTGAAACCGATACAAACAACGAAAAGAACTCTTGTATATCAACTTACCTGGGTTAAATTAAATTAAATCATTCTGAACACAGAGAAGTAAAAAATAGCGTTAAGTGCCGATCCTTTCAGCGTTCAAGACAAAAGGAAATCTCAGGGTCGCAGGTCAGAGAGCATTGTTGGAAAGAAAAGGGCTCGAATGCTGAAGGAGCTATTCCCCCTTCTTTCCATATCCATACAGAGTGAAGGACGTGGAGTGCTTTGGCAGCTACGAGCTCTCGCCCCCCCCCCTCCTCCCCTCCACGCCGTCAGCCCGCGCTCATCCACGCCCGAAAAAAGTCGGCGCTCGCGCAAGGGCGGGATGGGGGGGGGGGGGCTGCGAACTCCCTCGCAGCACACGTCAGCCATCTTTTTCACGCGTGGAAAAAGAGAACGCGCGGCACCACCTCCCCGTTCTCCTCCCAGAATCCCGCTTCCCCGCTCCGCCCCGCGCCGCCCCGCGCCACCCCGCGCCGCCCCGCGCCGCCCCGCGCCGCCCCGCGCCGCCCCGCGCCGCCCCGCGCCGCCCCGCGCCGCCCCGCGCCGCCCCGCGCCGCCCCGCGCCGCCCCGCGCCGCCCCGCGCCGCCCCGCGCCGCCCCGCGCCGCCCCGCGCCGCCCCGCGCCGCCCCGCGCCGCCCCGCGCCGCCCCGCGCCGCCCCGCGCCGCCCCGCGCCGCCCCGCGCCGCCCCGCGCCGCCCCGCGCCGCCCCGCGCCGCCCCGCGCCGCCCCGCGCCGCCCCGCGCCGCCCCGCGCCGCCCCGCGCCGCCCCGCGCCGCCCCGCGCCGCCCCGCGCCGCCCCGCGCCGCCCCGCGCCGCCCCGCGCCGCCCCGCGCCGCCCCGCGCCGCCCCGCGCCGCCCCGCGCCGCCCCGCGCCGCCCCGCGCCGCCCCGCGCCGCCCCGCGCCGCCCCGCGCCGCCCCGCCCCGCGCCGGACAACGGAGCTTCGAAGGAAAGCACTTGGATTGGCTTCGCCCGACGGGCCCACCACGGTTAGCTGCGTCCAGCGTCTCACAGATTTCAGAGAGAGCGAGTCGGGGATGGTTCATGTTTACGGGCGTGTCTTTCCGGGCACTTGATCATCAGTGTCGTATGTGCAGTGTATGTCATTGCCGGGAGGTGGAGGTATTGCTCAACTGAAACGTGATATTCGGAGATGGCCGATAGGTCGGGTTTTTACTCCTCAAGGTACCTCCCATAACGTAGCGCTGACTCGATTGTGACAAACGCAAACGTCCGAACTCGAGCCCCAGGTATCTCTCTCAGAAACACTAAAGACGCATCTATAAATGCTGTTAGAGATCCATCTCAGCCGGTACTTAAGAATTCCAAGGCAAATACCATTACAGACTCTCATAACGGCAGAAGATCACAGCATAATGCTCAATTCATTGCTGGTCAGATCACATGGTACTATGCTTTTTCATGGATATTACTGGAATGTCCTTTATTAGGGACTACAAACTGAACTCTGATATTGTTTTCTTTGCGACGAAACTTAGGTAACAACTAGTTATTTTTTTCACGTGCGGTTCATAAAGTAAGAGGAACAAACTTTATGTCAACAGTTCATTAGACAATATTATACTCGGCACTCGTGAATAGATTAAGATACTTCTTTCATCTCCAGACTAAATGGTGACATGTTGACACTCGCTCTCATAAGTTTTGAAGATACTTTTCCGAAAGAAGATCTATTTAAGTTCCCCCTAAGAAACTACTTTGCAGGAATGAATAGATTTGAGGTTTGTAATTACAATCACCTCAGATTATTCCACTCATCCATTATTCCAGATTATTGATGGAATTTTCACCCCACGCATTACCAAGAGTAATTGCTATTGTAACCTACGAAGCTTCTTTTGCTTTTCCAGTGATAAATAAAATAACGTTACTTTGCAAAATAAACGACATATTTGCTACATCTATTCCACTCGTGAAATTAAAACCAATAGTGTTTAACTATGCATACAAAAAGCTCCAATGAGAGCGATGTATCACAAAAACTTTATCACTCTTTCTACCCGATATTTCTTACCGCTTCTCCTTACTGGCCAATCATAAACTGTCTCATCTATCTTAGGAGGCAGTATAAGTCGATCTCCTATCAACCGCGTATGTACTGTAACATAACCTCACTGATTTTAACATAGCTTTCAGTTATTTTCAATATTTGGCGCATTTTGAAACTGTGTTGGACGTAATTTCACTCGTGGAATAATCCTATTAAATACCACTCGTGCTTTGGAAATTCTCAGATAAAACCTCTCCTCGCTCTGCGAGTCACGGGTTTATCGACAATTTCCAAAGCACTCGTGGTATTACCTATCGTAAAGATTTTAGTTAGATTTAGTGACAATAGACCTCCAAAACTGCTATCTCTTCATGGAATGCACGAAAAATCTGTATCTGTTCTTTTCAAAAATCGCCCTTTAAATCTGTTTATGTATTTACAATATTTATCCGAGAGAGGTCTCGACTACTGAATGGAAACACAAATAAATCATTTATGCAAATATCAATTTGAAATGAGAGCTCAGGTTCATTACTGCGAATGTACGACCTAAAAAAAACGGTAAAATTTGTTCACTGATGTACAATCACAAATTCAAGTTGTAATTATCATATCGTAAACAAAGTCCAATAAAGATTGAAACAATTTTTTTAAAATTTTAGGCTCTCAGAATGGAACTATAAATATTTTTTAAAAAGTTTTTCTAATTGGATCACCGTAGCATTCAATTGGCTAGACAATGGAGCAAGCCTCCAGACTCGAGATACAACTTTACATTTGAACTACCAGTTCTAAAAAGAACAAGCTACAAATACACTACAGTGCTAAAAATAACAATTCATGAATAATGTACACACTTGCAATATACTAATTTTTATCACGTGACCATCGTACTGATAAACATAATAATACACATTGTACTGATACGAACTTAATACACTAGTTCTCATATAAAAACAGTGCCATAATTAATAATATAATATACAATTCAAAACGCGTTTACTCACACACTGGCCATAAATCACTGCATGTTCACCCTTCACACAAAACGTTTTTTTTTAAAGTAATTCCTATGTCAAACACCACAAAACATGGCTTTTAGGAGAATATATTCACCGCGCTTTCACTCAAAACGCATTGGAGACTATTTTTCAGAAGATTTATGTTCTGGCCGTTAAATCAGGATCAGCCCCAAAAATAGAAATAAAAAATTTTAAAACAAAACAGCAGACAGAGCAATGCCAATTCATCGTGCCATTAACACGGAGATGCAATACGTATGAAACATTAGACACATGCCACACATCGCAGCGATTTGCATAAAGAACTTGTTAACGCCACCGCACAATTGCGGCTAGTCGCTTTAACGGCCCTCACGAATGATGAAGTGCAACATTGAACAAATCTTCCCGAACAATTTACTTGAATCCACCGGTTGAGGTAGCTCAGTGACACCAATTCTGTGGCCACGGGGTGAAAGTTCATAAGCCAAAAATGTTAGTTTGGAGAAAACAAGGGTTAGATTTTTGAGCCTTCGCTTGTTCCTACGCTAAACGCTATTTCTTAATGTTTTTTTTCTCCTTAAGTAGGCAACATTTGAATTCGGTCGTTTTACTAAAAATATAGATACTAAACTTGTAGTTTCAGTACTTAACCCAATTTTGCCAAAAATTGACTAAAGAACATTTACCACAGAATTGTTGCCGCAGTCACTTCTCTGGTCTGGAGGACCTAAAGGTCGAGTTTCTGTGCAGAATTCTAGCGGTTGCCTCACCTGATTGGTAGTTTTCCGTGGTTTCAGTGTTTACTACACAACCGGAATAGTAACAAGTGCAATAACACCCCAAGGAGCGAACCACGGACCGCGCACGACCTTCCCTTCTTCATCCTAGCCTTCTCCTATCCCCATTCAAACACTCATTTATATTTGCATACACTACACTACCACAGATAACGAGGGACTAGTCGGGAGCTTTAACAGCTTGTCTCGACCGGCGGCGGTCGCCTTTTAGGTGAGATACCTGGAGTGTGAAAAACCCGAGAGCGGACTTCTCTTTTCGGCGGCGAATGGCAGTTTCAAGCGCGGAAAGCACATCGCCGCTTCTCGGCTACTCGCGTGTGCGAATGACCTCTGCATTATAAATGAGGCACCCAGAAACGCGAAACACTCACTTGGATCCTCGTTCTGCGCTACTTCATCCGCTTCCACTGCAAGAGTTCATCAGTTGAATTCCCGAAATTACCTGTTCAGAGACAGAGGTTCAAAGGAAGTCAACGATCCCCCCGGCCCCCCGCCCCTCGAGACTGAGTTGGGTAGTGACGAAGCGGAATTCTACTTTAAATGTTGCATTTTCCGGAGTTTACAGACGCGCAAGGAGAAACTTGGGTGCCCCCGCAGGGCAGGGCTTGCAATATTAATAGCGGGAGAAAAACCCGGCGGCGGCGGCGGCGCGGAGGCGGCGGCGGCGGCGGCGGCGGCGGCGGCGGCGGCGGCGGCGGCGGCGGTGGCGGAGGCGGCGGCGGCGGAGGCAGCGGCGGAGACGGCGGCGGAGGCGGCGGCGGCGCTGGCGGAGGCGGCGGCGGCGGAGGCAGCGGCGGAGGCGGCGGCGGAGGCGGAGGCGGCGGCGGAGGCGGCGGAGGCGGCGGTGGAGGCGGCGGCGGCGGCGGCGGCGGAGGCGGCGGCGGCGGCGGAGGCGGCGGCGGCGGCGGAGGCGGCGGTGGAGGCGGCGGCGGCGGCGGCGGCGGCGGCGGCGGCGGAGGCGGCGGCGGCGGCGGAGGCGGCGGCGGAGGCGGCGGCGGAGGCGGCGGCGGTGGCGGAGGCGGAGGCGGCGGCGGAGGCTGAGGCGGCGGCGGCGGCAGAGGCGGCGGCGGTGGCGGCGGCGGAGGCTGAGGCGGCGGCGGCGGCGGCGGCGGCGGCGGCGGCGGTGGCGGCGGCAACGGCAGCGAGACACAGCCCGGGCGGCCGCCCTCGCCTCGCCAGCGCGCGCCACGAATAGAAGCCGCCGCTGTCACAACCCATTTGTCCCGAAAGAGGCGGCTCGTTTACATACATCAAATTATGCACCCTGCCAAGCAAAACGAGCAGCGGGGCCGCTACCTGCGTCGCGCCGCCGCTTCCCAGATTGTGTCTTGCCCGACTCGATTAGCCACGCGGCGGCGTCCGTTCTAAATTTAGGCGCGCGCGCTCTCCAAGGCGGGCGGTCCGCGCCCGCACAAGGCCGCGCAGTCCGCGCCGTAACTTCCGAGAGCTGAGCCCGAACAATTAAGCACATTGTGCGGGCGTCGCGACGCCTGACAGGCGAGGCTTTACGGGCGGCGGGGGCGGCACGCCCCGCGCATCGCGCAAAAATTACGGGTTAAATGGCGCGCGGTGGTGGCGGCGGCGGCGGCGCGGTTGGCGCGGCCAAGCAGGAACGCAGCGCCCCGGCCCCTCCACAGCCACTCGGCCCCGCGTAGCGGAACGCAATGTTTGATTGATGATTCCGGGCCGTTAGCTTATAAGGTCATTGGTCCCGGAACTGTAGTGCATGTTTTTAACTCGGAAGGTGACGGTGATCTCGCGCTGGATGGTGAAAACAGGCGTCAACGGTGTGACAGGTTTTTTCCCAACCAGGTATCGCCCACCAGCGGGGCACCGCCCCACCCGGAACAAGCTCTGTACTTGAGATTTATTCAGAGCTGCCTCCGACGCAAATCAGCTGTTCCGGTGACATCCAATCGGAAGGTTGAACGCCACCACAGTGATGTCTCTGCTCTGAATAAATCGCAGTATAAGCTCCCGACTGGTCTCCCAGTATATGGTAGTGTAGAGCGAGTATGTGTGTGTGTGTTTAAGGAAGTGGTGAGGATAGGACAAGAAAGAAGAAGGAAAGATCGCGCGCGGTACGTGGCCCGATTTTCAGGTTAAGTTCAGGCATTCGCCTGTCGCTGTTCGGAGAAATCACTGAAAACTGCCGATCAGAGCAGGCAGCCGCTAGAATTCTTCGCCAGGCGGCAGCTGAACTAGGTCTAGCTATCGCACTAGTGTCGAAATCTCTGTCACTATCGCCACAAGCACCCTAGAACCTCTCGGTCAGAGACACTGCAGTAACATCGGTGGATGCACTGAGCCTTCAGTCCCCTGAACGAAGCATCTCCATTTCTGCTTGTTTTCTAAGTTTACCTATCAGTATTTTCTTAGAATGTTTTTCCGCCATACTCTCAAATATTGTGTTAACATATTGAGTTTCTTCTAAACGATGTTCGAAAGCTTTACAATCTAATTTTGAACTATTAGGCTAAATGTGAATGCTTTTCATTCCTGAAAAGTTGTTCTTTTTAGAGACATCTCTTGGAAACAAACCCCTCAATTCCGGAAGTTATTTGTAATTAATTGCAAAGTCTATTTGCAATGTGACATATCTCCATTTCCGTATTTTTTGTAATTTTACGTATCAATATATTCCGCAGATGCATATCCCTTCAAATACTGTGTTCAAAAATTGCCTTTCTCCTGAGCTAAACCGTTTAATTCCTTCTTGAACTCTAAGGCAGAACGTAAATAGAACTTTCCCTTCCTGGCAAAAAGTATTGCTTGGAGGTCCGTCACTCCTCGCTCTTCAATTAAGCACACTGCGCGCGGAACCGCGGCCCGTGGCCACCCAGCAATTTCGGGCGGCGGAGGACCTTTCACGAAATGGGCAGAAAAGAGGACGAGAATGCCAACGGAAAGAGGCCTTCCTTGCTTCGCCTCGCCCCTTCCGCTTCCAGCGGCCGCTCCGGTGGACTGATTATTTCGGTTTAAAGCGGTTTGCGATGGTGTAGCAGTTAGTTAACGGACTACTGTAGCCAAGTTCGCGAGTTCAAACCCGATCGAAGCCGTGGATTTTTAAGGGCGGAAAAATCCTTCGTACGCTTTCCTTTGGAGGGGAAGTAAATCCGGCAGTCCCAGTTAGTAGATTTACTTGCATGTAAAAGATCCTCAAGCCTAAATGAAGCCTCTGAGCTGAATTCAATTCGCCTGTTTCGTCGCCCGAGATAATACCTTCTTTCTCCAGTAGTTGGTGAAAGGAGCGTAGCGAAATTTGCGTGGTCAGACGGAAGAGCACGCCTCATGGCCTGAGTCTCGCCACGTAAAATAAGGCACCAATTCAATTCAATTCAATTCAATTATTTCGTGTCTCAAGTATCAACGTCGGCGACATCGTAAGTGTAGAGCGGGGGTCCTCAACGAGATCGGATCGAACCCCCGGGGGTCAAGGATGATCACAGGGTCGATAGCGGAATATGATCCGGCGGCTGATCGGTACAATCAAGATCCCATTCACTGCAAAAAATATATTAATGAGTTTGATAATTACGTAATTATTCTAGGGTTTAAAGCAATAAAACATAATAATAAAGTACGATTTCGCTCCTCTTCTTTCGCATCCGTTGAACATTTTTAGTGCTCGGGGGTTACTAGGGTACTGCAACTGGTGCACTGCACTGGGGTGCGTGTATCCCCCACAACCGGAAAAGGCAAAGAATGACATAAATGCCACTCCTCTCTATTTTTCTCCATTGCGGCATCTGTACTTACTCGAATTAGACTTCATACCCTTAAGTTCGCGTTTAGTAATTGCAGATAGTGATCCATTTCGACTTCCTGACCACTCACAACTACGTACTCACGATGGATATGAAAGAGAACAGGACATGGAGAAGGACGGAAACATCGCGCGGGATCCGCAACCTGTTTGTTAAGCTACTGCTCCGGTTTTCGCATGGTGGAATGCAGAAACCATTGTGTTTGATTGATTGATTGTTAGTGATTCCAGGCGCGTCAACTAACGATATAATTAGTTCCGTAAATTTAGTGCACGTTTTTCACCGGGAGGGCGAGATCCGGTGCCGACCTACCGGGGTTTGCCCCATGCAGGTATCTCCCACCAGCGGGGCACCGCCCCAGCCGGGACAAGCTGTAAGCTCCCGACCGGTCTCCCTGCATTTGTGGAAGTGTGGTGCATGTTAATGTAACGGGTTAGGATAGGACAAGGAAGAGGAAGGAAAGATCGCGCGCGATCAGTGACCCTTTTGATAGGGTACTGTTTCGCCTGGTTTTGATTAGAGAAACCACGGAAGACTATCGTTTAGAGCAACCAGCCACCCGAATTCTCCAGAATTCGCCCCTTTTTCTTCTTCTTCTTCTTCTTCTTCTTCTTCATCTTCTTCATCTTCTTCCGCGCAGACTTGCATCTACTCTCGCCCCCGTCCTGCTCCTTGCTTCGATCCCGCCCCGTCTTCCAGCATTATCTCGCCTCATCCGTCCATCCCGTAAAGAACATTCTTACTCCACGCCCTCCTTCCCCCCCGCAGCCTCCCACGTCGGCCTGGCGCCGAGTGCTCCAAAAGATAGCGAAGGCCATTACGGGATCCTCTCCAAAATTGCAGGATAATATTTGCACGGGATTTACTGGAGCCGGCGCTCGCGGCCGCCGCGCCGGACGACTCTCCTTCCTGAACGCTTTTGATTAACGCAGAGAACGAGAAGGGTTTTCCGCGCAGAACGGAGCGGCGCCCCCTGCGCGCCAAGATATGCGAGTGTAAACGCCACCGTTTCGCTTCTTCAAACATATTACACCGTCATGAAGCGTCCCTTGTGTGCCTTGTGTATCTTTTCATAACGTGGACTTACGTTTCCGCTGTGTTCATGTAGAAACGGTTCTCACGCAATATCGACCTCGTCGTGTCGGGAAATCATAAACAGAACACGCGCGCGCGCGGATAAGTACACAAACAAATGCTTTCATCGAATACCCCCAGACAATTTTACTATTACGCGCTGTTACGACGGCACCCTTTTCCCAGTTGCCTTATTCACAGCGTGGACGCACAGTCGCGCTGAGAAATTCCCGAGAAGGCTAGAAATAAAATCACGAGATGCACTGATTCCGTGAAGAAGCGCAGATGACGGATTACAACATTTTTACGTCTTGGATTTTCAGAGTAAAAAAATGTAGAATGGCTGAGAAGATTCCAGCAAATATTTTTACAAGGGCAGGAAGACGAACAAGATACCCTGATTACAAGGCGAAGAAGGCGACAGCGGGCGGGCTAGGACGAGCGAGAGGCCAGGCCGAAGTACGGCGGACGGCGCTCGCGGGAACAGTCAGAGCAAACGCTCCTCCCAAAGACCTCCTCGCGAGATCCGCACCCTATCCTGCGATTTTTCTAACTTCGCCCCTCAAGGCCCGTCTTCACGATGGGATATGTCACGGTATGTCGCGTCTTTCTCAGTTGTGCCGCTAGATATCGCATGACCGTGTCAAGCAGTGCTTGCGAACATGCGACTTCTAGCGGCAAGACCGAGAAAGACGCGAAGGGCCGTGTGACATTCCATCGCGGGCATAGGGGCTTGAGGGACACACTTACACAAATCGCTGTATAACAGCAGTTTATATTCTTGAGTCCACTGGGGAGGTTGCTGTTGAGTTCACTATGTGTCCTCGAGTACTTGACCGTTAAAAATGGGACAACAGTTCCCTTTATTAAGAAGCCCGATGATGTAACTAAACACGTTACGAAACGTGGTGTTGTGTGCAAATGTGAACAATAAAGGATTGTCATAAATAAAATTGGAGAAGTTTTATTATTAAGAACCACATACTGACAATCAGGAACAATTTTTCAATTGGTCTACAAGTTTTACAAAAATCGCACTTATAGGCGGACTGTCCGCAGAGGAAATTTCGCGTCACGTGTTGGCTCACGAGCACGTTCAGACCTACGCGGCAGCGAATCACAGCTTGAACGGACATTCCCGCTGGCGAGTTCCGAAGAGGCCAGAAATAAAATCACGAGATACACTGAATCCGTGAAGAAGCGCAGATGACGGATTAGAACATTTTTAAGATAGGGGTCTTGGATCTTTGGAGTAAAAAATGTAGAATGGTTCAGAAGATTGCAGTGAATATTTTTCCAGGGGCAAGAAAAGGAATGTTTAATCCGCGGTGGATTTTGTTTCGCGGTCGGAGGCGGTTTCTTTTTTTTTTCCGTTGCCGCTCGAGTTTCGCTGTGGAAACCGAGGTAAAGAATCGTCAGATGTCGAATATTTTCAGCTCGCCAGTGAATCTACCGCGACTGAAAGGTCAGAAAAAATACTTCTAATCGTGTTCAGTAATTTAATTCATTTAATTCAAATGTCATTAAACTCAGATTTTTTTTATTTTTTTGTTCTTAAAAATTTGTATATTTTAGTAATGCAATGTTTCAACAGAACTATATGATTATAGATTGAAATAGAAAATTTCATGAAACAGTCACTGGTCATTCTAATAAATTAAAAGCATTTTTGGTCCTTTGTGGTATCAAGGTGTGAAATTCCAACCTTTTTCTGTCTAGGTCAAAATCATGGACCCCTTTTTTACGTTTTCTGAAGGGATGTTAACAATTTAAGGGAATATCGTAAACAAAGAAGAAAAAGTACCATGCCGCAAGTGCTCAGAAAACACTACGAGTAACTTGGATTTCTATCCCTTGCGTGAGCGAGCGCCCTTCTTTACCGGATGAAAACTGTCACAAAACGCTGACTCATCATTGACGCTCCGGCGTGAGCGGACCCGCAAATTTCGCCGCCGCTTCTATATTGCGATTTTCGTAACTTTGTTCCTGACAGGAATCAGCTGTTCACGGTTTCATCCCATAGGGAGCTTGAACGTCACCATAGTGACGTCACTGTCAAGAAATATAAGGTCACGATTGGGTGGCAGCGAAACAGCTGATTCCTGTCAGGGACAAAGTTACGCAAATCCCAGTATAGCCGCCCTCTACTTCCTCCTTCGCCCTCACTGAATGCCAGGGCTATGCACATGCAAGCGTTGCGGCCACTATGCCCGTGATAGCTCGGTGGTATTGACTGCGGGCCAGTGGTGTTTCGGTAGGCTTGAGCCGATCGCGCCTGTCCACCTCTTCCCTGCGTTGGTTGGGGTGAATCGCAGTACAGCGCGGAAGTTTCCGCGCCGCGCCCGCTGCGGCCGCTCCGCGCCGGTCTGCGGGAGCCTGGCTGCGTATCGCAGAGCCCAATGGAGGCGTCACGTCGCGCCGGTGACCGCAGGACGTGCCTGGGCTCAGCCGCGGCGACGGCGCGCTGGCGAGGGAGAAGGGCGGGCCGCGTGGCGAGGAGAGAAGGACCAGGACGCAGTGGCGCACTCAACATACAGTAGGGCCCGGATAATCCGACATTTCGGATAATACGAACAAAATTCGGGATGGAGGAAAAATAAACAAAATAAATAAAATGCTTATTTGTGGTGTAAAGAAAGGATTTTATAATTGCTGAAGAATTGAACAACTAATTATTGAAACAAGTTGTCGAAATTAAACGTTTATTGCACTGGTAACTAGGTGTGCATTACAAGTTTATGTAACAGTAATTTTCACTTGGAGGAACTTGCAAAATCGGTAATCTTTTGCCGTAAGGAACTAAATCTGCTTGATGAAGCGATCGCTAAGCTACTTTGCCATTGGCTCACATCGCATGCTACGTTGCATTGTGTCTGTTTATCCCCTTTATGTATTTGTATATGTACGGTACATTTTTTCGGATAATCCGAAAATTTTCGAATCCAAACAGATCACAACCCCAATTAGTTCGGATTACCGGGCTTCAACTGTACTATCGGCAGCACTTGCTAAACATAACCAATTCCTAACGAAATTATCTAAATGTGACAACGATGAGTTTCTTGTAACCCATTTAAGGTAAGTAATGATTGATATCAGATTTGTCCTAAATTGTATAAATACCTAGGTGAGTAGTATCGTCTGGTGGATCAAGGACAGCTGTATTAATTTTATTTTAAGAAAACTTATTGAATTGGTTGCCATTACGTCCAGCCATGCTGGACATCTTCAGCGCTTTATTTAGAAGCGAACTATTCAAAGTTTATAACAGAACATCTAACCTCCATACTGTGGGTACTTATACCCCTGTTGTTTGCTGGATCATAACATTTGTAATTTAAGCTATGTGTAGCATTATTTTTCATGTTCTGTATTGTCAGTTAATATTTACAATTCTTCTACAAGGTTACAGTTTCTCCATTTAAAATCATGTACATTCCCCAAACCCAGAAATATCATTTTACAATGTAAATTGCAGGTATAACACTGCTTCACTCTAAAAGGATGTTCGCAATACTCAATACTGAGTGAAAATCCACATACCAAAATCGGTCGTCGAAGTAACTCGAATCGAGGGAGCGGTCCGTCTATCACAAAGTGAATTATTTCACTCGAATAAACCAGAGAATTTCGCGAGGTTCAATTCTGGTTCGAAGGATGAGTGAAAAATTCACTGGAATCGAGTGGAATTTCACTCGAAGATATTAACAGAGTGGAGCAGGGCAGGGAGGGTGAGGTGAGGCAAGGCAAGGAGCAGGCGATGCGGCGGGACAAAACGCGGCGAGGAGAGTCCCCGGTGGGGAGGCTGGCGGGTAGCGAGGGGCGTGGCGGGGCGGGGCGTGGGTCGGAATATCCGGCCCCAATTCCGCGGCTGCAACCGGCTGCGGGCGGAAGAGCCGGCCCCGGCGGCGGCCGCTGCGTCTCGCAGATCAAAGGGGCGCGGCGCGGCGCGGCGGAGTTGGGCGGGCGGCCCGCTCTCGGGGAAAGCGCGGATATCCGCGTACGCACGCGCGGTGTAAATGAAACGGCCGGCGGCGGCGGCGGCGGCGGGCGGAATGAAAGACGGAGGTGATATGCGCGGAGGCCTGCGCCAGGGCCACCGTGCGACCGCCGAGCGGGCGGGCGGGCCGTAAAAGGGAGAAGCTTCGCGAGGCTGCAGGTGAGTTTCCGCGTGCTGGTGCAAACACCCGCAATCTCACATTCCACCGGAATATACGACTGTCCGCACTCACCACCGTATGCACCGTCTGTCGACTAACGAGATTATTTCAAAGGCTTGCGCAGAAACACAATCATGTCACAGGAACACATCACAGGAATAATATACATAAATTCAGCCAGCGCTGTACCGTGCTCGTGCGCAACGGGGAACTATTATGCTGGGGAGAGATTCTAATTGCTGCTATGCCAGCCGGCTTCCGCTCTTATCAATGAGTTTACTGAACATTTGTCGCTGCAAGGCAGTGAACATTTGTGAAGAAGAACAGGTCGTTGGAAATCAAAAACAGACGCGCACGCTCAATCTGAATACTGCCACGGGAACCACATACAGTAGTACTCAAAAAAACTGCATCAGCTTGCTGCACCCGCAAGACCATCACGTCACAATTGTAATCTGCAATATCATCCTGAAATCAACCACCTGATTTGCAAACATCGAGTTAGTTATGAAGGTAATGGAATCGGAAACATCGTATAATCGACATAAAATATATGACTACCAATTTCTACTAATTTTTGCTTAAAATGTGAAAGATCTGTAAAACACAGAATGCCCATTCTCTTTAAGTGATGCGGTTTCATTGAGCACTACTGTATTTACAGAACGCTCGAGGTTTGACTGCGTGAAACAGCGAACGTAATATGACACCAAAGAGTTGGAAGCCGGAAGCATATTACCCTGGCCGGCAACCTGCGCGGTGGAGATTGTGCGCAGGTGGCCGCCGCTAATTGGAACGCACGGACATGAACATTACGCTCGGTGCTGTATGCGTGGGCGAGACTTGCAACAAAAATAACATTCTTAAGGGGTTTTTATAATTTTTTACATTTTTATGGGTTTGTAAAAAAAATAACAACAATAAAGAATTATATATCATGTATGTTGTCTGTAATAATGAAAGAATCTTTATATAGTTACTAAGTATATGAAAAGACAACAGTTACAAATCAATTTTAAAAAACAATAAAAAGAAAGTAGGGTAAAGTCGCCAGCAGTGGCCACTAACTCAGCAGTGGCCTCTCCACGCGAAAAACGTGAAAAATAAGTATTGAGGACTTCCTATTTGCTTCAATCATGGAGAATGTAGTTTACGACTTGCTGCGGATAGATGTGGAACGAATATAATTTATTCTTTCCCTCGTTTTATATACAAAGAATAAGTTGAAATGTAATAATGTAACGTGAACTGGTACTTCTCAAACCGTCTCACACGTGTTTGGAGAGTAGATAGAATACTGAGTGGCCATTTCTGAGTCGAGGATCTATTAACAAAATGTTGTAATTTTTAAGAGGTCAACACGGATCAAAATAGAGATTTGGATGGAAATTAATATAAAATAGAAAAAACTGAAAATTGGCTATTTTCAAGACAAGGATCTATTCTGAAACAGGGTTGCTAAACGCCCATTAAGTTTCAAGTAAAGAATTTAGTTCAATAGCTCAAGAACTTCAAGAAAACTACAAGATGTTTTTAGCTGTTGCCACCACTGGTTATTTTCACCCACATACTTGCAAATAGACTAATATTAACATATTTAGAAAACGCGCTTTCTTGAATAACACTCCCACTTGTGATCAAGCTTTAAAATGGCAAGGAACCCAAGGAAATACTACATCACGAAATGTAACGGAAATGAACAAACCACAAGCGATGGAAATCACTCCGATTCCAATTAACTATAATTGGATCTTCGCAGGAGGTAAAGCGTTCCGTACATATAAGCCAAAAATTGGATACCGAGAAAGATCGACGCAATTAGTCTCCCTTTCTTACGCCGCTCTCCAAGGCAACTATAAATTGACTGCGTCGAGTTTAACGAGTTGAGCGTAGTATCCCGGCTGCATGGAGAGCCTTCTTTCGGAATACGCCGCTCGGTGCGTGGGAGGACCGCCCGGCAAGGTTTAGTGCTCGGTTACACAGTTGGCTGCTCGTAAAAAAGGGCGGCGCGGTGGGCGAGGGGGGTGGGGGACGGGGGGGGGGCGAGACAAGGGCTTCCTCGCCCGGAAGGAAGTGGAGCTTCCAAAATTAATTTCCGTCGCGGCGCGTCTTAAGGGGGTGGGCTCGGGTGACGGGGCGGCGGCGGCGGCTGGAGGCCGTCACAGACCCTCCGCCGCGACAGGTTCTCCTCAACTGGGGCTGCGGCTTCCATATCGATGGTTTTGAAACACCGAAGTTTCTTTTATCAAAATATCAATGTTTTACTGTTGTTTTTTTAAAGTATCATCACAAACCAACTCAATTAATTTTCACATCTTAGTAAATTGAACATTCTTTCACACCGAAAGGACCAAGAGTGAAAAGTACATCCGAGAAGTATTTAGCAATAAAAGTAGCATATTTTTTTCGTCGATACAGAAAATTGACGGACCAAACTTGATGTAATTTGCACGAAAAAATTATTCATCTTTCGTTTTTCGGTACAGATTTCATCCAGTTTGACTACCGCTCTCTAAGCGTCACTTTTTGGAACTTCCACTGGTTTGCTACGCGTGTGGTGCAATTTGTTTCTTTCGTACAGTGTGGAGAGCGTTCTAATGTGTTGAATGGTAATGTGAAGTGATTGTGTAGTCAGAAAACACATAGTGTTTTCTAATGTTACCTCGTCCCGAGTCAGTTCTAATATAACCTACTTAATTGGTTACCATAGCGTCCTATTGAACTGTTCACCACTTTTTGCGGTGCCCAGAGGAAATATTTTCAACACGATCGGGTGCAGAAAACGAAACGACCGTGGAAAACGCTCGTTTCTGTTCATCCAGTTCCGACAGCGAAACAGCAGCGCGTAGAAACGAACGTCCCTTTTCCATCCATGTTCTGCACAGAAAAATGACGAGTAAAACGGGGCTTTGCACAGGAGTGCTGTTCGCCGACGGCCGTCGCTGAAAGCAGAAGAGCAGGGCAGCGGGGCTCCCTCCGGCTGAGGGCCGAGGGCCGTTTGTCGACCGCTGCTGCAGCTGGGGCCCTATCAATCCGTCAAGGGCCCGCGCTGCTCCGCCCCGAGGAAGGGCACTATAAATATCGCTCGTCGCCCTCGTGTGATGGATCTGCCCCGCCGCTTCCGGGAGGCTGTGGAGGCCCGGAACAAGGACACGAGTGGAATCAACGCGCGGGAACTCACACAAGGCGTCCTTTCTACTGAAGTGAACTTCAAACATTGCTGTTGTAGGTTCGTCTTTCTAATCAATCACAATAAGCGCGTGAACGACTGTTACACTGTGAAAGTTCACATCAAATCACTCCTCACCTAATAAATCATCCCATCAAATTAAAAGGCAAAATATTCAATAAACCTGAGACGCAGAAAAGACGTTTTCCTATTTTAATGTGGATCACAAACTACTACCTCCACAAATCATGTGGTGTAAAGAATGAAGAGACCATCTGAATGTGTCACAGAGGTAACGTCGAGAAACGACAGAAAAGCTGTAATGGAAGTTTCGAAAATGAGCAGCTGTAGGAATTTCTGGACCCGTTACGAAAGGAGGATCAGAAGGAGGCACGGGGCCACGGGAACACCACACCTTACGATTATCTTCGTTCACTTGTCTCTTCTTAGTAACGCTATTCCGCACCGCCAACAACAAGAATAAATCTCTGGGCGTACTCTTTGCACTCACGTGGGATCTGGCAACATGCCTTTCATTTCACGACACATATGATGCCACGCGACCAGAGGACAGCCACGCAAACACGACAAAATCACTCGCAATGAGGAAGTGGTGGCTCGGTCTTCACATACCAGTTCAGGGCAAGAGACGTAAGTGCAGAGTCTCTGAGATGGAGGTCCTAGAGTTCGAGTAAAGGCATGGCGCATTTTCCATTAACTACACTGCAAGGTGAAATTCTGCAGCTGCGTGGAGGAGAATTATAGCGACCGGCAGCTCTGATATTTCTCCGGTCAATACCAGACGTCAGAGCAATACACGAATAAACGAGCCACAGACACTGAGCGATCTATCCTTCTTACCCTTCTTTCTCCTTACCCGAACACTTTCATGCACAACTTTACCCAGGGGTGGATCCAGCCGATGATTGGGGTGGGGGGGGCATCGTGCATTTTTGTTAAATAATTAACATACTTGATATTATACAGTAAATTATTTTTGTAGAGTATATAATTACCATACAATATTACTTTTTAAATAATTACGTAATTCGTACATAAATATTTAAATCAATTTTGCCAAGTAAGGGAAGGTAAACGAAAACTCTAGGCGTTGGGGGGGGGGGGGCGTGGCCCCAGCCCCCCTGAATCCGACAGTGACTCTACCACACACGTCGACAGCTTAGAGCTATGGTTGCTGGGGCGAAGCTCGGAACACCTGAAGAGGTAAAACTCAATGGTCAAGGAGTATGTCGGTGCCGGATCTAACGATCCAGGGGAAGGAACACTACCTCCTCCTGCAACATGACACACACTACACGTACGAGCCCGAGGGCCCCTGTAGTTAACGACGCAGGACACAAAAAAATCCATCAATCAATGTCAACAGTGGCCCTGAAGAGCGACGTCCACAGCAGCATAGTAGCTCAATTGCGAGGTGCTGGGGAGCGAAATTACGCTCATTTTGAGTAACACTTCTACGTCATTATCTTAAAATAATTTAAGGAATCAAAGCCATCACTGCTACTTCGGTCATCCCCGCTGCGCTTTTCCTTGCTAAAAAACGGTTGTTATTTCGGGTAAGATATGCAGATGTGTAAATGTTATATTATTACTTATAAGATCGGTGTCCTACTTGGCAATTGTAATGAATGTTTCGTTTGTCTTAAATGTAATATTTATGATAGTAATGTTATAATTAGGAATAGTTTTTAGATAGGCGTAAGTGATATTGAAAAATAGTGAGTAAAATTTTTGAATTGGGACTTGACGGCGGACGGGGAATTGTAATTTAATACTATTGAGGATATTGACTATCTGGCGAAGGTGAAAAAGGCAACATTAGTGCAGAGTGTAAAAAAGAGAAAGTACATTTTTTTGGGGGGGGGGAGGTTAATCGAGTGGTGGGTAATATAAAGTATTTATAGTTCACGCACTTTTTGGCTGTTTGGGATGAACACGGTTGCGGTAAATATATGGAGAGGTTGAATATTATGAGAGAGGGAAGTGAGATTTGAAAGGTATTTACCCGGAGTAGAGTACTATGTCTAAACGGATTGGGTAAGAATGTGCTACAATGGGCTTTAGGATACTTTATCTAGTAGTTATTTTTTTCTATTTTTAAGGAAAATGATAGATTGATTAGTGCGAAAAGTTTGGTGGTTTTTGTTGTAGTTTCGTACATTGTATTTAAACAGCGGTTTCCCATTCTATTAGGTAGCACTTGGGAGGAGTGGATCCAAGAGTTTTTTAGACGTTCCTCTTTAGAGGTAGTGGATTCTTCGGGTTTCTGCGAAGGGAGATATAATCTGTTTTCAGCGGGCTTGCGGATGCATAAAGATAAGCCGCGGGCGACCAGAAAAGAGGCAAGTGCCACTTCCCGGGCGCGAATCTGGCCGAGGACAACAATAAGCTGAGCGCACGACGCGCAAGGACGCGGAACATCGAAGGGCGCAATCTGCCGCCGGGGGCGGGGGCAGGCGGCGAGAGGGGCGGTTCGGTGCTACGCTGGCGTAAGCACGATTCGCTCCCCAAAAACTGAACGTGCGTAGAGGGGCCGTCACAGAAGGCGAGGACGGGCTGTCCCAAACGAGAGAACAACTTGCACAGAACTCCGAGCAGGCAAACAAGGCGAAGAGATGCGACGCGGGGCGGGGCGGGGAGGGGCAGGGTGGGTCGGGAAGGGGCGGGGAGGGGCAGAGTGGGGGAGGAACGGAGAGGGGTGGGGCGGGGAGAGGAGGGGCGGAGCGAGACGGAGCGGGGCGGGGGAGGAGCGCGGCGGGGTGGGGCGGGGCCGGGCGCAGCGGCAGCGGAAAGGCAGAGGAGGGAACGAGGAGCCGTGGAGCACGCACACGCCGACCTGTTGCTATGGCGACGGCTCGCCTCGTCTCGCCGGCGCCTCCTCCTCCGGGGCTGGGCCGGGGCCGGGGCGGCGGCCGGGCGGAGCCGCTTCCGCGACCTGTTGGCGGGCGCCCGGCGCGTGGTGGCGCGATTACACGCCTCTCGCAGCGCATTCGTTTCTTTCCGCTGCGTTGCGCGCGCTCAACGTGTCGGCGCAGCGAATAAATTTTCGTTTTATGTCGGGAGTCGTTAAGTGTTAATTGTCGCAAATTAAAGCTAAATATTTTCCCGTACACAAAACGGCCAGCCCGCGTAAATCAAGTTTTTTGGGCCGAGGGCGCTAAAGTGGGGCGGGCGGGCGGCGGAAGGCCACGTGCGGGCGGCCCAGTATTGACGCGGCGCGGCGGCATACGCCCCCGCACGCTGTGTCAGCCCCCCCGCCCCTCCCCCCCGCCCCGAGCGCAGGCGCTGAGGGAGAGCGAGAGCGAGAACAAGAACGAGAGCGACGGAAAAGGCGATGGCGAAGACGCGAGAATAGAGGGCCAGAATGTAAGCCAGTTACTTGCGAGAATGAGAGTTAGGGCCGGGCCAGCCCAGGTGCATGGTGCACGATGAGAATGAGGGTGAGAGCAAAGAGGAGGACGAGAAGAGAGAGATAGGGCAAACGAGAGGCGTGGGCGAGGGGGAGGGAGAGAGCGAGAATAACAATGAGAGCGAAGAACATAGGCGAGGGCGAAGGGATGCGAGAATAAGAGATAGGGACAGGCCAACATGCACTGTGAGAGTGAGGGGGAGTGAAAAGAGGACGAGAAGAGAGAGATAGGGCGAAGGAGAGGCGAGGGCGAGCGCGAGAATAAGAACGAGAGCGAAGAACATAGGCAAGGGCTAAGCGATGCGAGAATACGAGTTAGGGCTAGGCCGACATGCACGATGAGAGCGGGGGCGAGGGCGAGAGAAAAGGGGAGGACGAGAAGAGATATGAAACGGTGAAGGAGAGGCGAAGGCGAGCGCGAGAATAAGAACGAGAGCGAGAAAATTGGCGAGGGCGAAGGCGATGCGAGAATACGAGTTAGGGCCAGACCGACATGCACTATGAGGGCGAGGGCGAGAGAAAAGGGGAGGACGAGAAGAGAGAGATAGGGCGAAGGAGAGGCGAGGGCGAGGGCGAGGGCGAGTCCGAGAATAAGAACGGGCGCGATAACATTGGCAAGGGCGAAGGCGATGCGAGAATAAGAGCGAGCGTGAAGGCCAGGGCCGATGCACGATGAGGGCGAGGGCAAAGGGGAGGTCAAGCTCAAGGGCGGGGGCGGCACCGCTCTAACCCCTTCCCACCGCCCCCCCACCCGCGAAATGGCCCCAGTGGCAGTAACAAAGTAGAAATAATGGGCGTAATGACATTTATGAGAGTGACGTGGAAAAATGTCGCTGTCCGTGTCAGTGCGCGCGCGTTCGTTCTCCGCCCGCCCCGCCCACACGGAGCGTCCGCCCACGCAAAGCGACGGTGACAGCCCCCCTTCCCGCCCCCCCCATCCCCCCTGAATGTCCTCTGCTCGAAATCCCACCTTCACCGATTCACCCCGTTTCCCGTTCCACCAGTGGAGACTGACTCACCGTCTACTCCTCGAACAACTTCCTGCACGAAGCAAACTGCACGTTCATTCGGCTGCGGGGAATTCTGATTGGCTAGCGGACACGGAGCACGATAACGCACGAAATCTGATGAGGGGCTCCTGTCCGAGGCGAAACGATAGAGTTGAAATTTCGTTTCATGCGTTTCGCTATATAGCAGTGCTCAAAGAAACCGCATTAACTAAAGAAGTATTCTGTATATTCCTAATCCACAATGCTTTCAAAAATTGGTAATCATATATTTTATGTAGATTATATGTTTCTGATTTCATTATGTTCATAACTCACTCGATTCAGTATTTTATTGCAGATTACAACTGAGAGTGAGGTGATGCGTACAACCGAGAGTGAGGTTGAGTACTACTGTAACTTACTGGAAAGAAGTGAAATTCTAGGTTGATTTATATTTCAGAAATGACCCTCCATTTTATCTCAAGGATTCTATTAATTAAAATGGCGGAATTTGAATGGCACGCTGAAATGACTTGCATCACGCGTTTCTATTCGGACTCTTTTTAATCTAGTTTATTATGTTAAAGATCAGATTCGATCAGTGTCTTGTTTCGTTTATATTTTTTTTTTTCATTTTCACATATATATTGTAGATTGCATAAAATAACCTAAAACCATGAGAACTTTTCTCTGTATTTCTGCACCTTCCTATGTTGTATGTTAAGCTTTAACATGTAAGACTTTGCTGCTTTTGTGGTACGGAGACAAAATTAGTCTCTGAGGTGATTTCTTAAAGTAAAATGACTCCCCTTTAAATTGCGTACATTGCCTCACAGAAGATATTATTACCGTCAGAGACTTATAGATTAGTAATAATAATATAATAATATATTAATAATATATTATTATTATTATTATAAACCAGTTAATATCACGTTTCTTCTAGAATAGATGTTTAGTTATCTCAGTAGTTTCAAAGACATAGTTTAAATATTTGGACACCAACTAAATGAATCTGCACAAAATATTTTGAGAAAATATTTCATTGTTTTAAAAAAGCTAGAATCTTTAAATACTGAACACATACAGTTAATACACTTACGTGTGAAACATGTCCGAGGGATTTTTTAAACAATTAATGGAATGACCTACTGCAGGGCCGTCCATAAATTACGTAACGTAAATCTGGTGTACTTTGAATACTCCCTCTCCCCTTGTATAGCGACTGTAACACGTTCTAAAACTCCCCTAAACAATTACTATGATTGCGACCAGGCCCACCTTCATAATTAATTATTTTGTCATTTCTTAAAATTTATGATAATTAAAGTTATGATTAGCTGGTGATGCGGATTGTACCAAACAGGATAATCAGGGAAATTTTTGAATGAAGGAAGGACACGTAGGCGAGATAATTCCATCCAACAAGCCATACACAAGCCGTCGTGGATGACGCATGAGCCAGTCTACTCAGCCGATTTAATTTGCTTGTGTAATGTATATAGATTAGAATAATACTACAGATCAGTTTTCAATTTTTTCTTCTTAATCTAACAGATAATATCAAACAATGCCTCTGACGGAAATATATTTACATATATAGAGAAAATTTTATCAAAACTACTACATCTGCAATAAAACAATCCACAGTAATAATGCACAAAAAGAAACGAAAACCTCTCACATCCAGAATAGAATATTTTGTTTAAAAGCACACTCAAATCCTTCTTAAATACACGAAGATTCTAAAATTAGCAAAAGAATTCCTTGGTTTTATGGTAATTTATGCATTTTAAAAATAAAAAATTAATATTTCAATGTAAATGAAACAAGATCATTCAGAAATTCACTACCATCAAAAACAAGATTTAAATTATTCTGAACGCAAATACACGATGAAAGTTTCGCTTTCAGCTTGACATTTAAATTGGATAATAATTGCAATAAAACAGAAACTCGGTTCAGTAGTACGAAAAAATGTAAATATTCAGTTTATAATTAATCCAGAGTTACTCAATAAAACGAAAACTCGATCACATCGTGCACGAATACACGTACACCATCAAATTTCGCGGGGTTTCGTGCTCCTCATTCGCTAACCAATCAGAATCGCCCGGTGGCGAACGTGCGGTTAGATTCTATGCGCCCCGGCACCTCGTGAATCATCATCTCCTGGAAAACCCATCCATCAGCCCCACTATTGCCCGCGACCGTAGCGCGCCGCACCTCGCGCCTCCTGACTCGCACCTCATCCGCACTCTGCCCCGCGCCCACCCCAGCTCCCGCGCCCGCCCCGCCCCCGCCTCCCGCCCCCGCGCTTGCCCCCGCGCCTGCCCCCGCGCCCGCCCCCGCGCCTGCCCCCGCGCCCGCCCCCGAGGCCGTCCCCGCGCGCGGCCCGTCCCGCCCCCGCCCCGCCCACCTCCAAGGGTCTGTCCCCGCGCCGTGCCCGCCCCCACGTCCACCCCCACGCCGGCCCCCGCGTCCGCCGCCGCGCCCTGTGGCCGCTCCCGCGCCCACCGCCCCCCGCGCCCGCCCGCCCCCCGCCCCTCCCGCCCCCCGCGCCCGTCCCCACATCCACCCCCGCGCCGGCCCCCATGTCCACCCACGCCCCGCGCGTGTAATGAATCAGACGCGCCGCCGCTAATTGGCGCGTTCTTCCGCCGCGTCACCGTCCATTTGCGGCGGGCGGGCGGACGTAGCCCAAAAATTGCCTCGAGGCGGCGCTGGACTGCCTTCATTGACTGATTGATTAATTTCGCGCTGCCGGGCGCGTCAAGTCATGGACATCAGTGCCGTAAGTGTACTGCTTATGCATATACCAGGAGATGGCGGTGTTCTTCCCAAGCTGGAAAGTGAGATCCGGCAACGACCTACACATTTGTGTTTCCCATTCAGGTGTTTCTCCAATCGCGTTACCACACAAGCCGATAACCTTCACGCTCCCGACTGCATTCGTAATACGTGTGGTAGTGCGTGAAAGTCTGCGCATGGAAGGGGGAACGAAGACACGAGGCTGAGCAACGAAAGATCACCGTCTATCGTCCTTTTGTTGAGATATGTACTGCGATTTTCGTAACTTTGTCCCTGACAGAAATCAGCTGTTCACGGTTTCATCCAATCGGGAGCTTGAACGTCACCATAGTGACGTCCCTTTTGCGAAATACGTCTCCGTTTCGATGACAGCGAAACAGCTGATTCCTGTCAGGGACAAAGTTACGAAAATCGCAGTATAACTCCGGCGCACGCCTGGCATTCAAAAGCAACCAATCAGAGCACCCAGCCGCTACAAATTCTCTTCACACAGCGACTGAATTCGACGTCTCTCAGCTATGAATTTATAGCTAGAGAATCCGCCACCGTCGGGACTCGAACCCAAAGACCTCACGGGGAGAGACGCTCAGCGGCCTCGGTTGTGTCCCTGAGCCAACTCAGCTAGCATGACGCCGGCAGTGGCTCGCGCTCTGCCAATCAAACTGCGGCGGCCGGGCGGCAGGGGCATTACGAATAATCCTGTTTATGGAAGCGGCACTAAATTAGTGGCGCAGGCCCCACCTGACGTTCATTACGCCACTGAAAAGAGGTAATCGCTCACAGCGCGGGCGGCCTAGTAGTAAATATGCCGCTGCCAAAGCGGGAAAGGCAGAGAGCGCGGGATGGCCGCGACGGCGGTGACAGGCAGCGGGGCAAGCGGGGTGAGCGGGGTGGCGAGGGGAGCGCCGGGCGCGTGTTTAGGGTGCACAACCCCCACATAATCGAAAAAAATCTTATAATATCTTACGAATATACATTTTCCTTTTAATGATATTCAAGATATAGCAGCAATATCGGTGTATATGAAGTCAGTTTGAAACCGACGCTCTCTCCGGTGTCTGCTGCCTTGCACCGAATTGCACCTTGGTCTTGGATCTTGCCTGTGATTACTGGATTTACTGCATTTACTCTTTGGCCCTTCGATTCAACACGAGCAGTATGCACAGTTTCAGTGGCGCAACCAGAGGGTGGCGCTGTCTGTTTGAATATAGACCTATTTAACTTACTTTTATTTAATTGTAATGCTTTTTGACCTTAATAAAACAGCTTATTAATATTTTTGGCAATGTAATTCTTTTTTCACGTTTCGACCCTATTGGGGGTATTTTTCAAAAATCTATTGTCCAGATATGTTGAAACCACATCATAAACATTTTAATAAAAAAATTGACAATGGTATAAAAAACTGGTCAAGAGGCGACCATCATCTGGCCAACTAGTATGACATTAGTCGTTTTTAAAAATTAGTTCCAGGTTCATCGGAGTTTATATATGACCATTACAATAAATAACAAAATAACACGTAAACATATTCCTTAACTTATAAGTCAAGGAATATATTTACGTGTTATTTTGTTTACTATAGTTTTAATTAATAACTAACTATAGTTTTAATCCACGTACTTGAATTGCTAACGTTTTATTAGGTATATATTAGTGTTCTGAATTTTGGAAGTTATTTTCCCATTCAATGCAGCTGCAACCCCAGTTTGTTGGTACACCAGACACCACTGGACGAGGGAGATGCACAGCGGGTCGCTCGGCGATCTCAATGGCCTGTAATGACGCGGAGGCAGCAGTGCCCTCGCCTCTGCAGCGGTGCTGACCGAGAGGGCCTTGTCGGCGCCCCACAGGGACGGGTTTTCGATACGAGGCTACCACGTCAAATTCAGCCACTGTCTGCAGGAGAACACTATCACATAGCGGACTTCTCTGGTCCGTAGTTTTCTTTGCTTTCACCTAACAATATCAGGTAAATACCGGAGGAGTACACTCACAAACAAGCCACGGACTGTGCGTGATCTTTTCTTCCGGTTCCTGGTCTCATCCTCTCCCCTTCCACTTACACACAGATTGACACTTTACGGCACTGCACTACCACACATGTGAGGAGCCTGGAGGTTGTGTCGACTGAGGCGAGATGCCCCACTCAGAGGCGATGCCTGAAGAGGAATAGCCCCTCCAGCAGACTTGCAGATCAGCGTCGCATCTCACATTCCAAAGGGAGAAAAAAACTCTACTTCCCAGGATATAACACGCTCTACAATCCCAAAAGTAAGGTCAACAACAATTTGCACGCCTGCAAACATGAAATAATCGCACCCCGAACGCAACAGGGCCACAACTCGAAAATCCCGAGTACCGTCAAAAGTTTTCTCGCGGGCATAGAAAAACAGGAATTGAATTTAAATTGAATTGCTATTACTTGGCTATTTATAAAACTAAAAAAAGTCATTGTTGCGTAACACGTAATGGAAAACGAGAAATCTACCAATGAGTGAATCTCAATTTTTTCAATTTTTCGGAGATGCTGCTCTCTTGCATTATACTGCGATTTTTTGCCCCCTGACAGGAATCAGCTGTTTCGCTGCCATCCAATCGGGAGCTTATATTTCGCTACAGTGACGTCACTATGGTGACGTTCAAGCTCCCGATTGGAAGAAACCGTGAGCAGCGTGATTCCTGTCAGGGGCAAAATTACTAAACTCGCAGTGTTGAATTGAATTGCCTTATTTTACGTGGCGAGACTCAGGCCATGAGGCCTGCTCTTCCGTCTGACCACGCAAATTTCGCTACGCTCTTTTCAACCAACTAGCGGAGAAAGAAGGTATTCCATGGGCGACGAAACAGGCGATTTTGAATTTAGCTCAGAGGTGTCATTTAGGCTTCAGGATCTTTTACATGCAGTAAATCTACTAACATGGCTTTACTTACCCTCCGAAGGAAGGCGTTCGATGGATTTTTTCGCCCTTAAAAATCCACGGCTTCGATCGGGTTTGAACCCACGAAAAGTCCGATACGCTAACCGTTACACCATCGACGCCACTAACACCATCGCCGCCACTAACACTATCGCCGCCTCTAACACTATCGCCGCCACTAACACTATCGCCGCCTCTAACACTATCGCCGCCACTAACACTATCGCCGCCTCTAACACTATCGCCGCCACTAACACTATCGCCGCCTCTAACACTATCGCCACCTCTAACACTATCGCCGCCACTAACACTATCGCCGCCTCTAACACTATCGCCGCCACTAACACTATCGCCGCCTCTAACACTATCGCCGCCACTAACACTATCGCCGCCACTAACACTATCGCCGCCTCTAACACTATCGCCGCCACTAACACTATCGCCGCCACTAACACTATCGCCGCCACTAACACTATCGCCGCCTCTAACACTATCGCCGCCTCTAACACTATCGCCGCCACTAACACTATCGCCGCCTCTAACACTATCGCCGCCACTAACACTATCGCCGCCACTAACACTATCGCCGCCTCTAACACTATCGCCACCTCTAACACTATCGCCGCCACTAACACTATCGCCGCCACTAACACTATCGCCGCCACTAACACTATCGCCGCCACTAACACTATCGCCACCACTAACACTATCGCCGCCACTAACACTATCGCCGCCACTAACACTATCGCCGCCACTAACACTATCGCCGCCACTAACAGTATCGCCGCCTCTAACACTATCGCCGCTACTAACACTATCGCCGCTACTAACACTATCGCCGCCAGTTTACGGGTGCGTAATGAGCGCATGCGGTGGCGCGGGGAGTGGAGCGCGGGGGCGGCGGCGGCGGCGGTGGCGACGGCAGCGGTCCAGCGGCGACTTTCCAAAGGGCTTAGCGGCCGGACAGATATTTTGTTTGTGTAATTAAAACCTGCACGCGATGAAAGGTAAACAGCTGAGCCACGCGCCCGCCGCGGTGCCCGAAAATCCGCCGCCACCGGATTTCAGCAGCGCTGCTGCGAATCAACGCAATCACACAGAGGCGGTTCGGTTTCCTCCTAGGCCCACTCGCGCGGTGCACGATTTTTGCACGTATCTTCAATAGATTTTTGTTAAAAAAACAACAACAACAAAACGCGGTTTTCGATGATAAAAGGGAAAAAAACAAACACGGGGTATTGACCGATCTTGCAGGTTTATAAAACAGGAATAGACTCCAGTCGACAATTTCAGGAAGAATGCAAGCTTGCTTTATCATGACAATTATCTATGTCGATTCCCCGTGAATAAGACTGGGAAACTTCACAGTCTGTTGCTTCCAATCCCGATGGGCAAGCTCTGAACATAGTACAAAATATAAAGTAGAATACAAAAAGTTTCAATAACATTTAATTATTTTACACTTTAAAATCACTTGGAAGCTTCGGACTGTAAGACAGTATGCACTTGCGAAGATTCGATATCCCCTAGAATTAAAATTCAGACGTGCATTTTCTTCGCAACATTTCGAGCCCCTTTTCATTGTAAGAGAGCAAAGCCACTCGATTTAAATGGCGCCGCTGGGGAAGACAAACAATGTAAAAGAGAGGCCAAATTGGCGAAAATCGCTGCTCCCACCGCCCGCCCGCCGCCCGCCGCCCGCCGCCGCCCACCGCCCGCCTGCCGTCCGCTGTCCGCCCACCGCCCGCCCGCCGTCCGCCCACCCTCCATCCACCCGCCGTCCGCCCACCCTCCACCCGCCCGCCGTCCGCCCACTGCTCCCGTCCGCCCATCACCCGCCCGCCATCCGCCCGCCCGCAGGGCGAACGCAGCGGACCACAGCCGTGAGCACGAACGCCACCCGCCCCGCTCCGCCCCGCCCACACACGCGCGCGTGCACAGGCAGTCGCTTCATTTCATTTCTAGCTCACTCAACAAGCACTAAACATCGCCCCGCCAGGGCCCTCAACCCACCGGCCAACGTCATTTTTCACAACTGAGGGGCTCACCCAAATCAGATAGTGTTGTGCGAGAGACCAAACACACTGGCACAATGCAATATATTATTGATTATAACATTTTTATTCCCTGTTGCCTTGTGTGCCTGAAAACTATCAAAACACAACCAGTAAAAATAACAGAAAATTAATTTTTTCTCTGCAATGCAATGACATTCGAAAAAACTACTTAGCAAGAAATTAGGGAAAATAGATATGTAAATTCTAACTACATTTATCTGAACCAAAGAAGAGTAAATTTCAAAACTCAAGGATCCATTTTAATTTAAATTACTCACTTCCAAACCTTAATGATGGAATAATAGGTACGTAAGTACTCAAGTAATAAAGCAATATTCGGAGGCAATGCACCGATAGTTACAAATGAACTACTTCAGAATCACACCTGCGCTTTGTACCCAGAAGCAAATGCAGCACTGAACTTTGTACCATCATAGACCAAATTAATCAGGAATTAATCATTTCGCTGGTGAGGAAACTGACAAACTGAAAACGTCTGTGAAATGTGAAAGATTCGGCTTAGAATTTAGTTTCAATTATCTACAAGAAATTGGTGACTAACTGAGAAATATATGATGCGTTCAGACTACATTTAATAAATTCTAAATTTCCAAGCAATTTGAGTGATTTGTTGGCGTCCCTCGAACGAAAATAGGTGTACAGATTCTCTTCAATTCCAAATTTATGGAAGCACACACCCCTTGTAATGAAGCGTGAACATTGCAATATCCGAATTGTGACCATATCGAATTAACTAAATTTAGCATCAACAAATTTAAAATCCAATATAACTGATTCCGTTCGTATTTGGAATAATTTATATTTTTATTTACTCGTCAAACGAATGGGTTGTTTTCATAGTCGCAGTAAAAATTGAATTAGAAATCTAATTTCCGTGTATCCCAATTCTTCAACACACCTAGTCGTGCAATATGAAACTACTTCACCTTGACATTGACCTTAACAATGACACATTGCATTCCTCATCACTCCAAGAATGTGTACACCCGCGCCTCGTAAATTTGTGAAAATTATGTTGAAGAACGGCATATGCTTACTTGCAATTTCCTATTTTCTCTCTCTCTCTCATTGGTTAACAGCTATTCGGCTGGTTGGCAGTACCAGAAGCTCCTAAGGTGTTCTTGTGAGACTGGTCCTGGACAAATGTACCTACGGTAGTTTGCCGCTGCTTTCCCTGGGGGCGCTAGTGCGCCAATTTAGACATTGATTTGACCATCAGATAGCGCAGGCCTATATAAAATATCCGCAATCTTGTCCAGTAGTTCAAATCGAAACTCTGATTGGTGCTAAATTGCTAAGGATTTAATTTTGCCACGATCGGCAAAGTGCCTTTCCTGGGATCTGCTTTACATGCCGACAAGCGCCCGCACGCATGCCGTCAATTATTGGCACATCAAAAATCCCCCTACTTTGAGTTTGGGCCCACTAACTTGGGATCAGTAGCCCAGTGTTGAATCTTATCTAATTTTACAATTGAGAAGCACAATGTAATACGTAATATTTCAAAATTGAGAAGCACAATGTAATACGTAAGAGCAGCGGATTTAGAAATCCTACAATTGCTGTACCTTTACTTCTTGTTAGGTGTGAAATCTCGGAGGACTACACAGAACATTGTTGTCCGGACTATCCGGGATGAGCCTGGACAACATGAATTCCGGCCGCGGAAGCCTACGCAATCATACACAGAACATTGCTAATTATTTCAACATTAAAATATGAACCAGTCATTTTGGGTACAAGTAGAAAGTTCATTTTCTAACTACCACTATACAATGCCCAGAATCCAATATCTTAATTTACAAGAGTTGATGTTATATTGTCAGGCGAATTATGAAAAAATATTCAATATATAAATTATATAATTAATAAATATTGTTAAAAACGGATTGAAGAAAAAAAATAACTCGTATTTGGAAAATATTCATCTCAACTAAAACTGCCTATTTTAGAAATGACAGCGGCCATTTTCTCCACTTAAGAGCCTAACGAAGGCGTCTAAAAGGAAGGGTTTAAAGTCTAAAAGCCGAAGTCTATATAATTATTTGAGCGTGGACGCAGCAACGCTGGCCTTCAGACACTGTTTTTGGGTCGGCACACCGCTTTCCTTGCTCTCACGGCGCGGCAGCAAAAGTGGGTTCAAAAAGTGTTTCAAGACAGCTTCGGGGAATGGCACAGAGACTCCTCTCGTATTATTCTTTAATGCGTGTACATCAATATTTCCACTTTTCCTTTTTCAAGGAATCGAAAACGTTCTACGGTTTGGAATAGAGAACATTTAGCTCTCCCTTCACACGAACTGAAGTGCTCAAAATGAAGGCGTGAATAAAAAAAGAACCTAGAGCTACAGAATGGCACAGATTTTCTTTTATTATTTAGTTTTATAATTTCTTTGTTGTGGGTTGGCTTTTCGATCTTGCCTCGTCGTTTTGGAAGCTGCCATATATCGCCGCTCAAACTACATATTTTAATTTTTTTTTAATTTTCCGGTTTCTTAATGATAGCACCGAAATACTACTTTAAGAATATAACGGAAGAGTAAAACCTCGTCATGCATGGAAATTTTCGTCGAAATCTTTTGAGCGGTTTTCACGAAAATTGCGTTTGAGCGTTATTGTAAATGCGAAATTTGAAGCTTAATATCGCAGAAAACTTTGAGTTTTCGAAAAAACATAATTGGAAGGCATTTGAAACACTTCCACTCACAACTGCAATCATGTTCACAAATCGGTGGAAATGTGCATTATAAAGGCGTGAGAAATATTTTTAAAAAGTTACATTTGTGTAACTTTTGAAAAAACCAAATTAATACAGTAAAATTAATTTTAAGTCATCATAAACAGTGCAACCCGCTCGAAAATTATGAAGACAAAATTTGGAACGGTTTTTGAGAAATGGCGATGAAGCGTTTCTGAAAATGAGAAATATTGAACTCATCGTCATATAAACGTTCAGAGTTTTCGAGAAACCTTAAAAATGTGATTTCAAACACGTAATTTTTCTACTGCCATTGTATAATTGTCATTTGATGTCTACAACCCGTTGCATAATGATACTCATTTCGACACAGATTTCATTACGATACAGGTTTTTGACCAATCACAGAGGAGCTTACAAACGAAGAATTGACACTTATTTAATGATTGAAAATCTTTATTGTAAATATTTCGTTCGATAGTGTACATTAAAATTGCATTTAATGTTATATTATGCTTTTCAGTTTTAATTTCTTTTATTAGTAGTAATTTTTGACGTGAAATTTTATTTAAAATAAATTGAATCGTAATTTCACTTTGATCCTATTTGACTAGCGCAGCGGTAGTTATTGGAGAGAATATTTGACTAAGGTTAGATAAGAACGCAAGTCATTTTGGGTTATATGTTGCTGCCGTGTGGTTCTCCTTAAAAGTATAGTTTAAAATGTCCAGTATATCAAATATGGACTTGACACCTCCATAAATACGAGAATAAACGAAAATGGTGACGTCGGAATTATTGGTGCGACTTCTGTACTTCCTCGCAGGCGGCCTGCTAAAACAAAAAACACCTGCGGTGGGTAGGGATCTGTCCGTTAGGTGGCCTTGGCTGAATCCTGCTAGTCAATTGCCACGAAGCGATTCGATGTACAGTTTAACTTATAAAAGTCGTAGAAAAAGTACCGTAAGAAACTCGATGTAATGGACATTAATACACCACTGAGAAGTTTACGATACTCGCTCGCTCCTCGCTCGTATCGTAACATCACACTCTTGTATTAATACCCACCGTTATATCATAGTTCCATAATGTATATACTGCAGATAGGAGAATAAAGAGGTGGAACGTGCGAAAACACAATTTGCGCCAAAAGCGGCAAGCAGAAGCGTGCGCGCGCGCGGCGGGGCCGGAGAAAGCCGTCCCGCGGGAGCGTCCTCGCGGGGCCCTGCTCTCCCGGCGCCCCTGGCGGCGCGCGCGCTTTCTCCTCCGCGGAGAAACGCGCGACGCCGCAGCGCGCGTTTCGGACACTCCTGGCGACAGCCCGCAGCCGCGGACGCGGTCACCGTTTCCACATTCTGGCCGCAGCAGCTAGTTTCGTTGACTGATTGATTGTAACTGCTTCCGGGCGCGTCAACTAGTAGGGTCATCAGTCCCGTAAGTGCGGTACATGTTTATGCTAAGGAGGTGGTGTTGTCTTCCCCAAATGGACGGCGAGATCCGGCGCCGGCCTACAGTCGGATAAAGGAGTTTTCCCCAACCACGTATCTTACAAGCAGGGTACCGCCCCAGCCGGGACAAGCTATAAGCTCCCGAACGGACTCCCAGCATGTGTGGAAGTGGAAGGCATGTTAGTGTGTGTATAAGAGGAAAGAATAGGTCAATGAAGAGGTAGAAAGGATCGCGCGCGGTCCGTGGCCTGTTTCTTAGAGTACTGTTTCGGCGCTTGCCTTGTGTTTATCGAAGAAACCACGGAAAACTCCCGACCAGAGCAGCCGGCAGCTAGAATTCTCCTCAAGACAGCGATTGAATTCGACCTAGTTGACAAGCTAGTGTCGAAAATCCTGCCACCGTCGGGAGTGGAACCTAGGACCAGCAGAGGGACTGCAGTCACTTCAGCTCATGCCTTGAGCCATCTCTGCCGGTGCTGCTTTCGTGAGTGTATCTAGGGGTGGCGGTGTTACTCCCCGGCATGGCGCATTGCGGGGTTCCCCTCTCCAGGTATTTCCTTCAGCAAGGCACCGCCGCAGTCGCGCTTCCGTCTGGCCTCAGGACAGAGGTGATAGTTTGCTTGTAACTGTGTCAGTATTACGGGAACAGGAGAGGATAAGAAAGAGGAAATGAAGATCATGCGCAGTCCGTGGTCGTTTGTTATCGTACAGCTCCGGCATTCACCCAGAATTATGGAAGAAACCACGGAAATCTACGGAAGACAGCATCCGTTCGCTACTACCTTCCTCCAAACAGCAGCTAACTAGCTAGAGTGGAAAATCCTACGTCGGGACCATAACTCTAGGACAGTGGTGTCAAGGTGTTCGACTGGTGGCAGTGGCACGCGTCGTGGCACCGTAGCATGCCACGAGCTTCTCTGCACAACTAGCGTCGGGAAAAGAAACTATTAGCAGTAAACTCGCCGTTTTACAATAGGGATTGCATTGTCTCTGGTGGCGGAGTAATGAAGTGCGTGGAGGGGCGATTTCGTCGTGTCACTCGTGGCATCGACCTTGACAACCCCGCTCCAGGACCTCTCGGGTAGACGGAATGAACCAAGCGAGCAGGTGAAGCGGAGGTGAGCGAAGCTGAAAAGTCGCGCGCGCGGCGACAGGGTCCGCCGCGTCGCGTCGGCCGGCGCGGCGCGGCGCAGGCGAAAGTGCAGGCGGCGGCGGCGGCGGCGGCGGCGGGGGCGGGGGCGGGGGCGGCGCCGCGGAACGGGCCGCGCGCTGAAGGACGCGGCCTAGACCCGCGCGGTTACGTCAAGACGCCGCGCGGCGGAGCGGCGCAGGTTTCCCCGTCGCCGCCGGCGGCGCGGGGCGGCGCGGCGCGGCCTCGCGCGCGCTCCCAGCCACACCACGCTGCGATCTTTCCAACTCTGCCTCTCAAGCCCCGACGACCACGATGGAGTATCACACGGCACCAGGCACGTGGCCAGGGGAGGGGCTCGAGGGGCTGAAGCCCTCCCCGAAATTCTTATCTTTTTTTTTTCATTCATTCATTATTCATTTATTAGTTTAAATTTATCCGAATATATCGACATGTATAAAAGTACAGACCGACAGATTTACAGCATATGAAGACATTCTTCCAAGTTTCCAGGTTCTTCTTCCAGGCTTCGCTTCCATCCATGAAATGAACAAGTTGGAAACTTTAGCTCCATACTTTGATATCAGAACTTTACTCTCTACAGTAAAAGCTCGGTGCGAACTATGGTGTAAAAAAGCTTCCACCATAGATGCTAACCTCAAGGTGCTGAAAGTCTTACAGAACTGCGATCCAGTATATTTACGTACTATTAGATACTTACTATCTTAGCTACTTTGCCAGTAACAACTGCTAGTGTAGAGAGGTCATTTTCTACAACGAAAAGAGTAAAAAGTTTTACACGTGGTGTAAGAGACTCAGTGCACTAGTTCAATTCATAGGGCAATTCATAGGGCTGTGGACAAAATGATTGACATTATGGCTGGAAAGACGATCACAAAATTGCTTTTGTAGTTGCCGCCTCCTGTAGTTTGGATTATTGGAATAGAAAATTATAAATTAAATATTGTGTCTAAACTTTCGAAATAATGCTATGTGGAAATAATGTTTAAATATGTTTAAAATCATGTTGGTGTTTCATTTTTAAGAGCATCTCTTTCAAACAAACCCGATAAAGATATAATAAATCTCCTATAATCCATTTTTTTAAATTTTGGTAGCCCCTCCTGAGAAATAATCCTGGCTACGGCCCTGCACGGCACTTCGCGTCTTTCTCGGCTATGTGTTAAGAATATCGACTGTTGGGCTTTCTATGGATGAACTGACTTTATTGATCATGAATACACAAATGCATGTTCACGCTACGATATACAATTCAATATAATACAATACATAGCAACCAGCGTCATTACTTTTTTTTATTTATTCTTTATTTATTATGGTCGCATGAACTGCTAGGTCATGAGCGACCACAATTAGTACAAAATTGGTACAAAAAATTATGAACACTTCTTATTATATGTTTTCCTATTTTGTGTCAGTGGAATATTCCAATTACCTATCACAAGCACAGTTTTATTTACAGTTATACCGTGTTATTACTTCAGTTTCAGAAGGAACACAATACCCAGATATACTGTCCTTGTTGCTACGTTCTGCAATATAATAAACAAAGCGTGAGGTAACTTCATCTATCACTATGCCGCTGGAAGTCGCATGATCGCAAGCACTGCTTGATACGGTCGCGATCACGCGGTATCTGACGACACGACTCTGAACGTCGCGAAATACCGTGACACACTCCATCGCGAAGGCGGGCCTTGAGGGGAAAAGTGAGAAAAATCACAGTACACAGTACCGGCAGCGAATAAGCGACTCTTGACAGTTCGAGGCGCTGTTGCCACACATTACTCCGCACGCGCCACCACCTACATGACAGATAAATTAAATCTCAAAACATTATCTCTCACCCACAGGCGACGTCTCCGCGACTTCGTGAGAATCAGATGAGCGACAACGCTGAACCCTGGCTGTGAGAAAGTAAACAAACCCACGCAAGCCGATTGCTTCAGAGCAAGTCACGTGACGTACAACAGCACGTGGAAGAAAACTGTCAAGAGTTGCTGCCAGTACGCTGCAATACGCTGCCAGCACTGTAAGGCTACTGCCTGTACTGTACTGTGCGACATCGCCAAGAAAATATAGATATTTCTTCACATTGATGCTCAAAATAAAACCATCGATGTGAAGGAAACATCGACCCAAAACATCGATGTTATTAAATATCGATGTTATTTAAAGCAGGGATTAAATAAGCATAACAAGCAGCATGCATTAGTAACTATTGAAGTTCACACGGGGGAGGGGGGATTTAATTTTAGAGTGCTCTCGTTTATGAATTTTTATTGAGATTTAACGGACAAAATAAAATCAAAATATCTTCAAGACAATTAACAAAACGTGGATTATCTTATTCGCTAATTAAAAAATTACAGAGGCTTCTTTACTGATGAAAAACTTGATTTTATTTGTTTATCAATCACCATTATATTCAACGTATGGATATCAAAAAATTATTAGTTTTTTTTAGGGAATTTTTCCTTCATTTTAAAAATTTCAACAACACAAGAACATCGAATACAAACACCGATGTTGAAAAAACATCGGCTTAAGAAAAATCGATGTTAAATACATCGACGATTTCATAAAAACATCGAAGTTTTGAAAATATGGACATCGATGTCGCATTCCTAATGCACACTCGCGTGCAGTCAGAAGAAGCCGGTGCGCACACGCTGGCAACCAATGTCCCGACGCTCGGCTCTCCGACCAGCAGGCCCTCTATGGGTCGACTCCTCGTGGATTCCGATTTTCGCTACATTGCGCGAATTCAGACGCTGTCCCCAGATCAATTCTTACGGCCGGCTGCTCGAATCGATAGTTTCTGTCACTTCCAGGAAAATGCAACAGCAATACCTCAACAACGGGTCACGGAACACGCGCTGTCGTTCCTTTTTCCTCTCTGTTCCTTCCTCGCCCCCTTACAAACACACACACACTTAGTTATTTACACGTACAAATGTCAGAAGCTTCGAGCTTGTCGCAGCTGGAGTGATGCCCCCTTGTGCGAAACCTGGAGAATCCCCGAAACCCCATAAGCCCTTAAATTTATCGTCACCAAATCTCCTGACGGGGAGACACATCGCCACATTTCGGCTATAAAATGCAATTAGAGTTTCCGGACAAATGACGATGGCAGTTGACTCGCCCGGAAACACGAAACACTCGCTCGTTCCTTCGCTCGGTTACGCTGTTGCAGTCCGCTGCTCTGATAACGCGCAGGAAAAATTGGCGTGTTATCGAAACGCACTGCATCCAAAGTACATCGGCCGATTCTGACGTACGTGTGAGGCGCCTGCAAATAAATCGATGCAACTGCTCTTCCACTGCCATGTTTCACTTTCTATCAATGCTTCCTTTGAAAACACGTCCGTCTTCTAACCCTTCGAGATGTTTCTGTACAAACCGTAATACAAATTCGAAAGAATATGGATTAATAAAACTACACAACGCTGGCCACAGATGAAAACAGTGACCGCAATATGAACGCTCTCTAATTCAAAATATCTTAAACACAAAAAAGGATTCATGAAGGTGAAGTGTTTATTGTAACCTCCGCATGCTTTTCCAGAGCCGCATTTTCATAAACCTGGTATTAGCGCAACAGTTCGCGGCAAAATATATTACATTAAAAATGCAAATGTGTTAAATATCACGTCAAACACAAATCATACATCCAATGAGTAAACAGCGCAACTACGAGAAACTCTGAAGCACAGACCAATCTATTCGTTCAGTGACACACTTTTAAATCTAGAACGTTCATAATTTTCCAGCCAGCACGTGCCAGCAGAACATGTCATTTTGAGCACGGGCACTCTGGAGGGTTGGGCGCCCGCCATTAATAAAGACCGAAAAGCAGTGTCGGAGCTAAACCAAAAAACAGATTCGGGGCAATGCTGAAACGTAACCCCCTCCCCTCCCCGAAGTGTCAAAGTTGTATAAAAAAAATGAGTTATGTTATTTCAACAAATAATAAAAATTACACTGTTTAAGGTAGAAAACGTTTTGGGAAATAATTTTAAAAAATAGTTTTAAGTAATAGTATTTAGTGATCGAATAATAGAATTTCCACGGTGGGCGTAAAACACTGAAAATAATGTTTGTGTTTAGTTAGCGTTTGATAAGATCATTTGTTAAATACATGAAATAATAAATTTGAATTTCAGTAAAACCTATTTTCATGTTAGCGTCATATGATTCATTTCAGAGTCCTACATTATAAGTAATAAATGACTAAAACCTACTATTTAAGGTAAAAAACTTAATTGAAAATTGTACGAGATAGACTATTGTACCGTGACTTATAAAATTTCGACAACGATTTTCTCAGAGTTCTAATTTCTTTTACAATTTTTTACTGATTTTTTCCCATTAGTCCCATCAATGTGCCCTTCGACTGGCGGGGCCCCGAGCCCTTGGCTAGCGCCGGCGCTGCCGAAAGGCGCACCAGGGTTGGCGAGGCATTTGCATAGCGACGTCCACGGCCACAGCGCGGCGCGTTCCACACGGATGCGCGGGCGTCGTGTCGTGGCGGCCGCCCCCGCCTTCGCCCCTCGCCCCGCCCCACGCCTCGCTCCCTGCCCGCCTGAGTGACAGCCATGAGCCCAAGCGATCAAATTTCGCTGCATTCCCCGCACAATGTGATAGCTATTCAATAAACGCGCTTTCAGGCGGCGTGTAAATGAAGCCGCCTAATAGGCAGGAGGACTGCAAATGCAATTCATTGCTGCAGAAATGACAGTTCCCTGTTTCTCGCGCACTATCGACCAACATTCCCACAGTAAATAACGCGACTATGATTTAACCGCCGACACGCAAAATCTAGCAGGATTTCTAAACAATTCACGCGTGTAATGTTAGCTTACTATTTCAGCGGATCTAGATAACAATCGTCTTGAAATGTTGCACTCCGTGATGAAATAGGGAAAGTCAAATATTCCCGTGGAATAAAAATTTAAAAAACTACCCACAAAGACATGTTTTTATAAATCCTAGTTTTCGCTGTGCATCCTATCCTACTTTTTATTAATCGCATACTCGCAATCCACCCGCACAAAAAAGGACTAGGTTTGTTACGTACTGAGACGTTACATTTTAACGTACTTCACTTCATGTGACAAAAGAATGGATCTAAAATACTACGAATCAGTTAATTAACCTTGACAATTAGCGTTAATTAAATTAACAAGCAAGATGTAGACTAAATGTCAGATCCACGAATGTTATGGTTACGTTTTTCGTAGAAGTTAATAGAGAAACAGACCTCCCAGATTGTTCGAAGAAAAGAGAAGAAAGACTTGCCCGCAGGAATGCTAGAAAAGTAGACGAAGTTGAGTGAAATCAATAGTTACCATCCCTGTAATTGGCCATAGCTCTTAATGATGTTTTCTAGGCTATAATAAATAATCGTACAGCCCGGGAACCTGAGTCTGCTCCGGCAGACACTCCGGGCGGGATCTGATACTTCACCACACTTGAATCCACCCCACGTGTTGCTCCATGTTCTTTATGTACTTTCGTTCCCCGTTTCGGAGAAACTTTCGTTGCGAGAGGGAGCCACGTACGAGTCCCTGGGCGCCAGCGTCAGCGCCACCGAGAGCAGTTGGCTGGCCCGTTGCACAAAGGCATGACTAATCGCGCCGGGCAACGCCAAATGATTGATATGGGCTCACTCGTCACTTTCGCGCGATGGATGGCGAGACTCACGCCTGGAGTAATGCTAGTCAGCGGGGCAAAAGGACGCCAAAAAGGAATACAGTACAATTACATACAGTCGACTCCGGTTATAGCGAACTTCTGGGGAATAACATTTTTGGTTCACTATATCCGATGATGTCAAAAGTAAATAGATTTTCTCCATAACGATTGATTTTATTAATATAGAGATACAGCAAAATTCATCATCAGCTTGAACTGAAAATTTCAATATCTTTATTTGTCCTTACAAGATCAATTATTTTCAACTCTTTGCTTCGTAAATTTTTCATTAGTAACTTCTCTAGATCCTTCTCCATAGTTCATGCTCTCTCCACACTTGATTGCCAACTGCCTCTAAGTATCGTAATGAAATATTGACATCCTTCAATGGAGGGAATTAAATTCCAGGATGTATTTCCTACGTTCGCTAAAGCCGAGGTTCAGGTTCACTATAACCGAATCTTCTTATGATTATTTGTAATGTAAATGAAACGGGACCAGCAACTGAAGTTCACGATAACCGAGAGTTCACAATATCCGAGTTCGGTATAAGCGGAGTCGACTGTATACTCGAGTACACCTGCCCGGGTAATCGAGATCGCCAAGGTGGACGTGCGTATGCACTTGCGGGTTCGAATCCCGCCTCAGGCATTGAGTTAGCTCGTGCTGTGGAATGGTGGGGCGCTTCTCACCACAATATGCTATTGCCTTCAAGACACTTCCATTCTCGTTATCCCGCGTCCGTAACTGGCCGAAGAACTCCAGCGGAATTGCGTAATGAGGGATCTTTCTCTCCGACCACTAAAAGGGCGAAAGTTTCGAGATGGGCCCAAGAGCTAATAAGGAAAATGTGGTAAAGTCGGCCCCCTGGCCGAGATAGCTAAAGCAGTAGTGCCGTAGTGATCTCGGACCGGGGGGTCGCTTGTTCGAATTCCACTTCGGGCATTGTTGAATGTGTTCGTCCTTTCACCCTCTATCATCACCATGTCGTTTCATCCTCATACCATAACGTTAAATCCAATAGTGGTCGCTAATGACCTAGTACTTGACGCGACCTTAAATAATAACAAAAAAAATGGTAAACTGACAGTCGGAAAAGGGCCTACTGTCTTCCTCGGAGACAGGAAGTTGGAGCAGGCGGGTTTCGTATAGGAAGTGTTTTACTCCGGAAGATGTGGCCCAATGAAGTTCCCTTCGGTACCAAAGGTACCCAACTTCGGTACTTCGGTTCCTAGCCCGCGAGAAAAATAGAGCAATACACGAATCGTTAGATGGCCGGGATGGGGATCGAAAATACCTGGGTAAAGGCGAAGCGGCCTTAAATTTAAAAAAAAAATACTGCAAATAAACAACACAACAAACCACAGGGAGTGCACACTGCCCTGGATCAAAACCACTACATTTTCAATTAACCGAGCGGGAGAAGCGCCCGGCAGAGGCCCCGCCCGGCCCAAATAATCGACCGCGAACGAGTGCGCCTCATTAGCTGCAAATCCACTCGCGTCTGCTCCACGGACGAGGGCGCTCAGCGCATTCCGATTGCCATCTGTCAGGGCTGCGACGAAAAGCCTGCGGTCGCGCATTATTGGCGGAATACAGACGACGTAAGTCTGTTATAAAATGCAACCACTCACACACGATTTTTCCAAAAATAGATATCGTCCATTCTATCAACATGCGCACATGTAATCAAAGGTTTCAATAGAATTATTTCCTCCAATTAGTACGTGGATATTTTTATGAGTAGAATATGGAATTTTGTACCCCATTACTAACGTAAATAAAAACGTCGAGCCACCAAATGAAACAAGCAGTTCTCAGATACACAACAATGACAAGAGCACCTGTGCGAAACAAAACGTAACGGGTGAGGAGGATACAGCATTACCATTGAATGAAAGTAGACTACAGTCCCAGTTCAGGGCATGACCCTCATCTACTAATCGATGCTACTTGAAAACTGTACATTCGTAACAGAAACGAACACTCCGTACGTTTATTTTTCTGCACACTTCTAATGTCAAACGTGAAATTCAAATTTGATGAAAAGGAGAAAAAAGATTTCTTAAAACCGCTCAGCAAACATGTGCGAAGATTCACGCCCAGCCGCGCGGACCGGATTATCCGCCTCGCCTAAAATCTAAACCGTCTCTCGCGTCCTCCCATCGCACCCCTCCCGGCCCAGCGCCGCCCCGCCGTTCCCTCCGCTCCCTTCCCAGCCGTCGCTCAATCCGTCACTCCGTTCCTCCCACCGCACCCCTCCCCAACTCAGCTCCGTCCGCATTTCCCCCTCTCCTCTCTCAGCCTTCTCTCATCCTGTCACTCCCTACCTCCCGCCGCACCCGTCCCCAACTCAGCCCCGTCCATCTTTCCCCCCTCTCCTCTCTCAGCCTTCACTCAATCCATTACTCCCTTCCTACCACCGCACATCTCCCCAACTCAGCCCCGTTAGCCTTTCCCACCCTCTCCTCTCTCAGCCTTCGCTCATCCTGTCACTCCCTACCTCCCACCCACCCCTCCACCGCCTGCGCCCCGCCCGGCTACCCCTCGCTTCGCTGGCAGCTTTCGCTCCCGTCGCCCCGTTCCCCTCCCACCCTCTCCTTCCTCCCCTCCGCCCGCCCTCGCTTTGACTTCTCAGCCCCTTCCGTTTGCCCTTCGTCTCTCTGCGTTCCCTCGCCTCTCCTCGCGCACACGCGTCGTTAGCGCGGGCCCGCTTTCACCGAACTCCCCGCGAAGCTCCCTCCGGGATCCTCCCCCTCCCCCTCCCCTCCCCTCCCCGCCCACGCGCCGGAGCAAAGCCCCGACGGCCGCGGGCTAAGCCCGGCGCAGCCGACACGTCTGGCTGATTCTCTGCAATATTCGCGCGCCCGCCGCCTCCAGATGAATATGCGCAAAAACGCCGCGTCTCCCCCCTCGGTCCGCGCACGGCGCTGCGGGCGCGCGCAATATCCGGGGGGGGGAGGGGGAACGGACCCCCTCGAAATGTGCCGGCGGGCGGGCGGGCGCCTCTTCCTCCGCGGCGCTGCGCTCGGAGAAAGGAGCGAGCGAGAACGAAACAGCTGAGGCGGGCCGCGCGAAACGGTCGCCCCGTCGCACTGGCGCTGGCCGGCACGTCGCGGAGCGCCACTCCCAACGGCGGGGGCGGAGCCAGCCCGTCATTTGGGGCGAGGGGCCATGCACGCCCCATCGTAGAGTTGTGTTAAATAATAAACATAGTTCTTTGCACAGAGTAATTCCAAATTAAATTATTCCAAGACTGCCTTTTTAAAAAGTGATTTACATTTTTTGAAGGTCCAAAAATTTTTAGGCAGACACATATATAACAACGTTTATTAAACAATTAAACATTTTTTAAAAAAAAACATAGTTGTTATTATATTGAATATTATTTGTGTACTGTGGATATACTACACAATATTATTGTTTAAATAATTACGTAATTTGGACATAAGCATTGAAATCATTGTGCCAAATAAAGAATGGTAAACGAAAACTACGCCACGGCCCCATGTCCTCCACTGGGTCCGTCCGTGTCCAACGGTGGCGGACTTTATGAATTAGTTGCGTAACTGGGTCGACTTCAGATGCTGAGTGGAGAACTGTAACGAGCGGCTCTTCTGGTAGGTAGTTTTCAGTGGTTTCTACGAACAGTATCAGGCAAATGACCGAGCAGTTCATTAAAAAACGGGCGCACGATCTTCCCTTCCTCATCTTTGTCCCCTTCTCTTCCCTTACACACACATATATGTAGAGTGTATGTATATACATACCAATTCATACATATATACACACACAAACACATTTCACTGATTCTGTCTACGAAATATTTTAAATTCCGAGATCCAATCGCCTTTCAATTGCGCCATTCTGATACACTGTGCCAATTCTTCTTCTCTAGATCTTCATGCAGACAAATGCGTTCATTCGCAAATACAAATCTGTGTTAACCAGCTATTATTATATTAGGAATGAATATAAAACACAATAAACCCTCGGAATCGAAACTGACGAAAAAACAAACTAATAGGAGTAAGCAGGCAGCACATTGTACGTGAACACACTGCAAAACTAAGCGGTTTTACTTGATGAGTAAGGAACTTTATCTAAGGAACTCCGTCCGTTTCGCCACTGGTAGCCGGCCCATAGCCGAGGGGCAGATGGCAGAAACCATTTTCTAAACTTTGGGGCAGATGCTATTCACGAGCGTGTCGCAAAACATAGCGTTAAAATGCTAACAGACGACCCAAACCTCTAGCAGCCGGGCGCTGGGTGAGGAGATAAGGCAAGTGTCTCAGATGTTTTGAAGATACGTTGCAAAGACGTGAAAGAGTGAACTCTGCCAACTGCATGAGCGACTTTCTGTAGAGACGGTAGCGGCTACAAACGACAGTACGAGACATCGCAAGCAAGTGTATATTTACGTCCTTTGAAGTCCATGTTTGTGACGACCGGCGTCCTGTCGTGATAATAATGATCATGTGAACCCATACTGAAAGGATAATACGTAAGCCCTCTTCGCAATTCATAAATTCATTTCTAATTAACTTATGAATTAGATTACTTAATTTCATAAACTAATTAATTGTTTTTCATCAATAATAGGTGATTCGAACTGACGTTATTCGTACAAACACGTAGGCGGCAACAGAATAACATTGTATGATGGAATGAAAAATGTGCAACAGCGAGATAACAGGTAAATAAGAAAAATACTGATTATGCAATTTGTTTATCTAAAATAATTTGAGCAGAGATTCGTAACAAGGGTTATTAGAACACAGTGTTGCAATGCGAGTATGTTACGGAGTACAGAACGCGAGTAATTTCAAAGCCGCATAATGATATACCATATTCGGCGGCCCCTTCACTGCAAGTGCTAACCGACTCGGCCCCGGATGGCGCGCGCAGTTGCGGATAAGGCGCGGGGGAAGTGCGCCCAGGCGCGAGGGCGGGGACGAGGGCGGCGCTATCGCGCGGGTGCCGCTTCCCGTGGCGCGGGCGTGGGCGAGGGCGAGGGCGTGGGCGTGGGCGCGGGCGTGGGCGTCGGCGTGGGCGTGGGCGGCAGCGCGGCGCCGAACGGCGGTTCCGGCCGGCGATAACGGTTCGCCGCTGTGATTAATTAAAACTGGGCCGCTATTGGCGATATCGGGGCCGTTGCGGAGCTGCAAACGGCGCGGCGCGGTGCGGAGCTGCGGACGAGAGAGGCGTCGAGGGCGAATATGAGGGCAGAGGCAACGGGCGGAGGCCAGCGGACAGGGCGGTGTACTGAGGTTTTCTCCGGGTGGGCGTGGGGCGGGGCGCGGAGCGGGACAGATCGCGTGGCGGGACGGTTGCGGGGAGGAGGCAGGGCGGCGCGATGCGGGGCGCGGCGCAGGGCGGAGCGGGGAAGGTCTGGGCTGAGAGAGGTGGGGATGGGAGTGCGGGGCGGGGAGGGGGCGGGAGGCGAGGCGGGGAGGAGGGGCGGGGGCGTGGTGGTGGGCAGGGCGGGGGCGTGGTGGTGGGCAGGGCGGGAGGTGAGGCGGGGCGGGGTGGCGGGTGGGGGCGGGGAGGCGGGGTGGGGGCGTGGCGGGGAGGAGGGACGGAAGGCGGAGTGGGGGGCGGGGCAGGAGGCGGGGCGAGAGAAAGAGCGGATAGAGGAGGGCAGAGGTGCCGCTCTGAGGCTATCCTCACTCGACGAATGGAATGTGAAAATACGACGTGCCCTAGTAGATTCATGAATTGTGATAATGTCAAGTACGTGTTTTTGCCCCTTTGCGCTGCTTCTATTCAGTTCCTTTGCTTTATTTCATGAACAGAGCAGATAGATGCGTGACGGGGGGTGGAAGCGGGGAAGCAAAAGCGAAGGGGATGGCGCGTAGCGAAGAGTCCAGGACAGGTAAGACCTACGGTTGTCATTTCTTCACAATGCCACAACCACAAGCGCAAACCCTTTCCTCGTTCGATCACTCTTTCTACGTCGCATGTAACTACGTCTACACAGCGATTTTCTTATTCATAAATATAAAACGGAAATACATTGCAATTGGAGCTATTTATTTCACCTCCAATGAAACAAGCCAATTTAGTGAGTACCATTAATACATAACGCATGTGTCAAATACGACTCAACATCTGACAACGGTTAACGATCTTATCACAATTGAAGATTAGTAAATTGCAGAAAGCATGGCCGTCACCGCCAGGTAGGAGGAAAGAGGGACGCTTCCCCCTCCCCTAATATTGAGTCCCCGCCCCTAATTATTTGGTGCAGCTGACGCCCATGGTAGTAGGTATCTGTAAGCCAATCCTTGAAACAATGGCAGCAAATGGAACTTTCCACAAAAACGTTTACACGATGTTTTTCCTAGAGCAATTCTTAGTCTCTTACGACGGGTTTTATTAGCGTGTCACCGTCATGACAGAAAACACCCTTCATTTGCCACGTTCTTAATTATGGACCTTTGCGGAGATCCAGATCCAATTCACTAGATAAGATTTCTTGCAGAAAAGCATGAATCTGACAAGAAATAAAATAGGAAAAAAAGGATGAGCACGCCTCAAATAAGAATGAAAATTAAGAGCTATTATTTATGATGAAGGAGAGCCACAGATTATTATCGACAATTACCAGAAGAGATGTAAAAATTCTATAAAACCGCATTGGAAAAAGTAACAAAAGGTTGAATGAACACATTCATTTTTCACTCTATAGAAAACGAGAGTGGTCGGCAGGGAACACAAAGAACACTTCATTAACGTTTGCAAGAGCAATGACAAAAACATTTATTCATCAGCGTTTGCAAAGAAAGCCATGGCAGATTATTGTACTCCATTCAGGGAAATTGAAGCAAATGCGAGTAATTCCCAATAACTACGTCTCCTTACGTAATACAAACAAAGCAAAACGAGTGAAAAGATCTTTTAAGACTCAAAACTTAGTAAAATTAAGAAAGTGGAGGGGGAAGTAATAGCAGATGATAAAGACGGGTTATGGCTAGAAAGTAAGACTCCGTTTCATTCTACCACATCTACATTGCCCCGCCAGTTTTTAACGGACTGTTGAGACAGTTCTTCTGGCAAATCTTCTCAAGGCAGTACCGCTCTGATTATTGTCGTTTCTACTCTTGATTGTATCAAAATACTTTTTTAAAAAACTCCATTTTCCTCTACCTGCGCGTTTTGCTTAAAAAAATTCAAGGTAACGGTGACATTAATCAACATATTAGTACTTACGAATGTAGAATTCACCAACTCATTTCACAATGGATATTGGAAACTCACCTGAAACAAAGACAGTTCATTTTAATCCTCAAAAACAAGAAATTCGAAGAAAAATATAAAATACAGTACAAAACCACAAAGCAGTGCGGTTGCATTCGAAATCTCATTGTTCGAGCGTGTTTAAAATAAAAGATATGTGTCACCCATATAACACGCAGTTACAAGTGAAGTCTGAATACAATTTTCCTGTTTTTGTACACATAACAGTAATAAATAATAAATCCATATATTAAATTCTTTATTAGCTGTCTTAAATTTGTTCAATGCTGTTCATAAATCTAGATCACAAAATCAAAAATTCAACCTTTTGATGAACTAAATATATCTTGCTCTATTGCGATGGAGATGCAATTCGTGCAGCGGCACCGCCAAACAAAAATTAAAGGAACAATGTTGAGCTTCGCAATGACGTAGGTCGTCCCGGGCCGCTGTGAGTCCGAAGCCCCAAAGGAACTGCAACCATCGATGTCGCAGAGGGAAAGTACCGCTAATGGAATTTGACAGATGAATACCGCGCGGCGCTGACTGCGCCGCGGGGGAGGCGGCTGGTGAGCTTAAAAGGTTCGTCGCGGTATTAAGTTACATTAAGGGCTCCTCATTATTAGTATTTGCCCGCATCGGAAATTCGCAGAAGATGCAGACGGCGGCGGAGGAGGAGGAGGAGGAAAGGAGCTCTGGCGACAAGGAGCACAAAGGGCGTCCCCACGTCACCCAGCGGGCGCAGCGGCGGGCCGGGAGGCAAGGCGTGGCGCGGGAGGGGCGGGGCAGGGGAGGGAAGGGAGGCGCAGGGCGGGGCAGGGCGGGACAGGACGGGCATATCGGGAAAGGGAGGGGAGCGGCGGGCATGGCCGGCCGTGGTGGGAGAAGCGGGACGGAAGACGAGGTCGGGCGAAGTGGGGAGGAGCGGGGCAGGAAGAGCGGATTGGGAAGAGGGAAGTGGGAGGGGGGCCAGGCGGGGTGGGGCTTAGCAGAGAGGTGGACGGGTGAGGCGAGGCGGGAAGACGCCCGATGGAAAGGGGCGTGGCAGAGAGGGGAGGAAGGTGTGGGTCGGGACGGGGCGGAGCGAGGCTGGGGAGAGCCGAGCGGGAAAGCGCGGGCGGAGAGGGGCAGGGTATGGGGCGGGACGGAATGAGCGAAGACGGCGCAGTGCGAAGTGGAGAGGAGACGATCCGAAGGAGGGGAGTGGGACGGGGCCTAAGGGAGAGGCTTGCAGAGGCGTGAGGTGCGGTGGGGCGATGCCTGGTGGAAGGGGGCATGGCGGGGAGGAGCATGACGAAAAGGGGAAGGGGTGCGGGGCGGGGCGAAGCAGGGCAGAGTGGGCGGAACGAGACAGGGGAGAGCTGAACGGGATAGAGCGAGCGGGACGGAGCGGAGCGGGGAGAGGCGGGGGGTAATTAACTTGATAAAAAGCAGAGGCCGCCGCGGGCCCCCCTAGCCTCTGTTGCTTCCGCTCGTCTCGCAGGGCTGCGAGGCGCTGCACCCCCACGAGGGCTTCCCGGGACTGCGTTGAAGACGCGGACCGACACGACCACCTCCTCCCGGTTCGAAACAACGCGTCTCTACGCGCGCGAATGCGCAAAAAGCAACGGGCTGAGGGGCGCGGCAGCCCCGCTCGCAGGTCGTCAAGAGCAACGAAAACAATCGACTTATTAGTTAATGCCTTATTTTACGTGGAGAGACTCGCTCTTCCGTCTGACCACGCAAATTTCCCTACGCTCCTTTCACCACCTAGCGGAGAAAGAAGGTATTATCTAGGGCGATGAAACAGGCGATTTAGCACAGAGGCTTCATTTAGGCTTGACGATCTTTTACATGGGGCAGCCGGCTTTACTTCCCCTCCGAAGGAAGGCGTTCGAAGGATTTTTTTCGCCCTTAAAATTCCACGGCTTCGAAAGGGTTTGAACCCGCAACCTTGGGTACAAGAATCCGATACGCTGACCGTTTTAAAGTCACTTCTTATTGATATGATTTTCCTTATCTGAAGAATATATTACGAAAATTACTGAACGACAAACGGCCGACATCACAACAAAAAGACCAGGTTATTTGGTCTCTATCGGTGAAATGACGTCATAACTATTTTCCAATTCAATAAAGTCTGCTCGTGAATAAGTAATATTCATTTCAAATTATACAATTCATTTCCTATTACACAGTCTTATATTTCTATCGAATTTCAATTTTGTCACATGACCGCACGGCATCATAAAATATAGGAAACGTGTATCATTTCTGTGGTCACGGGGTAAAAGTTCCTAAGTCAAAAATCGTAGTTTGGAGAAAACAAGGGTTAGATTATTGAGCCGAAGCTTTTTCCTACGCTCAAAACTATTTCCCAACGCTTTTTCTCGTTAAGGAGGCAACATTTGAATTCGGTCGTTTTACTAAAATAAAATATAGATGCTTAACTTGTAGTTCCAGTACTTAACCCAATTTTACCAAACACTGACTTAGGAACTTGTACCCCGTGACCACAGATTCATTACACATAACCAATTTCACTCGGTTGCTGCGTTGGAGGGCACAATGGCCGTAATAATCCGAGGGCGCCCCGCGGGCCAAGCGCCTGGCAGCCGCTGTTATTCTTGGCGGGCGTCCGCCCCCTCCGCCACCCCTCCGCCCGGCCGCCGGCCGCGTGATCGGTGGCGCGGCGACAAAGCGGCCTCGCCGACAGCAGCCGCCTGCTAAAATTAATGACTGTCGAAGACGCGACGCGACGCGGCGCGGCGCGGCGCGGCGCGGCGCGGCGGCACGGAAAAAGAGCACCTGCAAATAGGGCAACGCGACTGCAGGCGCACGTGTGCACGCCGTGTCATTGCGAGTATCTATGGCTCAGGGCAATGATGTCACCGGCAGTGCCTCCGACTGGGAGGGCCTCGAGTTCGCGACCCGACGGTGGCAGGATTTTAGGTACTATGGTCCGATTAAAATAAGTTGGTGATTGACTGTTGTGCTTCTGAAGCTGTAGGTTCATACAATATGAGGGTATGATTTGGTTACTTTAATAAGTATTTATTTCAAGTGTTTACTTTCGTGTCCCAGGAACACGTACTCAGTGGTACGCAACCTGTCAACGTCGCTCCCTTCTATTCGCAACTGTCAATCACCAACTTATTTTAATCGGACCATAGATACAAAGCTGGGTCGCGTTCAGCTGCTGTCTGGAGGAGAATTCTAGCGGCCGGCTGTTCTGATCAGTACTTTTCCGTGGGTTCTCCGATCAATACCAGGCGAAACGCCGGAGCAGTACCCTAACAAACGGGCCACGGACCGCGCGCGATCTTTCCTTCCTCTTCCTTGCCTTTCCGTCACATACGTATGTACTATACTACCACACACATAGGGTGACCAGTCGGGAGCTTAAGAGCTTGTCCCTGCTGGAGCGGTGCCCCGCTGGTGGGAGAAACCTGGTTGGGGAAAATCCCCGCAAGCCGACGTAGGTTGACACCGGATCTCGCCATCCAACGAGGAAAGATCACCGCCACCTTCTGCGATAAAAAACACGCACTACACTTACGAGACTAATGGCTGTTGATGCGCCCGAAATCACTAAAGTATCAGTCAATCGAACATCTACGAGTAGTTCGTGAAAATTAATTTCTTGAGAATTATTCACACATTTCAATAAAATTTGGTATGAATTTCTCTTATAAGCTAATATTTGAGTATGTAATATTCACACATTTCAATAAAATTTGGTATGAATTTCTTTTATAAGCTAATATTTGAGTATGTAATATTCACACATTTCAATAAAATTTGGTATGAATTTCTCTTATAAGCTAATATTTGAGTATGGGCCGTTAATATGGGTATGTGTCGTTAATATTTGAGTATATACGATGCGATTATTATTTCAAAATTTTATTCGTATATCGCACACCAAATACACATGTCAAATCGTGCACAAGGTATATATAAAGAGAAAAACTCATTTCACGTACGATTTTTACTTCTTGGTTAATTTTTAATTTCATTTTATTTTTGATAAAATAAAATATTAATATAATTATTTAATTATCATAAAGTAGTTATGTAATTATTGTATTATAATATATTTTACATAGTATTTACATAGAAAGAGTTAATTTGATTTCATTATATTTTCTTTTATATTATGTCGCATACAGTTTTTTATTGACAGTAACAATTGAAGGCTAAAATTCGCAATGAGCACTGAAGACACCATTCCAAACACATTGGCGCGTTATAAAGCACATTTACTGTTAAACCGAAAACTCCTGGTCATATTTTTCTAACTAAATTCTAAAGAAATGGCCAAATCATATTCAGATCCATCACAGGAGGTACCTTGAACTTCTGAGAAAGAACTCAAATTATTGAGAGAGTTGCGAAGGCACGACTGATATTCTCGAAACTGGCATTGCTTCATAAAAATCTAGAGGCCGATGTCGTAACTAATACCCCCACTCTACCGCATTTCCCCAGTCCATCGGTCAAGAAAAGTTGCGCGCTTAATAGTTGTCGCTGCCTCTGCGAGAACGGGCGAACGTGGAAGGCGCGCGCAGCCGGGCAGAGTTGTGCGCGAGAGAGCGCGGGCGGCCTTTGAGGAGCGCGTAGGGGCGAAGGAGGGGGCGTGGGCGGGGCGGGTGGGGCGCGGCGGGGGGGCGGGGCGGGTACGCGATGGGGGCGCGGCGGAGGCGCGGCGGTGGCGGGGCGGTGGCGGGGCGGGGGCGGGGCGGGTACGCGGTGGGGGCGCGGCGTGAGCGGGGCGTGGGCGGGGCGGGGCGGGTACGCGGCGGGGGCGGAGGGCGGGGTGGCCCGCAGGACGAACCGCAGCCGTTTGACGAGGAGCCGAGCGCCGCCCCGCTCAGCCCTTCGCCTCCGCGGGGACACAAGCAGCGCCCTTTGAGGGCGACGCCCTTCGGAGAGAGGAGAGGAGAGGAGAAGGACGGCGCCGCCGCAGATGCGCCGCCGAGCCAGCGGAGGGGAAGCAACGCAAGCCACACTCCCAACAGCCAGCGCAATGTTTGCGGCTGTTCAGAATATTTAGTCCACGAAAACACTTAGTGATACCCATAGACATTCGGAATAAGTTACTTTATAAAATAGGTAACTAAAACGCTGCCCGTCATCCGGATAAAAAAATTGTTTTAAAACAGCGCAGGTTTCCTTGTTAGAAAATTGGGTAGGTTTAAACACATTTCACTTGATGTCAATGACTTACGATCACACGAAAATTCTGAAGAGTAGTAGGTGTGTGAGCGGTGTCTTCTGACAAAGAGACAGCTGCATTACATTAGAAACACACGTTTCCTTTGCTAAGATGTCCAGAGTAAGCATTTACGGGAATCATTTCCAGTTATTTTTTCCAAGGCCGAGTAGTACGCTGCATACCAACCAACTAGCGTCAAATCTGAATCATAAGATTTCTCGTATATGCGATTTCTCATAGAAGAATCTTGCATGGTGCACAGACACACTGCATCCTATTAAGATGCATCCTACTGCATCCTATCCCCATTAAGAGTACGTTTTAAATTGGCTTCTTCATGAAAGATGACTATAAAAAATGAATGAAGCAAAGAACGACTTGACCCACTCCCCTCTTGTCCTCCAGGGCCAGACGCAATGTCCGTAGAGATTAACAGGACAGCTGCGGGGTGTCTTGAAGCGGCTGATTGGTAGATAATTTTGTTTCAGGGCGCGTGAGCTGCTACGGTCTTGTAAGTGCATGTAATATGTAGACCTCGGATTTTAGGACAAGGGCCTATTTAGTTCCTTTAGGAAGATGTGGAAAGTAATTTCAGATGTTTACGAATTTTGGAAAAATAGATCTACTGACAGCATCTAATAGTGCCTAAAAAGTCCTAAAAGGGAGATTGTTGTCTATTTTAATATTTTTGTTGCTTAGAACTGACTAAAACAGATAATCTTGAATTATATTTTAAACCTTTTTTAAAATTTTGTTTCACCAAACTGCAAAAACTTTCTCAAATTTCCCGAAACGCGAATATTCCCTGATCGAATACGCAATTGACTATGCACCGAAATCTCGTCCAACACAACGAACATAAGATGTTTTTCAAGCCAATATAAAGAGGAAGTTTTCACGCGCTTCAGCACGGACTTCTTAGGCTGCTTGTTGACAGGTTAAGGCTTATCGCCGTGGCGCGTCGTCTATGCAATACAGACTAAGAAAGCCACAGGTCAGGCAAAAGCGTGCTGTTGGAAAGGTGAAGCTTACAAAATACAACCCAAGTCTTCAACCCCTAGAAAGGAAGAGGATCATTTTCAAGTTTTCTTCTGTATATGTGTATGTGTATGTGTGTGTGTGTGTATGCGCGCGCGCGCGCGCGTGCGTGCGTGCGTGCGTGTGTGTGTTTGTGTGCGCGCGCGCGCGCGCGCGCGCGCGTGAGAACGCCCGTATGTTTGTGTGTGCATCTGAGAGGCAGATGTCGCAGAAGGGACTACACTCCCGACCGGTCTTCCGACATCTTTGATAGAGTGCTGGGCGTACGTATGTGTGTGTACGTGCAGAGAAAAGGAAGATCGCGCGCAGACCGTGCCGCGTTTGTTAAAGCACGCTGCTCCAGCATCCACTTGCCAATGAAACCTAACCGATCACTCCAGCCGGGGCGCTGGAATCCTTCCCCAGCTAGCGGCTGAATTCGACCGTCCTTAGACACCGAGGTGACCTCCTTGTCAGTAGGGGCGGATCCAGCCGATCATTGGGGGGGGGGGATCATAAATTTTTGTTAAATATTAAACATATTTGTTAATCTATTGTGTAATCTTTTTGTAGCATATAAATGGTAGTATATAATATTATTGTTTATATAATTATGTAATTTTAATATAAATAAACATTTAAATAAATTTTGACAAATAAAGACAAACGAAACAGGTAACAAACGAAAACTCTAGGTCACTGGGGGGAGGGCATGCCCCCCGGATCCGCCACTGCCTGTCAGAGTCGGTGTCACTGAACTCAGCCGGTATGGCCGGAAGGGCGGGGAGATGAGCGGGGCGGGGCGGAGCGGGGCGTTGCGGGGTGTGGCGGGACGGAGCGAGGCGGGGCGGAGCGGGGCAGGGCGGAGCGGGGCAGGGCGGAGCGGGGCGGGGAGGGGAGAGCGGGGCGGGGCGGAGCGGAGCGGGGCGGCGAGGCGAGGCGCAAGCGGCCGTTGCGAGGCCCAGGCCGCGCGGCGCGGGGCACGTGGCAGAACCGGCCGCGACCTTACGCAACACGCGCCTCCCGCCGCGCCGTTACGGAACCGGCGGCGGCGGCGGGCGGGAAAGTGAAACGGGGACGCAGGAACAGGTTTGCGCGGCGGCGGCGGCGGCGGCGGAGTGGACGAGTCGTGCATGCGCCTGCTGCTCCCAATGTGCTCTTCGTGACGCGCCCGCAGCCTCCGCCTGACGCAAGGGGGCGCCGCCTGCGAAAGCGGACGCATCAAAAACCGCGCGGGCCTCCCCCTGCTGCAAGAACCTTCTGGACCAGCGATATTGAGTTGCCTCCCCGAAAGACATCCACTTCGGAATGAGGATCTTGGTGAATTTACGCACCAGTTCAGCATTATTTTCCCAAGGGGGAGGGGTTGGTGCTGCGGTCGCGTGTCGTGTTTCCGAATGTAAAGTCCTAGCGGGGTATTGAAATCTCCCGCGCAGGTGCCTAGATTCCTGACGGTACTCGTGTCGTCATACGAAGGTGAGGTCAGTGAGAAGACGAGTAGGTGTTTGATTCGTTTCAGACGTCGTTTTCATTCGATCCCAGCCGCCCTGGTGGTCCCCAGCTAGGTTCTGGTCTTTGTCCTGGTGTGCCGAATACTCACCAGTTATTGAGAAGGTATTCGTCGCAGAACATTGAGCAGTGCTTAATTTAACTTTGGCACCAACATTTTACTTTGGAAAAGCTCGTAGCTCTGATCTGGCAGGGCGGGCCATCGAGGATCAACTGGGTTCTGAGGCAACACTGCGTTGCGGCATATCCGGATGCCTGTCTGACGAAGGAAATGCAACCAGGCAAAGGGAGAATTGGCATATGGTGCATACGTCTATAAGGCGACTAGTATGATTCCTGGTATTAAACTAAGTGTAATAGACCGTACCCGCGTGCACAATATTCCAGAAGTTTGGCAATAAACGTTAGTCAGCAATTGAATTAGCATAAAGCTAAAAAAAATTTAACAGGTTCCATTCGCCACCAGAAATATTCCCAGAAATCTGATGCCGATAGCAGGTTAATTAAAAACAAGGAAATACAATAACAGCAAAATGGAACAGCAAAGGTAGGTTCATTCAAGTAGTCTTTCAACAACATAAAAACAACACACAATAAGAAAAGACAGGTTAATTTCGGTGCAACACCGCTCGATTTTTCGAATGAAATGCACTTTAAGAAAATGCTGAGAGCGTTTCTGGTTGATTTTGTCATGTCATCAGCCATACTCCCCAAGGCACCGGTTGGCATCGGAATGCACATCATAAGGGGATCCAAGGGCGCCCCAAAATAATGGAGGGCGAGCTCTTAGAATGACTCCTCAAGACGAAAGGGCGGGAATGTGAGGGCCGGCCGCCGTCGTGGGGAGGCTGTGGGCGATCACGTGTACACCAATAATAACGCGAGCCAGCAGGAGCCCAGGCGGAAATTTAATTCGACAATGGCCGTGCTTATTAATTATAATTTAAAATGTAACTGAAACAAAGTTATACAACGTCCCTCCATGAGTGAAATACAGGAAAGACGAAGGAAATACCAGGCCAGGAGGATCATCTTGAGTAAGGGATGGTAGTTTGCTTGATGATGATAGAATAAACCGCGTTCGTTTCGATCGAATACAAACACATATTGGTAATATCAATTATTGTTTATTTTAACTTTACAAAATTGTGATTTCGAGCATCTTTTATCCACGACAAACATTGAAAACGTAAAAACATGGAACCCAAAACATCGGTTTTAAGACATCGATGTTTAAAACATGGATATTTTTATAGAAACATGGATGATTTGCAAACATCCACATCGATGTGGTTGCGTAGGCTTCCGTGGCCGGTGTCTATACTGTCTAGGCCATCCGGGACAAGCCGCGTGATGGCTGACGTTTCGGCCACCATGTCGTGGCCTTCCTGCACGCCTACTTGTGCCATGCCTTTCTCGTCCTGCGGAAGGCGGAGCGAACAAATCTGCGCCGCGCAGCGCAGCGCTTCCCGCCGCACGGAAGGCGCCAGCGCCCAGCGGACGTGCAGCGGCGCGGGGGGCGGGGGCGGGGGCGGGCGGGGCTGGGGCCGCCGCGCACACCTGCGCCACCCCGCCCCCGCCCCATTAGGGTTATTTGTGCGCGCCCCCTTATCCCATTACGCTCATGCGGCGAATTTCTTCACGACGCGCGGTCATGCGATGTGCGCCTCGCCACAACACCTATCGCCACACATTCGTCGACCCAACTAAAGCAAGCGCTTCTTGCAAGGGATATCTCGAGTGAATTCGCTCGTATTTGGGCAAAAAGGTATATGTCAGAAAAAATTAATATTGAGTTACGTGTAGTAACGTTTCTTTTATTTCAACACTGTTTACTTTATTTCTTTGAAAATAATTTTATACCAACCTAATACTATTTACCTATGTATATATTTTTATCTGAAAATTAATTATTCAATAATATTTACGCTAAATTCATTTCTTTTTGCTCTCCTGTAAAATTATGAAATACGACTTATACCCTTTTGCCCAAACACGAGCGAATTGGAAATTACAGTCGCGAAGCGACGAGAGGGCTTTTAGACATTTCTAATGCGTGCGTATTACATTAATAGACTACTTCGCAAATAAATAATTATCTCATTGAAATTTTAACATTCAGCTGACGTCTTAAAATCACTATCTTCTGGAAGAATTTCAAGTAAGGCATGAAAGTTGTACGAAGAAAATGAACTCAGAACGTTTCCTTCGAATTCTAAAACACTTTTTTTTACTACAAGAAGAAAGATACGTAAAAATGGCACGCAACATTGCAAGAAACATAAACTAGAAGATCTACAATAGCACACACTTCCAAGCATTATCTCTAACTTTTGCAATTTTCGGACATTCAGAAGGTTCGACGAAAATGCGCCAAATTTTAAGCGTCCCTCATTCTATCGCTGAAAGAAAAAAATTGGAGCGGTTTTTGATTTTCTAAATAAATTGCATTAAATTCAAACATATTACGTACAAACCAATTACTTTTCAAACATGTATATGACCGTTTTTAAAGATCTAATTTTTTTAGAACAGATTTCATTTAAGTTAAACATCTCTAACTTTAATACTGTACTTTTGCGACGTTAACTTTCCTCAATTTTCGAAAATACGGAGGGTTCGTGGGAGATAGGATCAGCATTATTTTCTTTCCGTCCTTTGATAGCATGGAAAAGAAAATTTAATGAAAAAAGGTGCCGTTTTGGTAAAATAATTTTTGAAACATTTTCTACATTTTAAGCAAAAACTACTCACAATTTCCAAAAGCTGTACATGACCTTATTTTAATATCTGTCTTTAAACGGTACATTTCATTAAGGAAAAAATCTGTATCTCCACTTTTGTAGCTGTAGGAAGACGCCGAAAAAAGTTCGAACTTCTTTCAGATTCTTGGGGAATATCAATTTTGGAGAAAATCCCCTGAATAGTACAGAGACCAGCATTGACCAAAGACAGACAGAAAGCCGGACGAACGGACGGTTGCAAGTTTTGCCGTTCATCGATTTTTGCGCATCAAGGACCCTCAAACGGATTCTGACTACACAACGTGTTGGGGGAACTAATTTACTACACACAGGAACAAGATTTACGCACTTTTCCGGTACCTGCACCCGGCTTTTAAAGTTCTTTTCTGACGAAGTAAGGCAAGTAAAAAGAAAATCCTAGTAAGTGCAAGTAAAAAGAACCTTAAATAATAAATGAACAATTGTTAAAACACAATTTAGCCCAGTCTTTCAACATATTCGACTCCTCTTCATTTGTGATATAAGTTCATAATTAATTCACTCAGAGAGTAATAAAATTTCACTAATGAAATAAAGCAGGTGCACCTACCGTGAATCACACCGACGGTAAAATTTGATATTTTCTTGCTGATAGGCAGCTGGGATTGGATGAGGTTGAAACATACTGTTAGACACACAGCATAGGAATGAAACAGTCGCCAAAAGATTCGAGATACCTTCCTGTATTTTTGTCTTTTCAAAATGCCACCTTCACAGAGAACACTGCAGGATTTTAACTCTGAGCGGAACTCATTTAGCTGAGAAATGACTTGAGTGGGAACACAGAATGCAACGTGTGCGAGAAGCACAGGGGAATTGCTGAGCGGCCCGCGGCGGCGGACGGGAGGTCGAGGAGGGAACCTCGACTCGGGACGAGGCAAGGGCCGGCGGCGCCTCGGCGATGGCGTTTGAGCAACAGACGGGATGGTGAAACACTGAGATCGTACAAGTGGGTCACACGTCGCCTTTTCTTTTTCATACTCCTAGACAATGTTTATGAAACTGTTTGGAAATTACTACTCTCCACTTCCAACAATTCACCAAACCCTCGCTGTTTGTAGAGAGCATCGAAAAGGTCAACAACTTAAAATATATTGCAATAATACGGCAGAATGTCTCAGGATAAATTTGCAAACTTCTAGGGGATGCAGGAGGATCGAAGATGGACTCGTTTTGTCAATGAACATGTGCGGGGACATTTCGCATCATTTAGTAAAACTTATCACAGTTGCTCCTGATTGGTAAGCAGCTGTTAATGCACTGGTGTTTAGCAGGTCACGTTCTGATGGAGACCGAGATTTCGTGTACCTGGCGAACATCAGTGCATGACGAGTTCTCTACAAATCAGGTGGAAATGTCATAAATCCCTTAACGTTATATTATATTTCCGCACACATATTCATTGAGAAAAAAGTTATACCTAGGGAGAGGATTCTTATGTCCTAAAAAAGCTTGATATATGATTTTTTTAAGTTTGCATCATGACCTAAAAATTCTAAAATGTGTACTTAAATATGCAATTAAAATTAACAATATTTTTCTGTATAAATGTTTCTTGTTAAATTTCAGGAGGAGAATGTTTCCAATGAAAAGGTCACTTTTATATTATTATATTATTTTGCAAACATAATACAAATTAGCTTACTTCGTGGGTGCATATGCACCTTAGAGAAGTTCGTTGTATGACTTATTTCATTTTTTGTCTGCTTTAACAAATATATCAAGAAATATCTTACATTTGCACAAGTATTTTATCATCTAAGGAAAAGAAAAAACTCAAACTGTGACAAGTTCTTTCTAATCAACTCACGCTTGTAAACTCTAAATAGATTCTATGAAAACGTGAAACGTTTTCGAGATAAGTTCCTATTTTAAAGAAATATGCAAAATATACTCCTGTAATTACACGAAAATGCAGCAGCAGGAAAAATCGTCCAAATATACACCAATATGCACTAACATATTAATCTACATAACGTCCAATTCTAATCAAGTGTCAAGAAATTCCATTTAGCTATGCCTTGAAGAAAAGGAACAAAAGTATTCAAAATCACAGAAATCCGCTCCCTTGTTTTAACCTTCAATCCCCTGACGTGACCTAAAAGTTTGCAACACGTATTCCGAGACAGCATGTATAAACTGTCTAGTAAAAACGACACGTGGCTGGTTTTGAGAGAGAGAGAGACAAAGCGTGCAGCAAGCGCAGAGGCAGAGCGAGTGAAGTCAGGCAGCGCCACACGCCGCAGGCTGCCAAGGGCCTCGGAATCCCCTGAGAAACGCCGAAGCTGGCACTCGCTTCCCAGCAGCTTAAGCCCCGCCCCTCCCCGCCCACCCCGCCCCGCCCTCCGCGTCTACCTGCATCGCCCGGCCTCGTCTCGGGCGTTTCCTCAGCCATCGACGGCGCATCGCCCCCTCTTTACCGCGCGTCACGCTGTCCGTCGCGGCCGCCTCCGCTGTCGTGTGGCGCGGCGCGGCGGTACACCTCATCTCGCCTTCCCCTTCGCGCGCCTCCCGGGCAGGTCGTGCGTCACTTCCGCCGCCCGCTTCCACTTTTGTCCGTTCCCGGGCGCCTCCTCGCTGCTCTTCCTCCGCGTCCGTCTCGCACGCTTCCGGAGGAGCCGGCTCCTCCGATCCTCCGCCGCCGGCTGCTCATAAGCCGCGCGACGTTAGCGCGCGAGATTAAACGGGCTCCCGGACCTAATACAGAGTGCGTGCGGCGGCGGCGGGCGGAGCAGGCGGGGCGGGGCGGGGCGGGGCGGGGCCCGGGCGGTGCCTTTGGGGAAGACACCGCGCGTGGGCGGCGGTGCAGGCGAAAGGCAGGGTGGTAGTGGTGGCGGCGTTTTTGACACAAGGGGCGTGCGGTCGGTGGTTGGCGGTGGAGTTGATGGCGGAGACAGTGGCTTTGACGGCGTTGGCGACGGGAGAAGTGGTAGTGAGGGCGGTGGGCGGCGGTGTTGGTGGCGATGGTGGTGACGGTGAGTTTGGCGCAAGGGCACACGTTTGGTGGTTGGCGGTGGAGTTGGTGGCGGCAGAAATGCAAGCCGAGACAGTGACTTTGACGGCGCTGGCGACGGGGTGGTGAGGGCTGTGGAAAGCGGTGTTAGCGGCGGCGAGGGCGGTGGTGGTGGCGGAGAGTTTAGCACAAGGGCACGCGGTTGGCGGTGGCGGAAACGCAAGTGGAGGCAGTGGCTTTGACGTGGGCAATAGAGGCGGTGGCAGAAGCGGCAGTGAAGGCGGTGGGGGTGGGGGAGGCTGTGGTGGTCGCCCGGCAGCAATAAGCGGCAGCGCTGGCGACGACGCCAAACCAAGGAGGTAGAGCACCCGGCGTGGGCGGCGGCTCCTCTTCGGAGCTCATCTAGAGGAGCAGGCTAAAAATAGCACCGCAGGGCGCAATGATAGCGCCGAGTGGGGCGAACGCTCGAGCTGCCCAAAGGGATTTCACAGACAGGCATTTCGTGAAACAGTTTACCCTCCACGCACGCCGATACCTCAATCGTGTGACACGGCATGCCCACCATTGTTCGTGCACGCGAACAAATGGATTTCCTTCGGGTTTCGGAACCGTTTTATGCCAGGAACACTACAGCGCGACATGTACGTGCACGTGCACACACACACACACACACACACACACACACACACCAATCCCTAATTTTCTCTGAATCAATTCACGTATTCATTGGTACTTCGAAATTGTACGTGTGCATGTCGTAACATTGAAAACGAGTGCTATCGTTCCAAATGAGCTGATGGACAACAGCATATCATACGTAAAAGTGGCGGCTTACAAAGTTGAACAAAAAAATCATGGGAGCGGCGTATTTCAGAATGCGGCAGGTAATTTAGCGAAACCAGTCTTAAGCGGTCACTCATATTTCCCGAGAAAGGGACACTTTCGTATACGTGCCTGCTTAACGGGGGCTATGAGAACGTATGAAGTAGAGATCCCGCCCAACATATTCTTTGTTGCATTTAAACTACATAAAACCTTACGCATTTTTTCAATTGCCAGTACTTGCACTCTTGTTTCCCACATCAGGCTGTTTGATTCCTTTTGTGAACTTTATTTGCAAGTTGACTTGAAGATACAGAACTCATAGAAAACTTCAGAGCATATATGAAATCATTTATGGTTATCTCCAACACAAATTAAATACCTCATAAGGTAATCAATTTTAAACACCATGCATGGGTCTACGTAATGTAACTTTCCGACAGGCCACAAGACGGGACTGAATAAATCTCCACTCCTTCCGCTCCTAACAGCGATACAAATCAAAATAGCTAATTCGTTAGGATGTTGTGAATATTACATGTTAATGTAAGAAATACCTGACCGAGGGATCCGGTGGCTGCTGAAAAGAAAGAACGCGTGCACGTGTCTTATGGAAATACCAGTACCACCAAACATCGTCCTTTTGTTATTCATGAACATAAACACGCATTTAGGTGCTTAGCAACCAATCTTTTAAACAATGAATTCAGTCCGTGGCCTTTAATATACAGAAGCAGGTGTTAAAATAGTTGGAGTGGATTTATGAGTTTAGATTTTACCATTTCTATTAATCATTAAATTCACGGCTCGTTGCCACAGTACAGTATCCTCTGGAATTCAGAATATTATTTATATAAAATTTTGTTTAGATTTACACATATTGAAATTTTTTTTAAAAATTATGATGATGTAACGATATTATTTAAAATGATATGAAAATGGAGAAACATGGACATATCAGTTTTCTCATAACCTATTTTTGGGACAATTTGCAAGCGGCGACCCAGCAGACCCGCCTCCGCAGTCAAGAGAGTCCGCGGGCCTCGAACAATCAGCCCGACACCACACACAAGGCCTTGCGAGGCATCCTACGTCCTCAGGAGAAGCCAAAAGCCCATCTCCATTTCACTGGCGCCCAGACGTCTATCAGCGCCAGCAATTCTTATTTTTATATTCTATCATATTTACATACAACTTCCACAACTTACAACTTTTCCAAGGACTTCAATTACTGAGGTTTGAAGACTAATTATCTCACCCCAACTGGTGTAAGAAATTTGCATTGCACATTGTAAACTCAATAACACCTCGTTAACACTGATTCCAATAAACCCAATTAATCGCAGTTCGTTCTCTAATTTCATGTTAAGCGAATGCCTACTTCTTAAAATGACGAATAGTGTGTATTCGCAAAGATTTCTGACTGTGATAGTGTACGCAAAATTCTCCAGGACAAAACAACAAAATTTAAAAAAAACTTCCCCGATGGTGATTGGACAGCAGTGGCAATTTCCGGCTATTCTAAAGGTCGTACTGTGTAGACAACGACTGCTTCTTTCCCGAGGACAGAACTTGCGGGCCGCGTAGTGAAGTTTTGCCTTGGAAATCCCAAGAAAGCAATTTTCGAATCAACATGGCTCGTTAATTCCCAATTGCAGCGTTCCCGCTCGGCCGAGTTCTCCGCTAAGAGAATTTAACAGGAAAAGATTATGCGCGTGCGTTCTGCGCGGAGTCCCCTGCGCTGTGGACGCTCGCGACCGCCCCCCCCCGCCACCACGCCCACGCCACATCTCCGCCTACAGGAGCGGCAGCGCATAAGGGGCCGTCCGTAAATTACGTAACGCACATTTCGAGTATTTTCAATATCCCACCTCCCCCTTGTAACGCACTTTCCTACCACTATGTAACGCAGCGTAACGCTGCCTCTCCCTCCCCCTTTAGCGTTACGTTATTATGGATGACCCCTAAGGGAGTCTGATTTCCCGCCACGTGCTGTGGTACGGCATGTGACATGTGTAGCAATCAGCTTGCGAGGATTTGTTTACTTTCTTACAGGGAGGATTCAGTGTTGCCGCTCATCTGACTCACACGAAGTCGCGGAGGCGGTAAGTTTCGGCTGTGGTATGAACATTATATCAAGACGTTTCACAGCCTGTCAGTAAGTGTTAATGTTTTAAAAAATTTAATTTTCTCTGACGTAGGTGGTGCCATGTGTGGCAATAGCGCACAGAATTGTCAGAGTCGCTTATATACGCTACCGGTACTGTAAATACGAAATTGAGTACAGAACTCGATGGATATAATCCCTGTAGTCTTCAACGCATGTTGACCAATTCTCTAGCAACCACGTTGATCCTTTTGAAGAAAGAAAATCGGCTGCTCTGCAGACCAGGCTGTCTCAGCTGCATTGTCTACATCACTCGGGAAAAAACTGCAATCAGATTTTTTCCTGTTTCGCAACAGAAAATAAGTGGAGGGAGCTAGATCAAAGCTGTTGAGTGGATGACTGAGCAGCTGGCACCCGCGGCTCGAATGAAACATTGAGACAGCTACACAGGTGCGTTGTCGTGAAGGAGGCAGGCTTACACATCGATGCGCTAGACATGTATCTCTTGCAATGTTACAGTTGCACTAAACTGAAACTACAAACGCGCCTTGTCAAAATAAGTAGCAACATGGACTGCAAAAAGCATGCAAATGGCATACGTCTGGGCATGATTCCCAGGTAGATTTATTTATTGTACGCTCTTTGCGTGATTTGCGTATGATTCTACATTTAAACACGACGGAGGCAGGTCCTGCTAAGTAAATGAAATGTACTCGTTGCCGTAAAAACAGGATTTCATAAGTAAATCGTTCAAAGCATCAGCCTGACCACCGGAAACCGCACCTGGTCTCCTGACACTCCCAGTCTCTGGGTACTTAGATGATCACTGCTTCGGGGACGTTTTTGGACACAGTTTTAACTGTTCTTGGACTCATACTAATATGCCACCACCTTGTCGCCATGAAACAAATATTGTCCTGCAATCTTCAAATGTACAGTGAAAGAATTTTTCGTTCACCCTCGTCAAAGGCTTACCAGCACTTTTATGGTAAACTATCTACACCACGGAACGTCATGATTCATTCTCAATGTTAAATTAATTACAACGAACAACTGCAGTACATATGAGATTTCATATGCTCTTAGATATAGGGGACATTTGAGGTATTGGTAAAGTGGGATACTGAGAGAAATTTGCAGCTCGTTTTCAAAATTTACTTTGTTGTAGTTCTTATTTCAAGGAAGTTACTCTGATATGGGTTCACAATTCTTCATAATATCTATTTTAAATAAGTAATTGTTGAACAGTTATCTCCTGTTACTGATAACAGATACATAGGTAATTGTAATGCGTATTATATTATTGCAATTTATATCCTAGTAACACTTCACACATTAGTTGAAAAACTATACACTGCTAGGACTTTTACAGAGGAACGAACAGCTTGCCACTAGTGCTCCAATTGCACACCTGACCCAACACGAAGGGACGTCACTCGCCACCCACCGTCGCGCGCGAGCAGAGCGCTGGAGAGCGCGAGCGCGGATCCTCGCTTCCGCGGGACCTTCACCGCCCATTCCTCCGCGCCCGCTCATTTCCCTGGCAGCTCCCCCGTCCCCCTTCCCCGCGCCGTCGTCGCCGGCGCCGCGATCTTCGCGCGTGGCGTGGCGCGGGGGCGGCGCGGGGCGGGGCGGGGAGGCGCCGCCGCCGCCGCGAGGTAGACGTGTATATAAAGCGGGCGGGCCGCAAGACATGCAAAGGCAGCTCGGCGGTGACGGATGGACATGCATTATGCAGCCGCCCGCTATGCAAATGGGCGACGGCCGCTCGGGCAGCGCCGGCGGGGGCGGAGGCCGAGACGCCGCCGACGCCGACGCTTGGAGGAACGTCGCAACACAACAGTGACACAGCGGGCGCGGCGCGGAGCGCGCGGGGCGGGGCGGGGCGCGGCCGACAGGTACGGCGCGGCGCGGCGCAGCGCACACTGTGCGCCACGCGCCCGCCCGGGTGGGTTGTCAACCACGCCCACCGCAGCCGCAGCCGCCCGGGCACCTGCTGTCACGCGGCCGGCCCCGGCCGCGCCCGCCACTCGCTACTGAATTAAGCACACGCCCTTCACCACGCGCCCGCGCGCGCTCTGCGGGAAACAGCATTATCTTCTAGTCATAGGCCGATCAAGAGGAAACGGCTGAGGCGATTGAAGTTTGGAAACCGACACTTTTGCCAAGTTTTAGGTCTCTGGTGAACCACCAGCCTGTTATTTGTTTTATCGACTGTATGTGACGTTAATACCTTTCGTAATACTAAGTTCTTGCAAGAAAAATGCATATAAATACATCTTTTTCTTCATGTAGATTTACTCAGACGCGATCTTTAGCTACAATTCAACTGCCGTAATTTTTCTTATCGCATGATGGACTCTTAACGAACGCCGGCTGTTCAGAGCGATGTCTTTTTTTCGGTGTTCATTTAACACAAGAGTATTGCGAAAAAGACTATCAATTTCCCGCCGTCCAGTGTCACTGCGTCTTTTCCCCCGTGCCAGAGCGCGACCGGGGCGACGTGAGAAAGAAGTCGGCGGCGCGCTGCGGAGCGGAGGCCTGGAATTGCAGCCATGCAACTTTAAACCCCCGGGTGACAAGGGCCGGGCTCCCCGGCGGGGTTTCATCCCGCTCGACGGCCGCCGCCGCCCAACTAAGACGGCGTTTACGGCGGCCGCGGGGCCCCTCCGACGCCGTGCGACGCCGGGCGACGCCGGGCGACGCCGGGCGACGCCGGGCGACGCCGGGCGACGCCGGGCGACGCCGGGCGACGCGCTGCGGCGGCGCATTTGAGGTCACGCGCCACCGACGTCGCGACGCGCCACGCGACGCGACGCGACGCGACGGGACGCAGCGGCCGCGACAGCGCCCGAGACAACCACGGGTTCGCGTTTATTTCACCGACCTAACGACTGATCTCGGAATTGTAGGCAAAACAAAGCTATGTTTTAGGCACCTAAAATATGTAACAAATTTATGAAGTTAGGCAATTTTAGGTATAAAAAATGACGTCATGCTACGAGACGCCCAGCAGCGGCCGCGTCAGCACTGGCGAGGGCCACGTTTTGTTGTTGTTGTTGTTGTTGTTGTTTTTCTTTTGATTCATTTATTTTTGTCCGAATTTACATCGTTGAGCCTTTCGGTTGTACAGATGATTGGCGAAACTTACTAAGCTTAAAAAGTTGGAGTGGGGAAACTCAACGTCAATAGAAAATCACTGCGAGATATTAATTGCTGAAGTTTTTATTCAAAGGTGGAAAAGCAGTTTAATAACGAATGAAGAGTATATCTGTTTTTTTTTTTTATTCTCAGGAAGCGAGGGTTTTGTATACCGAGGTTGTAAAAGGACGGTCCGATTATGTTAGGTATATGTAAGAAGAAATTGTGGAAGGTGTGAATGAGTTGTTCTTTTATTGGTTTTAGGTTGACATCGGAACGGAGGGTTGCGTTTCTGACAGGGCATGGGGCTTCGGTTGCAATGCGGAGGATTCTGTTTTGGAAGACTTGGGTCTTGTTTATGTGGGATGTCGCTGAACGACACCAGATCGGGCGTGCGGCCACAGCCACGTGTTCGCGTTTATTCCACCGACCTAATGACAGGGCTCCACATCCAAGTCCTGCCCTCCACACGATCTGGCTCCGGCGCTGCGGCAGTTGACACAAAATCCGACAGAGGGCGGGCATCCGCTGCGGTTGACGACTCGCCCGCGACACCAGAGCGCCTCGACCTCGGTGCTCGCGACTCGCTGCAGCTGAGACACGATTCCGAGTGCACAACGCAAAATTAAAGCTGCCGCGAACAATCCTATATTATAAAGTGAATAGTTACCCCGAATACGGATCTAACCCACAAAAAAGTCGGAAGTTGAGATTTCAGTGGAATAGCGACCTATTGGTCGTAATACACAGCTCCCTCGATTCCGAGGGCGCACCGGCCATTCCAAAGTAAGTTAATCTTCAGGTAAAATTGGCCTATTGGCGAATAGTAATCAGTCTGCAGCAAGACGTCGGATCGATGCGAGTAGGTTATGAGTGGTAGTGCCTTGACTAAAATTTGACTTCAGAGTGATTCACAGTTCGTAATATATTGATAGTATTTCAGTTTTTTAAAGAAATAAATTAATTTACACTGATTGGAGGTTTTTTCTATTTCCTGAAAACTTTATTTTTGTGGATTAAATCTCAATTGGGGGTAACTATTCAATTATCGATCTATTAACATCGTGAAAATTACTCCATTGCAAGGACTCTCATCATGCAAACTAATGATTAGAACTGCGAAAGTTCGCTAAATGCCTTTTTGTAACGGTTACGATTTTACGACTTCACAATAGTAATCGATTAACTGTACTTCTCTAGTTGTTTTAGAAGATTTTTTGCCTACTTGGCTTCTGATCGCTATTTTTTTCTCTTCTTCTGGCCTTTTTCTTCTTTTTCTTCATTGTTTTCCTTTTTCTTCTGCCACAGATTCGATCAAGCTGAAAACTTGCAAGTCAGGACAACGCGAAGGCAGTGTTGCGTTTTGTCCTTCTCTACAAGGACAGGAAGTGTTAAAAATGTAAATGTCAAAGGAAGATGATACTAGGAAAGATCCATTCGACAACCCTGTAAACAGGTCAGCATCAAACTAATTCTATTTAATAATTCTATCATTAAAGTTATTCCATTCTCCTTGTATTTTTTTATTTATTAATAAAGTCTACCATTTGTAAAGAAAAGTTAAATGGAAAAGGAGGCCCATAGAGGCCCAAATTCGTTGGCCCCTCTTGTTTTAGGCTGCGGCCGCGAATGTTCACGAGCAACTGAAAAGCAAAACAACGTGGGTGAGAATCAGTGAACTAGTGCACTAATCCATGAGGGATTTACTGCGACTGGTGAAATTAATCATCTATCCCGAGCATAATCGGATTCCCGTACCACAAACAATTCGAAAACCTTTGACACGTTTCGCTGGCAAAGGAATAACATTGATATTTATATTTAGTTGATCAGTGTTGCATCATGTTCTACACAAAAACAAATGTACTTTGGTGGTTACAGTTGACGCAATCGCTCGATGCGTCCGATTACCAATGCTCTTGAAGTACCGTACAGTAACGAATACACAATATACTATGTTAATGCCTGTGACGAGACTCGGGCCATCAGACCCGCTCTTCCGTCTGACCACGCAAATTTCACTACGCTCCTTTCACCTAGCGGAGAAGGAAGGTATTATCTCCGGCGACGAAACAGGCGATTTGAATTTAGCTCAGAGGCGTCATTTAGGCTTGAGGATCATTTACATGCAAGTAAATCTACTAACATGGGACAGCCGGCTTTACCTCCCCTCCGAAGGAAGGCGAACGAAGGTTTTTTTCGCCCTTAAAAATCCACGGCTTCGATCGGGTTTGAACCCGCGAACTTAGGTATGACAGTCCGGTACGCTAACCGTTACACCATCGAATCCGCTACTACCCCAAAAGACCGAAAAAATTCTAAACGCCTTTAATTTTTTTTCTACTTTCGTCTTAGAAATAATTAGAAAAAAATTAAGTTCCCTACCATTACACCAAAGTGCTTCGAAGTCTTGCCTCGAAGAATTCGGAAGGGTTCTAACCATGAGTGGCGACCGGATGGACACAAGCAGATTACCCAAATACAATACACAGGATTAGCGGGCTGTCCCAAAACGCATGTTGAGGCAACTTTAAAGGTAAGTTTGTTTTTACGTTGAATATTTCCCACAAGCCTGGTGCTCTTTCTATTTTCATGAACCTCTTCCAATATTAACGTTTTTGCTTTGAGACGCGTATTATTTCAAAAGCAACAAACTGCTCTGAATTCAAAATTAAACGACGAGGCTCAAATGTCACAAAAAAGGCGTTTATCACGAATAAAGCAAGTTATGTGAATGATAGATGCTGATTTAGCCGAGATCGCTACTCACAGGAGCACTCTATCACCAGAATTAAACAACAATTCTGTCATAAAAATTGCAAACAGATGCTACTAAATAGCTTTAATAATGCCCCAGTGATTTTACCAATTTTTTGCGCACAAACAGCCAAGGGATTGGGGCTTCCGAACGTTCTAGCACTATAATTTAGCACAGAGATTTCCAATCTTTTCCTTTTATCGACCTCTTTTAAAATAATTGTTTGTTCCATCAATTCCCTTACGTCATTCCCTTTTATATGCAACATACACAATTATTACGCAAAGAATTGCACATAAATACCTTAAAATAACAATTTTGTACACCAGTATTTTCCGCTAATATCTACATTTTCAATAATTGAATAATCTTCCGCATCTGAGTATCTAATCTTCATTGTTGTGCAATGGTTACAAAATGTTGAAGCGATTTTTTACCCATTTTTAGCCATAACATTTCTCCGGTGCACATTGCAGGGAGTATTTTCTTCCGGTACAGAGTATCATTGTCAATGTGTAGTTATAGTTTGCTGGGTTTTCTAAACATCCTAACCAGTTGCGTAGCCAGGTTTTCGGATGGCCCGGTGCAGAAAATTTATATGTGGCTCCAATATGCAATAAACGTGAAATTAAGACTCTCAAATCTAACAGGTTTGGAATGACAGGGTCAATGGAGAGCATAAGCCCGCAGTGCGGTTTGTATCCTTTGACGACATCCGTCCGCGGGCGTCCTTTTCAAGAGCATCTTACTTTCGGGGAAGCAGGGCGGTGCACTGGTTGCGAGCCTAGCTGAACCCCTGATGTTAATGATGAACGACGGATACGATAGGAGTGATTTTGTAATTTACTGCTATGTTTATTGCTTTATATCTGAAAACAATAAGCTTATTTAATATTTTTGTAATCAATGGGATCTTTATCATACTTCAATCGCTGGTCCATATTCAGCTTTACACACACTATCGACCCCTTCATCGTCACTGACCTTTGTGAACATTTCATTGCCCCCCCCCCCCAGGGGGGCGATACCGAGCCGTTGGAACCCTTGATTTAGCAGCATAAGAATAAATCGCCCATAACAGTCGCAAAGAGACGCAACCAGATACTGCAACAATGCCCTTGCACGCACGAGCGCAACAATGAACGCGGGCAACGTGCACAACAATCAATGCAAGGCCTAGTGGGTTAATACCTTTTTAGAGGGTTGGGTTATTTAGAACGCAATAAACTATCGTCGGCTTTAAATTGATAGACCAATGAATGCATGTAAATATTTTTCAAGATCTACCTAAAATTTTATGACATTCCGTAAACAAATTTTGTGAAGTAATGTAAGGGAAGTATGGGTCAAGGAAATGTCATCTCAACAGTTTGTGAGTTTGTTGGCTAACTTATTCTTTACGAGCCTATAAAGTAATATAATTTTATTGAACACTAGATAACGAACATCGTGGCCGCTTGTGTGACTGCTGTGCCGGGGCCAACATCGTCCTGGCTGACGCGAGTGTGCCTCATGTTTGCCCGAGCAGCCGTCGCCGCTCAATTTTCTGCGCACGACCACGGGCCGACGGCCGAAGTCTTAACTTGAAATTAATTATACATCCCCTTAATACCGCTCCGCCCCGCCCCCCTCCGCCCCCGCCGTCGCCGTCGCCCCGCCCCCCATTCCCGCAGTACATTCGACACCAAGGGCTCACGGCCGCGCAGCTGCTCCTTTTGAAGTTCAAGTTTTAGAGAATTCGACGCCTTCCTTCGCCGTTGAAGATGACACTCGGAATATTTCTTGCGACGGAAATATTAACGATCGCCCCGCGGTTCTCGATTTCCAGAAATCGAGGGCTTCCATGTCATTACTACAGTACAGACGTACGAACATGTGGTGAGAAATCTCATATAAAGCAACCGAAGAAGATAAAAGTGTAAGTGATTGGTTGTAAGGCAACTTATCTTTCATTGGGGTTTGGCAAGTGCCTGCAATCGATACACAACACCGGGACGAAAAATGAATAACTTCACAGGGATTAAAAGAGCCACGAAACGAAACAGCACACACACAGAGCAAAACAAGACTTGCTCTAGCATTCCGTATCAACACAATGCATTTTTAAAAGAACATTTCGTTTGTTTTCGCGGAGCGTAATATCAACACATTTATTTTTCGCCTGGCTAAATAAATTTTCTATAGGAAACGAACGAGGAGATATGAAATTGCATATTTCACAATGAGCAGTAAAGAGTCGTTGCAGCCAAATGGCACGCGCTGCAACTCATCTGCAAGTGCAAATGGCCTCGCGCACTCACTCATCAGAACCACAAAGCGTTGGAAAGAATGCAAGCGGTGCATGCGCAAGGAGCTCATGAGGAGAGACACGATCATTACATGCGCACATGCCAAGAGGAGTTCACTTGAATCAACAACGGCAAACATAATCCAAGCACCACTCGTTTCCCTCGCAATTTTGAACAACAGATCTATTTCTTGATATGAATATAAGGAAATAACGAATGTTGATGCTCTAAGAACACGCGATGAACTGTTTAGTACTCGAAAGGGATTTTGATACACATTATCATAATCGAATTCTACGTAGCCGCCCTGCACATATATAACTTTTTAGAACTTTAATATTTAAATGATAAAAATATTAACACGTAAAAATGTTAACATTAACACGCAAAAATATCGACATTTCTCAGAAACTGAAAATTTTTTTCAAAATAAACGTTCCCACAAATGAAAATAAACGAAAACATTCAATTGGTATTTTAACTTCTATCGGACCCAGTAACGATCCAATGATGACACTTCATTGGATCGTAATTGGAGAAGGAAAAACTTTCGCTACCGGAAGTGTATGACACTGTGCACTTGCCGGAGGAAGCATTGACTGAGAAGACAGTTCCTTCCAAAACACAGCTGTCACTAACTTCCTTAAATCAAAAATACATGTTCAAGACCGTGTCAGAGGTGTAGATGAGCCACTCCAAGAAGGAACCACTTTGACAGGTCGGGAAAAAGACTGTCATGCAAGGCGACGACGTTGTAAGAGATATTTTTTTTTTTTATTGATCTTTGATGATATATACATAGAATAGTTATTTAAAAAAAACTTTACATATGTATTGATGTCTTATTTTCTAACTTATAATTAACTTATAATTAACTTACAACTATTACAAATGGGAGAGGGTTCCCAAATGGGTCCTCTAATCAGGCTCCAGTTCAGCGAATTTGATGAGAAATAAGTGAAAGGGGTATTTGTTTTTAATTCTGGTCTGATGGATAGGATTTTTGCCGAGTCTGAAAGGCACCAGGGAGGGAATTTGGGTTAAGCTGGAGTAAAAGTTTGTGGAAAGATAAGTAATGTGCTGTGATAACGGTTCGAGGTTAAATTCCTTATGGAGTTGGAGGTTGGAAACGAACCATGGGGCGTTGGCTATTGTTCTAAGGAACTGATTCTGAATTATTTGAATTTTTTTAATGTTGGTTTTGGAGGCGTTAATCCATACCGGACAGGCGTACAGTAATAGAGGTCTTATGATTGTTTTGTATATTAATATGGCGGAATTGAACGGTATGGAACTGTTCCTGTGTATTAATGGTTTTAACTGCAGTAATTTTGTTTTAGCTTGAATTATTTTGTTGTCTATGTGTTGCTTCCAGTTTCGTTTGGTGTCTAGTTGGAGTCCAAGATATTTGACCGGTTTGTTGGGGTGTAGCCATTCTATTGTGTTGTTGTTCAGTGTCATGGGAGTGGGTGGAGTGTAAGGTCTTAGTGTAAAAATCTTGGCGGAAGTTTTACTTGGGTTTAACTGGATCTTGAGTTTGGTAGCCCAACTATCTAACATGTGCAGGTACAATTGTATTCTGTTTCTAATAAGATTAATAGATGAGTCTGAAGAGAATATGGCCGTGTCATCTGCAAATTGTGCTATTTGAATATTATTTAGTTTTGGAAGATCAGCGACATATAGGTTAAATAATGTTGGAGAAAGTGGGGAACCTTGAGGGAGTCCAGCGATTATTGTTCTTGGGTTTGACATGTGGTTGTTGACATTTACCGAGAATGTTCTTTTGTCAAGAAAACTATTTATTATAGAGAGTATGTAGTATGGAGTTCCAATTTTGGTTAGTTTGTACTTCAGGGCCTGATGCCACGTTCGGTCAAATGCCTTCGTGATGTCTATGAAGATTGCTATAGTATGGTGTTTTTTTTGGAAGGCTGTGTATATATGTTCTGTGATACGGAGTAATTGATGTTGGGTGGATATTTTTTCTGTGAATCCAAATTGTTCCATTGGTATAGCTTTTGTTATATGGAGATGTTTGTTTAGTCTTTTTAAGATAATTTTTTCGAAAATTTTTGAAAGGTTTGGTAACAAGCTTATAGGGCGATAACTATCAGTGAAGGCTGCATTTTTGTTTGGTTTGGCGATGGGGATGATTATTGCATGCTTCCAAGTCAGTGGGAAATATCCAATTCTGAAGCATGAGTTTAGAATGTTATTTAAGAATGAAATTGCTGGCGGTGGCAAATTCTTTAGCGCTGTGTTGTTAATGCGATCATGACCTGGGGATTTTTTGGTTGGAAGGTTTCTTATGATTTTATTGATTTCGGACGGAGATACGTATTGAATTTTGTGGTGAGGCCCATGAATACATTCTCTGTCTGCTTTTACTATGGTGTTGTGTTCGGGATGAAATTTTGTGTTATTTTGGGTGAATGTCGATGCAAAATAGTCCGCCAGTTCTTCGGCTTTATGAAACGACGAAAATGCTTTACCTGTCGTGGTTTTTAAGGGAGGGATTAAGTTTTTCTTTTTTAGTACTTTCTTCGTAAACTGCCAGAGCGAGTTGTTGGTGTTTAGTGAATTTAATAGATTGTGAAATTGTTGATTTTTGTGATTTTTTATGAGTTTTTTGACAATGTTAGTGATTAGATTCAGTTCCCTCTTGAGTTCTCTAGTTCTAAGTTGTATCCATAGCCTTCTGGTTTTGTTTTTTATAATTATTACGTTCAGGATAGATTGAGGTAATTTGCTGTAAGTGTTTATGTTAGTGTTAGGTAATGTGGTGGGTTGAGACTTTTTAATAGTGGAGATAATTAGATCGCTCAAGTAGTTGATAGATTGGTCTATTTCCAATGGAGTTTTCAGGATTTTTATTTTAGGGATTGCATTTCTAATTAATGTTTGGTACTTTACCCAGTTTATTTTCAAAGTATTTATTTTAGGGATAGGGACGTGTTGAGGAGTTAACTGTTGGGTGGTCAGTAATACCGGTATGTGATCTGAGTCGAGTTCGAAAATTGTTGACACGTGAAATTTTGCGTTTGTATTGGTTATGGCTATATCAAGTATATCAGGTTTGCGCAAACGGTCGAATGGGTAATATGTTGGTTCGGATGGGGATAAAACTTTTAAGTTAGCTTGATTAATTAAACTAGCTAAGATTTTGCCGTCGTGATTATTGTTTTGGCAACCCCAGCTTGTATGTTTGGCGTTGAGGTCACCTAATAATAATACATTTTCCGTGGGTTGGAAGAAATTGTTTAAGTTCGCATTTTGAATTTTAGCCCTTGGTGGTTTATACGCTGATATTATTTTCCATGGTTGATTGTTTATGTTTACATTGATAGCGACGGTTTCAATGCCTGGGGAGTCGGGCAGATTTATTTGGTAGTGATTATAGCTTGATTTTACCGCTATTAGTACGCCTCCGCCTTTAGTTTCAGATCTATCAGCTCTGTAAATAGTGTAATTTGGGATGAATAATTTATTCTTATGATTTAGGTGGGTTTCAACTATGCATGCGATATCTACGTCATAGTGGTATAGAAAATGAACTAATTCTACTTTTTTATTACTAATGCCATTGGAGTTCCAATTTAAGCAGGTTAAATTTTTGTTGGATTTATCTGCCATTGTTATTAGTCAAGTACTCGGTTACGGAGTTTTGTATGGTACTGATTATAGATGGTATTAAGGAGTTGATGAAATTGAAGATGCATGATGTAATGGCATTTATTATTGAGTTGATTATCGGGTTAGTGGAATGGGGATCTTGTGAATGAGAATTTGGTGGAGAGGTGTTACGGGAGTACTGGGCGGGTGTGGGTTGGTTTTGTAAGTTTGAAATATGGTTGAAGTTCGGGATTGTGTTGGTTTGAGGCAAATTTGGGAATGATTCATTACCATTTAGGTTAAATTGCGAGGATTGGCTGGTATTGGATTGGTTTTTAATTCTATTACCATTCGCCGAATTTTTGGTTTTTCTTTCACTTAACTCTTTGAAGTACGCACAGTTTTGATTCCTAATGTCCGCCCGGTGGTCACCTTTGCAGAGAGCACACGTCGGAGTTTCATTTTTCTTGGGACACTTTACTGAATAATGGTTGCCCGCACAGAACGCGCAGCTGATAACGTGATTGCAGTTGTTTTTGGTGTGACCGAAGTCCAGACATCTTTGGCATTGCAGGGGGCCTTTTGGTTTTTTTCGTCTTTCTACACTCACCCGATGGTTACATATTTGATCTATTGATAGTATGGTATCTATTGGTTCTGATCCGTTGAATTCTGCGGCTACTACAGGAATGGGGTTACCGTCCTTTTGGAGTCTAGTCACTTTCAGAATCGAAGGGTACCGGTGTTTTAAGTCTAATATTATTTCAGATTCTGTTATTGATTGATGTAGGTTTTTAAATACCACAGAGAATTTCTTGTTTGAGGGGTCTTTGTATGAATGAAAGCTTCTTTGTGTTTCTATTAGATATTTAACAATATTCCGGAAGTCTGTTGGTGTTTTGGCATTGATCTTGACTTTATCGTATTTAACGTCTGATACGAAATTGTTTGAAACTTTATGCTTGAGTTCCTTGGTGAAGTTACTAATGTTTGTTATATTAGACACATATATTGGGGGGATTTTGACTGTATGAGACAGATCTTCATTTGGAGTATTGTTTAAGTACGCAAATCGCGTATCATCGATCTCGGCATTGACATTTCCTAATAGACTAAATTTGTTTCCCGTAGGCACATTATATTGTAGTTCACTTGACGATTCAGGTGTGGCACTAAGTTTGTTGGGATCTACACTCAATTTCTTGTTTTCGTGAGAGATAGGAAGTTCACTGACTGACCTTTTTCTGGTAAGAGACGTTGCCATTGAAGAGAAGGTTTGGACGTTGGTCGCATTTGCTGATAAGTCGCCAACCTCGAGATTTCCTTCGGGGTTAGGCTGGTTCTGGGCTGCGTCTGTGATGTACTCCATGTCTTCACTGGATAGTGGCAATTCCGAGTTTTGATGCACTTCACCTGTGAAGGAAGTATCGAATCCACCGTTGTTTAGGGTTAAGAGAGCATTGCTTATTGCTTGCCCTGTTGATGAGTCGATACCGAATGACATTCACTTATCACACGATATCATTTAAGTATAACAGTCCTTCGAAGTTCACTCACTACGGGATACTAGTTAACAGACGAACTGCGGGAGCTCCGCTTACTAGGTCCGCACGGCTCGGAGTCGAGCACTGGAATGTAAGAGATACTGAAGAAGCCATTTAAAATGACGTAATTGAAAAGAAACTCACCAAGAAAGTGAGTTTAGGTCAGAGAGCTAGTCCCTTACCACTGAGTCACCGCGACCCCTCCCTTCTTCCAGTATACTGCGATGTTTGTAACTCTGCCCCTGACAGGAGTCAGCTGTTTCGCTGCCATCCAATCGGGAGCTTATATTTCGCTAGTGACGTCACTATGGTGACGTTCACGGTCCCGATTGAATGAAATCGTCAACAGTTGATTCCTGTCAGGAGCAAAGTTACAAAAATCGCAGTATGATCTCTAGACATAGGATGTTTAGGGAAATGCCTATTTGTTTTTCTAGCGAACTTATTTAAAGGCTGATAATACATGTGCACGAATCATGACAAATGATGACATATGACGAAGTTTTATAATGCTTATTTTAGCATAAATGCCTTTTCTTTAGAATTACTGCATGTTTTTGCCTTTTATGTATTATTTTTATATACAATGCTAAGAAATCGGCCATGATCCAACCAGACCAATCATCAGGAAAACTGTCACGTATTTGTATCTTGAAATACGAGAGAATTCCTGAAAGTATACCAACATATTTTTCTCCGTTTCCCTATTTCATAAATAGTAGCCATGTTCAGAGAAAATGGTCGATTGACAAAACACCAACGGCACCTTTTGAGTGGAAATAAATGTAAATTCCCAGGTTTCAATGTTGCTAATTTTGGACTTCTAAAATATATGCTGCACACATCAGTAGATGTTCAGAAATCCATCTCTGCACTCAAACTGATTTTGTCTCCCAATCGTTGCAGATTTGAAATTGCGCTCCTTGAAAAGTTACTGGTAATATATTGCAATGGAAGCTTTAAAAAAAATGTAGACGAGTTGTAAATATGTATGGAGTCTTATAAATAATTTTTAATGTTATTTTTGACAGTGCCTTTTTTCTCCCTATTTTTGACATATTGAATGCCTTTTTAGGCACCTAAAAGGCGATTTTCGATTGCCTAAACACCCGATGTCTAAAAATCTCTATCTTGGGCAACTCAACCGCTGCGGGCAGAGGCGTATCTACGGTATGGCACACATGGCACGTGCCATGGACGCCACTCACGGGCGGGGCTCTATTTAGAAAGTATACTCTAGAGCAAATAACAAAAACCCTAAATTGAAGTATCCGGACAGGGGCACTAATTCCATGTTTGCCATGGGCGCCTGGACACCTCGATACGCCTCTGGCTGCGGGGCGGGAGGGGCCGGGGTGGGCCGGGGTGGGCGACGCCGGCGTCGCACGCGCCGAGGAGCGGTTGCCCGGGCAGACGCGAGCAGACGAAGCCTTTCGCGCGTCGCCCGTCACAGTCGCCCCTTGTGGCGACGGCGGCCGCGCTCGCTCCGCACGCCACAGGCGCGCCTCTGTGCGCCTCCCGGAACACTCCGCGCCGCCCGAATCCACACGTGCGCGCTCGCCTTCAGCCTCGCATGCGTCTCCGCTCCCTTTCACTGCCTCGAATGCCTCACAGCCAGTGGCGTAACTACGGTGCGGCAGACATGGCACGTGCCATGGGCGCCACACTCAGGGGGTGTTATTTAGATTACACCCGTTAAAACAAATAACAACACCCCTAATTTGAAGTATCCTGACAGGGGCGCAAATTCTATGTTCGCCATGGGCGCTTGAATAAGCTAGAAACGCCTCTGCTCACAGCCACAGAGGAGAATTCAATGCGAAGCCACAAACTTTGAGCGGAATTTAAATGCGTCGATTATTGTTCTAAATTAATCTATTATCTTTTTATTTGCCATAAACTGCATATAATACTGCAGAATTAACGATGTTCAGTGTATTAATAGTGTTAAAGTTATTTAAGATAATGATCTGCTATTAAATCATTAATTAGCTATTAATTTCGCAAACCACATCATTTTACAAACGACTGGTTTATACTAGAAACATTAATTACATAAAATTTATCAAGCAGGCTATCTCCGCTTCTGCGCATATAGTATACTCAACTATTCAACAATTCAAACACGATTGCACTGAATAATTATTGGCAATATTTTTTTAAAAAAGTGAATATGTCGCTAGGAACTCGTGGCATAAACCTGTCATTAAATATGTTAATGTAAATCTGATCGATTTCATATCTTTCCGGCACCCGGAGGAGGTTTCGCACAAACTGTCACAAAATTAGCGTCAGAGAACGCGAATTATAAAATATTGAGCAACCACACCGGAGTAACTCTCACGTTATCGTTGGTCGATGTTCTTTACTGAATAATTGTATATTTTAATCGATGTATAAATTAATCGGTCTAAATGTAATTGATTTAATTGAACAAGTAAATCGTTTAAAATTATAAATTGTCAAACTAATCGAGATTATATCGCTTGTCCATGCAATTTAGCTACAACCACTGTCGGTCGGTTGCTGTGGTTGGTAGTTTTCTTCGGTATTTCAATAGGCAAATGCCACAGCAGGACCCTAAAAACGTGTCTCAAACGTTTCGAGATCGGTCCTTCCATACTCTTGTCCCCTCCTCTACCCTCACCCGAGTCACCCATAGGCGCCCTTAGTCTTACTAGCTAGCTACTTATCCCGGCCCACTAGCTTATCGCGGCGGGGGGCGGTGCCCATCTGGTGGAAAACGCCTAAACCGTTCAGTAGATTTTCTTCAAAATTGATATTCCTCAATAATTTTTACTGATGTCAAAGCTCCTGGAATTTGAAATCTATATTTTTTTCTCTCCAATAGGTTCAGGAAGCCACAGGGTATTGCAAACGTAGAACAATGGCGATGTCTTTTAGCACATGAATTCCCTCGGAGTGACTTGGAATAGGTTCAAAGAAAAAGCCCTTAAAAGAAACCAGGGCTATGACAGTTTTATGCGCTTCACCTTAACACAACGTAATTCCCACAACACGGTGCACTATATTGAAACCTCTAGAAGACTTCTTGGCATACTCACTGATAACATCCCCAAAATCGAAATAAAACATCTTAAAATATGAGAGGAAGAATTATTACACTGAATTACAAAATAGCGAATGTGTCCTACAAATAAATGTAAATTATTGAGACATTTTTAAAAATTCAAAAATATGATTTTACTGCTTCCAAAACATCTTTTTGAACTCCTTCCAATTCCATTTTAAAAGTATCACATTAAAAGTTTTATAGTACTGCCACACAATAGTATAAATGTCTATAGTGTTAATTTATTACTCAATTCTAAAACAAATAATAAGATTTTACGTATTATGGAACATTATTATCAGAGCAAGAAAATAGTTTCACTTCTTACAAACACGCACGAGCACGGCTGTTCGCAAAGGTCCCCTTTTGCATGCCCACGTATCTGCGACTCGCCTTTAGATATCATAGCTTATTCTTAATTAACGCTGCAGGGCAGTCACGGGTTATAAACTTCGGTGTTCTAAGTGGTCGTTTCAACGCATTATTCATTCCCAAAGATAAACTGGATTCCTGGTTTTGTGGAGGCGAAAATGAAACATACGGAGCTTTTATGAAACTGAAACGAAGCAGTTGGCACCAAGGGCTACATTCTCCGTGCACGCATGTATAAGGAGAGCATCTGCAATATGGTTGAAATGAAACGGCTTCATGATGTAACGATTTGTTGGCTGGCGTAACTACGATTGCACTACCATTGTTTCCCATCTCATAGGTGGAGGGAGCCCTGGAAACATGCGACGATACCAGATTGCGATGGAATCTGCAAAGTACACGAGAAGGTTCGGAAGGGGGGAGTGCTACTGAACGGACCATTCGAAATCAAGACTACTACAGGACATAGCTTCGGACTATCGAAGAAGTAAAACGCCACTTTGTTTATGTTCTTATTCAGGATGCCCTAACGAAGTCTGGAATTTCTTCGTGAAATTGAGCTTTACATCGTGTAGGACACGAGTTCCAAGTCTGTTTTAAGATTCATTTCCGTTCGTTCTCTTGGAACACTCAAGAGGTTAACATGCTTATTCTTTGGTAAGTTACGTAATAACGCAACACTCGTGGTTCTTTTGATGACAAACTATAACTAGCAATACAGCTTTAAATAAAATGCAACGCAGAGGCAAAGTTATCTTTTGTTTGATCGTAGCAAGCTATAAAGAATTTTCAAGTTTTTGCACCATTTTCCCGACTTTTCAGTCTGCTCTTTCCTGAATTTAATAGTGAACAATTACATTATTTCAAACTAAAAGTCATCCCAAAATGCTGGAAACGAAGATATTTGTATGTGTGTAAATTGAAGTGATGTGGAGAGGTGTAATATATTTAAAAAAAATAGTTTGCGCTTTTTCTGTGCCATACACAACAACTATAAAATGAAGTCTGGAAACTGCATAACACCTACACTTGGGTGTTTAATCTTTATTCAATACATCTGACGATAATTCAACCTTGATTAAATTGCCAATGAAGGAAATGACGAAAGAATAGCATCAAGTCTGCACACTGCACAACTCCTGCACACGGTGTTTAATCTTTATTCAATATCTCTGGCGATAATTCAACCTCGATGAAATTGCCAACGAAGGAAATGAAGAAAGAATAGCAGTGTGTCGCTGAAAGGTGAAACGAATTGCACAGACATATAATTGCAGTGTCATGGAACTGCGATGTTTAGAGGGACAATAAAGCAGCGTTTGCGCTCAAAGCGAGAGCCGAGCGCAATGCATGTTAATATCGCCGCGCCGGGGCGAGTGATCGGCGGCGAGCGCGGATACGCCAACCGCAGCGCCTCTGTTGTGGGGGCGCGCCGCGCCGGCCGCTCGGAACATCTGCCGCGCGCGGGGCGATCTCACAACACAGCGCTTTCCTCACAGCGCCGTTGATGTCGTCGAACCTGACGCATACCACTAGCGAACTGAGAGAATGACAAAATTGCACTGGACATGAGATTGAAGATTGCAGCTATCAGCATGGATTTATGTTGTTGGTTTTTTTAAAATTTTATTTATAATGTTAAAGATGTATCTCGATAGCTAATAATTTGCTGGTATAGAACATATCACCTACGAATGACTATCTCTCTGAATCTGAATCAGTGAGATTGTCGCCGATTCAATCAGTGAGAGCCGAAGTCACTGATATCTTCAGTCAAAATGTGTAGTTTCGCTGACAATCAGCGAATACGTGAACCTTTTCATAACGACCCCCCAGCATTTCACTGGTCGTCAGTGGTAAAAGTCACCATCATCACTGATCGTTCAGTCGTCACGTTCAATTATTTGTCACAAATTTCACTGATTCAAACAGTGAAGTTTCAATGATTCAAAAAGTGGACCCTATTTTCACTGAATTGTTCAGTTCAATTCACTGATTGTGAGTGGCAGGGTTATAACTGACACCATCAGTGAATAGTCACTGTCAATCAGTAGTTTTTCACTGATTCAGACAGAGAGAACAGAGGACAAAATTGCACTGGAGATGAGATTGAAGATTGTAGCAATCAGCATGGATGTGAGTTAAAAAAAGTAATTGTACTGTTAAAGATGCTTCTCGATAGCTAGTAATTTTCAGGTGTAGAACCTCTTTATCACCCATGAATGACTAAAAATGATCCACTCTCCTGGACGCTCCGGACGGCAGTGTGGCACACGCGTTCCTGGCGGGGGCGGAACAAACTACGTGTCCTCCCATAAAATAATAATATATAAATTGCATTACCTGATAATATGTGGCTATACCCAAGGTCTATAAGTCATTAGCAAACCTACATTCCAAAGTATTCTAACGTCTCGAATTTTGATATTCACCCCAGAAATGAAATAAATTGACACCTCATGATAACGATATTTGATCTGCTCGAGAGAGATACCTGATTCGCTCCTACCGTCACTCTTAAGGTAATACCATTCTCTTGTAGATAAAGAATCCTCTTGTATAATAATGGCTCTTGAATTAGTTTGTACAGTGTCGAGAACACAACGAGCAGGCCTATCGTGGCCTAATCGGAGTTGGAGACTGCTCATTTTGAATTCCGCACGCGCGCAAACCACGACGCGGGCAACGGGTCCCCGGAAAGCGAACTGCAATGGCCTCCTATAGGGCAATAGCACCCTGTAGGGCTAATTGGGCGATCCCACGCGGCGCGAACGCTGCGCGTCGCCGCACCGTCGCCGCTGCCAATACAGCCAGCGGCGGGCGCGAGCGGCCGGGCGGGAATTTTGGCAGCGGCGTGTGCGTGAGGCCCGGCCCCTCCCCTCTCCTCCCCGCCCCGCCACGCGGTTGCTTAGCGACGGGCGCCGCGCAGCTGACCCTCGTCGCTCCCCTAACAAAATCCATCGCCAAGTATTTCCGCGCGCCGACCCCGGCCCCTCAGGCGAAAGCGGAGACGAGTGACGGCGCGGGGTGGGGGCGAGGAGACGTGGGGAAGGCAGGAACGGACGGACGGGTACGGAATGGGACGGACAGGAACTGGATGGGATGGGATGGAATGGAATGCAACGAGATGGGATGGTAAGGAACGGGGTGGGATGGTAAGAAACGGATGGGATGGAATGAAGTGGAACGGGATGAGGTGGGAAGGAATAGGATGGGATGGGGTGGGGTGGGATGGGATGGGATGGGGTGGGGTGGGATGGTAACGAACTGGATGGGGTGGAAAGAAACGGAATGGGATGGAAAGGAACAGGATAGAATGGGATGGAAAGGAACGGGATGGAACAGGATGGGATGAAAAGGAACGGGATGGCATGGAATGGAAAGGAACGGGGTGGGATGGGATGGAAAAGAACGGGATGGGATGGAAAGGAACGGGATGGGATGGAAAAGAACGGGATGGGATGGAAAGGAACGGGATGGGATGGAAAAGAACGGGATAGGATGGGATGGAAAGGAACGGGATGGGATGGGAAGGAACGGAATGGGATGGAAAGGAACGGGATGGGATGGGAAGGAACGGGATGGGATGGAAAGGAACGGGATGGGATGGGATGGAATGGGATGGGATGGAACGGGATGGGATGGGATGGAAAGGAACGGGATGGGATGGGATGGAAAGGAACGGGATGCGATGAGATGGGATGGGATGGGACGGAACGCAACAGGACGGGATGGGATGGGCCGGAGCGGTGCGGGCGGGGTGGGGCAGGGCGGAGCGAGGCGGAGCGAGGCGCGGCGGGGTGGTGCGGGTATGGGACGGAGAGACGCGAACCGGTCGTGGCCGTGGGATGGCGGGGGGGCGGGGCGTGCGGAGGGGCGCGCGCGCGCCTGATTCCGCGCGACTCAATTAAAGCGCTCGCGGATCGCGCGCTCCCTCGCCGCCCGCGCCCGCCGGAGGAGTTTGCATTTAACGCCTATTGTGCGAGCGGAGAATGGGAGTAAGTTTGCGCCCCAACTTTAATTCTGGCAGTCAATGCACGCGAGTGGGCAAAACGGTCTGACAATCGGCGCGGCGCCCTCCTGGGGCAGCGAGCGCGAGCGAGAGCGAAGCGGCCAGCCACAATGCCCTCGCCAAGACACACGTTCAGTCGCGCGCAGCGCTGCCACAGAAACATTGCTGCTATTACAGGGAAGGGAAAATCCCTCGAGTTAGGCGGAGAGAGAGAGAGAGAGGAACGTCGAAATGAACGTACACGAAGTATCAACTGGAGTATTCGCAGAACGCTGCAAATAATGGCCGGGCAACAAGACCCAGGAAAAGCGCCGTCCTGTTTTTAAGCGATGGTACGGCTGCGCATCTATGATACGTACGGAGAGCTTTTCTGGGAACGTACGGCGCCAAGGCTGTCCCTGTCGTGGAAGGCATTTAAGCAAACTTGCACATAATGGACATGAGAATCTCAACAAAAACAATGCAATGGCCAAAAGAGAGAGGATTTCGTGTTTTCTGGCACCTCAACTTCTATAATTATTAGTCCGTAACTGTAATGCGTGTTATCTTCTGAGAAGCGGCGGTTCTCCTCCCCCGCTGGAACGTGACATCAGGCGCCGACGGGAGGGAGCAGAGTGCAGGGGCGAGAGCAAGGGCGAGGGCGAGGGCGAGGGCGAGAGCAAGGGCGAGGGCGAGATAGAGGGAGAGGGCGAAGGCGGAGGCGGGGGTGGGGGCGGGGGTGAGTGCCAATGTGAGAGCGAGTGCGAGGGTCAGGGCGAAGGCAAGGGCGGGGGCGAGGGCGAGGTCGAGGGGAAGGAAAGGGCGGGGGCGAGTGCGAGGGCCAGGGCGAAGGCAAGGACGGAGGCAAGGGCGAAGGCGAGAGCGAGGCCGAAGGCTAGGGCGAAGGCGAGAGTAGGGGCGGGGCGACGGCGGGGGCGGGAGCTAGGGCGAAGGCAAGGGCGAGGGCGAGGGGGAGCGGGGTCGCCGCCCATCCATCTGCGGAAGCCCCGCGGGCCGCTCGCGAGAATCGGCGCCTCTGACAGTTGACATCCGGGCGCCCCCGCACGCGCTATCTGTCACGGGGCGGGGCGGCGGCGGCGGCTTTGTGCATGCGGCTCCGCCGGCCCAGGCGCGGCGGCCCGCGGCGCCGCCATCTGGACGCGCGGCCGCAGATAGTGCGCGTTAATCACGCAATGTTGTGTATTACGCACCGACAAAAACACGCGGAGACAAATGGAACCTGTCCCTTGGGGCCAATGTTCCCGCTAAGCCCGCTTGTTAAATGCACTGCGGACGCACCGCAGACACAATCGAATACTCAATGTTTAGTTTTCGCATCATATATTTCAACCTTGCAGTTGACAAACAAAATATTTGGCTCTGGACAATACACATACACTGAACGATATTATGCTTTTTTTAAAGAAAAATTGAATGCGAATAACACTCATGCATTTGGGTATGTGAACAAACGCATTCAGATAACGAAAACAACGCTCGCGACTTACATGAAACGAATCAGAAAGTCCGATCGATTCAGCAGAAACGAAGCATCTGGCTCGGGAACGGCCCAAACGTTCGAAATAACAACTCCCGAAAACGTTGCGAGGATATAAAAATTCCCGAAGAGAAGGAGAAAGCGCAACTTTTCCGTAATCAAACGCAGCCCCGCGCCCCGGCGGGGCGAAGCGGCGGCGAAACGGCGAAGCGAACGGCCGACGTCGCGCGTTCGACGCCGTTGCCGAGTGCTCGGGCGATAAGCGACAGAAACTGCGGGCGAACTGCCCGCCCCCGCCCCCGCCCCCAGCGCCCCAGACGCACATGCCTGGCATCCGGGAGGCGGGCGAGCGAAAGAAAGCAACTGCCAACCCCACGTTCGAGCAGGGAGACACTGGCGGATACAGGGGCGCCATGCTACACAATATTGTGTAGTATCATATCTACAGTACATAAATAATACACAATATAGTAACAAATAAGTTTTTTGTATTCCAGCATTACAAACGACCTTTTCTGTTGCAAGAAATCGTTCATAATTAGGCGTTTTATGGCACAAATGATGACGTATTAGATTTTACGGCTCGAATGATTGCGTCATCACACATTCCGCCAATCGCAGCGAGAGAATTAGGGGAAGGTAGAGATAAAAAGAACAGCCGACCACAGTTTTCACGCACAGATGTGAAATACCCGAGACATCACAGGAAAGTTCATCACAAATTTAAGTTTCATTCTCTTATAAATTTATAATGTTGTCATACAAAAAAAATAGCGTAAGCAACTTGTTTATAATGTTGCTTTATTGCATTCGTACAAATTTGAAAACTCGCTCCTGGGCGTCGCTCGTTTTCAAAACAAGTACTCATGCAATAAAGCTTAACATTATAAACTAATTGCATAAACTACTATTATTATTCAACAGAAATCTACGATGCCCCCCCCCGCCAAAAAATGATCGTCTGGATCCGCCCCTGCAGGGAGGGTGCCTTTCGTGTGTCCGGTCGCTTCCAGTGCTTTCGTCATTATAGTTAGAGCCGAGAGATGGAGGTGTCCATCCCCGCGGGATGATGAGATTACACATTGGTTTGAGACGGTTTTCCCAATTATCTCCCTACAGCGGGGGCACCACATCAGGCAAGAGATAGGCCCTAAGCTTCTGATTACACTGCCGCACATTTGGGAGACGAAGGTGCGTAAGTGCGTGTAAAGAGCCACGAGGGAACAAGACTAAAAAAGAGAAGATGGCGCGCGGATCGATTGATGGCGTATCGACATAAGAAACCTCCGGAAACCATTATCAGAGCAGCCGTCCGCTAGAATTTCTCCTCGGAGGCGGCTGAATACGACCTAGCCATCTATAATTATTAGGAGGCAGATTTTGATGACATAAAAACAGCCAAAAATGAACAATAAAATTATCTTAAAATGTTTTAAAAATACCGTAGAAACAAGGAAAAAAATGACGTAAAATATTTGATCAAAACCACTTCAGATGAACAACTCAAGGTGTTGGATATATTACCAATGCAATTGAAGCTTCTTCCTTTTGTTCAAGTGAACTCAGCTTGCAAACTTGGTTTGGACTGTTCTTTGCAATAAAATCTCTGCCTTTTTTAATCGCGAAATCGGCCGAACTGACAATGGCGCCGATTGGCGTCCCAGGAAAACTCAGATTACATAGTACTCACAACGGTTGACATTACAATACATGAGCAAAGAAATCGAATAGGCTACTTAGGAATCCAGTGGTGAACATTTGTTGCATCTCGTAAATATTGTTCGAAGCAAGTACCATTAAAATTACTTTAAAATGGATTAAATCACGGTAAAAATGCATTAAAAATGACGGAAAGGGTAAAAAATGATTTATTAGTAGAAATCGCCGAAAAATGCAAAAAAAAAAATACTCAAAAATGGTTCATTTCTTTTTGTCATAACATCAGATTCATTTCTACACTAAACGGTAGAAAAAGAAAAGAAAGACATTTCACTAAAATCTGCCACCTAATTATTATTTTTATTTTATTAGCTCGTGTCACAAATTCGCCTCCGTCGGGTCTCAACCCCAGTACCTCCCGGTCAGGGTCTCTGCGGGCAGAAAATGTTGTTACTGAGCCACCTCTGTCAGTCTATTTTCTCGGACCGGGCCGTAACTGTGAGCCGAACGAAAGTGACAGAACAGCAGCCGAGTCCGGTGGCCGTGAGGTGCGCGTGAGCGAAGGAATGTGACGGGGAAGGCGGGAGGTTGAAGACTGCATTAACTGGGAGTCTGCAAGAAACGTTGCTTGGCGAATCCAAATGCCGCACAGGTGCCGTGTTTGAATACCGGAGACAGCACCCACAACGGAGACAAAGCAGAGTTATGTACACTCAGAATGTAGACCGTGTAGACTTCAATAATTTTTGAAAGGCTATCTTGGAAATTTTTAAGTGACAAGAAAAACAAGCATTAAACTCATATAATTTACTTTTAATATTTAACAAATACGTTACTTACGTACATAAAAAATATAAAATAATTTTGTTCCTTATTCTGATCGATGTTTTTTCTATAGATATCTTAATTTTCGTATAATATAAGATTTCTTAATCCTAAGAGAAAAGGGCTTTGTAATTTGACGATGATAATAATAATAATGATAATAATAATAGTAGTAGTAAAGAAACTATTTCAAACACTTTTATATTCCGAAATTGTTTTCCAAAACAGGACTACGAAGCGATGTAAAATTATTAGCAATTTAATACATGAGGGAAATACAGATTTTAGGTTAGAGTTGTAAGATCATCTTCCGAGATGTTAGTATGCTTCATTGTTAAAAAACATTGCGAGAAAACGCAGAGAACATTCGTAGTTTTATTTAAAATTTCGTTTCTTATTTATCTCTGATCATCTGAAGAGAATGTACACACAATAGAAATCACACCACTTAATTAGTTTCATTGGACATTATATACTATTGGCATGAATTTTATTAATTTTTTGTTAAAAGTCAAACTTCTTTTAAAAAACTAAAAATACCCCAAAAAATCCTTCATTTTAAGGCTCTTTAAAAGAATTCTCCTTGTAGGGCACGACTCTGTTACAGCTGTTTTTGTTTGCAATTTTACCTTATTTGTTTGAGGCCTTATATTTTTTTACAATGAATTCCGAAACAGTTGAAGGCCTGTTTTAGATAGAACGAAGATGTGAGTAACAGATGGTTATAAAAAAGAAGTAGAAGAATATTGAAGAAATACTTGCCCGACACTTCCTGCACGACCATGGCTAATACATAAAAAAATGAATTGGTAAAATTTTCGTTTGTAAAAAATTCTATGTAAATTTGGCAACAATTCAAAAAGAAACGTGTTCGTGATTCAGACGATTCGTTCATACTATGTTGATGCCTGTTCTACTTGGCGCAGTTAACGAACGAAAGTTTTCCGAATTCACTTTCAGTACAGCTCAAATATGAATAAACTGGATGCTATAACATCGATAAAATGATTTTTTTTTCCGCTGGCTTAATGAAATTTTGAAGATAATAGTACATATATAAAATGGATGCAAACCTGTTGATTTTGGAGTGTGTCAATCGCCATTTGAACGAACGACACCGGAGCCTGTGAGAGCCGGGTGCGCCTCTGTACGTGAAGTGGTGACGGTGGTGGGGGAGGGTCAACGCCAGGTGGGGGGGGGGGAGAACAAGCCGTGCGGGTGGAGAAGGGGGAGAGGGGAGGGGGTTTATGGAAATGGGGGGGGGCCCCCGGCGCGCCGGAAGCTGCAGCGCCAACGACGCGGATTATGAATAATTAATACGAAATCCTCCTTAATCAAAGCAGAGCACATCATTTAATGGAAACTGTCACCTCCTAGACGGATAGGGCCGCCCCCCGCTGCATTACGGCTGCCGGCTGTGCAACTTCCTGCCGCATCGACAAACAGTCATGCCCAACTTCATATTCCGCTTCATCGGCATAAGTGGGGACGACATCTACACACTCCGTCACGAAGGAAAGATAAAAGCATGCAAGCAACTCTTCGATTGATTTCCATGATAGCAAAGAACGTCAGAAGGACATTTAATTCTACGAGTGTTATATGCTTAGGAATTCTGCATTAGAACTCCCTAAAAGGAGATACTACGGAACTTGCCATATAGTGGCTTTAAGACTGAAATGAATTTCGACTCTCTCGATTAAGACCAAATTCACTGTCTTTTCCCTCATAAACACCGTCGACTCTAGCAGCTGGAGAAGCCAATAGAACGACTAATCAACTTCTATTGCAAGCACTTCTCTTTGATTGTGCGTTAATCTTAGTCGGCATCTATTATATCGAAAGTGAGTTATTGTTTCTCGTCGGTTTGCTCTGTGAGATACAAAAGCTTACGATAGCGCGGTTTTCGCTTGGATCCGAAGAGAAACTGTGTTGTCAGGGTGATTTTTACAACATAGCTCCTAGAAGAAAAGTCACCACTTACGGTTCTGATGAATTTGCAACAGTTTTTTAATAAATTAACTCGTCAGAAAACCCGGTTACGTATGTTACATCTAATATAAATTATTGACGAAAATCTTACATATTGCGTTTTTTTTAAAAAAAATATTTTGATCGTACACTTTCAATATATTAAAAAAAAACATAAGTCCGCCGAAAGTTTCTCCCTTAAGAGCACGTACTCATTTAAACCTATTTTATAAAAAAAATTATGACGTAGGAGAGTTTTTTCTCAACGTCTGAACAGAGATTTCATTTCATTTTACGGAATACTTCACCGTTATCACACGACACCGTACGAACGTCCTACTCCCTTAATTCTCTGTTCTCCTCCAGAATGTTTGTTCTTCTGTCTTTTTTTCG